>JAFBJQ010002966.1:0-18793 GCA_016785345.1 Trinectes maculatus
AGGTGGTAAAACTCACCCAAGAACACCATGCTTCTATAATCACGTTTCAGTCAAAATTCATATTAATTCACATTTGATGTCTGTCAGTGCTGGTAGATATAATATATTCATGATAAAGTTAAGGTTCCATAAGATACTTAAAAAGTCATGATATAAAATGAGAAATGTCCTGAATATTTAGTTATAGCAAAACATCATTATTTGTGACAGCATGCAGCAGCTGGCAGGAAGTGAATTTATCATGCAACATACAGCGATCAGCCAAAACATAAAACAGGCAACTGACATTTGGTATCATATCTCATTTTGGATTTTGTCTGTGTACATTGCTGCATTTTTTGTGTCTCTGATTTCTGGCTATGTTGTTGTTTAGTAATGATTCCTGTAGACGTGTGGAGTTAATGTTTTATCACATGTAAACGCAGTCAAAAAACCTGTCTCATAAATAAAACTCTACCCGTCTGCTGATAATTGCAGTAACAATATATTATGACAGTCTTAAAAAGGCGTAAGAGAATAACTCCCCACAGAGCCTCCTCTGCTCGACTGCAAAAATTCACCAGAGAAACGCGTAAGCATATTTTATTAATTATTATAAAATCCTGTTCTGTGGTGTTTTCCTGAAAAAGCATACAGACCCAGAAACCGAAAATGAAAGAAATAAATATACAAACTGAAATGCAGTCTTCAAGAGGAGTGTGACATGGTGGCTTTTATCCAAAAGGTGGGCCTGGGAGACATTTGTTCCCAGTGGCATATGCCAGGATTAGTCCCCCCAGTGTCACCAAATGCTTTTCCTGCCTTCCTACCTACCTGGTGGAGTGTGAGGTGGAGAAAACAAGCATCAAATGGCCTTCAAATGAGGTCAGACCCTGGCCCACACCGGCCTGATTCCTGACCATCATTGTGATCACTGTGACGCCGATGCCGAACAATATTCTAACCATTTATTAAAATCATCTCATTGCAAGAACAGATGGCCAAACCCATTAATCCGCTTTAAATCTTCTTACTGTCACCACACATGTCTTAATCAAGCTGTGATCTGCATTAATCACCTGACTTAGGTGACAAACAAGTATCACTCCAGCGTTAGCCAGGCTTTGTTTGTGCTGAGACCTCTGGTGACCTTAGAGTGATGCACTGAGCAGAAAAATACTCTACACATGAGAGGCCGACTGTCTTTTTTTTTTTGTAATGAGGCGGTTTGCTAACAAACAAAATGTAAATGACATAAATATAATAGTATGCGCACAACTGTTTGCTACTTGTAGCTGCTGTTTTTAATCTTCCTGTCTGCGCCCTAATTTTAGACTGAAATATTTCCATCCACAGCTGCTCACTTGTTACCTTGAAAACAAGGCAACACAGAGCTGTAAGTGCGTGAGGCATTTGATAAGATTAAAGTGTAATCCTCTTAGTGGCAAACAACTAATTTGGCTAATAATTCTGCATTACCTTCTGACTCCTCGCACCCATAAAATCCTGGATTTCAACACCCTACCAGCATGGGACTATTATGCTGCAGGCTTTGTGTGTCTGGCAATGGCACCAAAGTATCTTATGTTTGATCCCCTCTGGCTCATATGTTCAGCGCGATCTTGTTTTTAATAACAAGGGTAAAAATAAAGATAAACAGCAAATAACTGAGGAGTAAGAAGATTATGAGAGATAGAGGCAACGCTTTAAGTTTATAAATTTATTTGTCTGACTGTTGAGTACCACAAGAGATGATGCAGTGCGGTTGCACTCCCAGGACCAGTGATTGAACTTCTGTCATGAATTGGCCCGTTTTAACACATTCTCCAAAATACAACTCAATTTGAATGATTTGAATAAAACATAATCAGGGATCGAGCGCAGAGGAAACCACTTGTTGACATGGTAGATTTGAAAACAAATTCTCAAAGATTTACTTTGGCTCCAAATAGAATCTGACTGAAGTGTGTTTAAAAAAGTTCATTACTGCAGCTTTTTTTGTTACACTTTTTCTTAACTCCGCATTGTGCTCTTGCCGAAAATAGCAGGCGTCAGAGGAAATCAGTTTTCGTGTTTGGTATATGAGAGAAATTGGGCTTGTGTAGCACTTTCAATATGGCAGGGTAGAGACGCCCCTCACCTCTCACAGCACAGACTCACATGTATCCCCGGTGTGGCTGTTTATTGTGTGCTTTTTAACACCTTGCTGTATGTGCCCTTTGGGGGTCTCAGACAAATTTAACCCAAACTGTTGTGAGGTGTCAAGAGCTCTTTGAAGGGCTGTAGACGCCTTTTAATCAGCACAAGATAATCACCCATATGGTTGACAAAGGTCTGGTTGACTCATGCTCTTTTGTTATCACAATGGGAGCTTTTACTATTTTGTTTGCGTGTGTGAGTGCGTGTGTCTGTGTGTAGTGTAAGGGGGGGTGGGATCATTAGCTTAATTTCTCCACCTATTTATACTTCTTTTAATAGAGAAACAACTTGCACAGCATTATTCTAATGACTCTTGTGTATCGTCAGTGAAACAGTGAACAGTAGATGAAACGCTGAAACACATGACCCCATATATATATATATATATCCTCACGCTACTTTGGTGCAATACTATATATATATATATATATATGTATATATACACACACACACACACACACACACGCATATGATACATATGATACATATGATACTTCTTTACTTTTTCACATTATAAAATATATGGCATTGCAAAAAGATCTATAATAAATATAAAACTCCTTTGTAAACAACCACTATGCACTATTTGCACTTTCATTTAATTGTACCTTCTATAAATATTGAAGTAGTATTAGTTGAATAAAATGTTTACTGCAGAATTTGAACACAACTTGCGCAACTTCTGCACCTTGCATGTTGAAAGGAACTATACAGCATATGAAAAGTAGAGTGAGGATATCTCAGGGGTCTCCTGGGCCACACCAACTATTATGTGGGGGTTTCTCCTTGCATTTGCAGCCATTTTCACCTCAGCTCCTCTGACTGAGTGACTAACTCTACCTGTCAATCCTTCAAGTCTCTAACAGCCAGACTTCTGCTTCCTATGACAGCATGTAGTCCAATTATACACAGTCCTTATACACAGAGATTAGTTAATTAATTGCCATGTGTAGACTTATTCAAGTGACACCTTATCAGCCTGATTAAAGCTCCACAATCAGTTTATCTACTCAACCATTTGCATCCAAAAGGTGGGGGGGGGACGTGAACAGCAGTTTACTGCAGAGACAGACGTTTTCCATTTGGTGCAATACTACAAGGCCATTGGTCGTTAGGGCAGCCAATTTGCATATGCCGGGGCTTATAGTCCCCCCAGCAAAGTCAGACTCTATCAGTGAGTTGATCCGACCTGACTTCCAGCAGAAGTGTTTGCATCATTTATGGTCACTCTGGGCAGGAGGTTACAGCCCCTCAACATGGGATTTGGACAGATCGTAGGAGTTGCACCGTGCATTGTGCTCGCTTTATTGTTTTGCACTGCCAGGAGTACAACTACAAAGTATTTCACCTACGAAGAGGATGCGCCTGGGACAGAGATTGGCAACTTGTCCCAGGATTTAAAGATCGATCCAGCTGATGACCCCGACACGTCGTTCCGCTTCATGCAAGAAAACAACTCCTCCGTGGTTCAGATCCGGGAGAATGACGGACTTCTGAGTGTCGCAGAGACCATCGACCGAGAGCAGCTCTGCCCCAGGTCTCCACGCTGCCTCATCGCCTTCGACGTCGTGGCCTTCTCCAGGGAAAAGTTCCAGCTCATCCACGTTGAGATTGAGGTGCAGGACATCAATGACCACTCTCCGCGTTTCCCGCACAACGAGACGAGCGTGGAAATTGTGGAAAATGTTCCACTGGGCTCCAGGTTTCCGCTTCAGATCGCCCTGGACCAGGACGTGGGTGACAACTACATCCAGAGCTACAACATCTCCCACTCCACTCATTTTGCCATTGAAGTGCGCGCGCGAGAGGATGGCGTGAAGAGTGCTGACCTGGTGCTGAAGAGGGAGCTGGACAGGGAGGTGGAGGACTCCTACACGATCCAAGTCACTGCATCCGATGGAGGGGCCCCCGCAAAGTCCGGCTCTATGACCGTGCACGTCAGGGTGCTGGACTTCAACGACAACAGCCCGACTTTTGAACACAGCTCCCTGAAAGTTGAGCTGAATGAAGACTCTCCGGCGGGTCACCGGGTTCTCAAGGTGCACGCGTTTGACCCCGACGACGGCATCAACGGTGAGGTGACGTACGCGTTTGCTGACGGGCTGTCGCCGGAAGCCGCGCGCCTCTTCCACGTCGACCCTTATTCCGGTGACGTGACCTTGAAGGCGCCGGTTGATTTTGAGAAGCGCAGGTCATACGAGATGAGCATCAGCGCCTCCGACTCAGGCGCAAACTCTGTCCCGTCCACGTGCAGAGTCGTGATAGAGGTCGTGGACGTGAATGACAACGCACCTGAGATCAGCATCAAGCCGATGACCTCCAGCAGTGACGGCGTCGCCTACATCACAGAAGCCGCAGCTGCGGAGAGCTTCGTGGCTCTGATCAGCACCTCGGACAGAGACTCTGGCTCCAACGGGTACGTGCGCGTCAGTCTGCTCGGACACGAGCATTTCACCCTCCAGCAGGCATATGGGGACACGTTCATGATCGTCACCACCGCTACTCTGGACAGAGAGAAGATCCCAGAGTATAACCTGACTGTGGTTGCAGAGGACCTCGGAAGCCCCCCCTTCAAAACTGTGAGACAGTACACGATCCGAGTCACAGATGAGAACGACAACCCCCCACTCTTCAGCATGTCACTTTATGAGGTGTCAGTCCTGGAAAACAACATTCCAGGTTCATATGTAACCACTGTTGTTGCCCGCGATCCTGATTTGGGTAAAAATTCCAAAGTCTCATACAAACTCTTAGACTCTGAGGTGCCAGGTGGATCTCCAATATCCACATATGTTTCTGTAGATTCAACCTCGGGTGCATTGTTTACTTTAAGGTCTTTTGATTATGAGACTCTTCAGCAGATTGAGCTGGTAATCCAAGCTGAAGACAAAGGCTCTCCCCCTCTTTCAAGCACGTCAACAATCAGGATTAAAGTCGTGGATCAAAATGACAACTATCCGTACTTCACTTTCCCTGTCCTCCTGAATGACTCTGCTGAAATTCCCTTGCCCTTCAATGCACCCGCTGGCTATCTCGCCCTCCGCGTGTCAGCTGAAGACGAGGACGAGGGAATGAATGGCGAGCTCTCCTACCAAATTGTACAAGGTGACCCAAAGCTTTTTACGATGAACAGAGACACAGGAGAGATTGCTTTAAAACAATGGCTGACATCTGAAATCGGAGACGTGCTGGAAATGAAAATCGCTGTGAGTGACAAAGGCAGGTCCCCGCGCTCTACCTGTGCCACTATTAGGTTTGTCGTCTCAGACACCGAGCCCTCTGAAGACCAAGTCGTCATTGTGCTGCGGTCAAGTGACGAAGAAGGCCTGAGCCTGGATGGCTCACTAATTGTCATCATTATGCTCAGCGGGGGTTGTGCGATGTTGCTGATTGCAATAGTGGTTGTTGTTGTCATGTGCACGCTCAGTCGCAGGGGGAGAAGTCGTGGCAGGAAGAGAGAAGTGTGTCGCAGCCTGTTTGACAGCAGGCCTCTGCCCACGCTTGGCTCCACAGAACCAAATATATACACAGGTCAACAAGGTTGCTTCCATGAGAGGACCTCCTCGTCTCTGGATGACTCCTGCCTGTTTGAGGAGAGGAGCGGGGACTCTGAGACAAAGGTGAGTGAACTGCAGGAGTGTTCTTTCATCTTCTGTTTTCATATGCATACGATGTTCCCAAGTGCTGCCTTGATCCCAGTGCCAGAAATGGAAACTAAGCTCTCTGCTGTCATTTTGTTTGTTCTCTTAGATGTTCCTGCCCTCCAAACATTTCCAACCGACGTCTGTGTGGCAAGGTGACAAATACTGCTTGCAAGTGAGGTGAGACAACCCTATTTAATATATTTTTCTCAGATAGGATAATAACTCATAATCAAAATCTCTCTTAATGGAGCACTTAGTATGCGCCATGCGCACGTTCTGTTGCTCGTGGCATTTTTGTGGAATAAAGTAAGATAGGAAGGAGTCAGACCTTGTATTTTTTTTTTTTTAAAAAAAGAGAGACATCAATAATTGAGTTAATGTGGTACAGTGGTGGCTCATTCTCCATCTACGATTGTATTCGCAGTGGCATCGGCAACAATGACCAGCTGAGCGTGAAGGACAGTGGCAAAGGGGACAGTGACTTTAATGACAGTGACTCTGATATCAGCGGTGACGGAGGGAAAAAGAATTTCAGCACCTTTCATCCCATGCTTAAAAGTAAGTGTTGAATTTTTTTTTTTGACAACACACACGGCTGAATAAAACATGAATATCCACCAGAATGACATAAATGATAAATGGTGGTAATGCACTAAAAAAAAAAAAATCTCATCCTTATTTTCATCTATTTTTGCTTTTATTCCAGGTTCATCCAGTGCTGGTAACAGCTTATCAGGGGAGTGTCATGGCACCTACTCTGCAATCCCATCGCAGAGCTTCAGAATCCCCGGAGACAACACGTACACAATTGGCTTCGCCTCAGTGCCGGTCTTCAACAGTCCTTATGGCTATCCACACTCTTGGAAGGATTCTGGTTATGGCACAAATCGTCCAAAATTAGGGAGCAGCATGCAGACCTTCTCCAGGACCGGCACCCTCCCTTCCTACTTTCGTCAGCAGCAGCCCCACACTGGTGTCGAAGGAGCTGAGATCCACAAGCCAAATTTTGTAACTGTGGCTACACCGCTAGAAGTTGCGACTATATTTTAGAAAAGTGTATATAAGCTAATGAAGATGTACCGGGAAGATGTAATTAGTTGTAAATATATATGTATGTATATTTATACTGTTTGTTAAATTATGGTATATTACTGTAGTTTCAGTATACTGCATGTTCATATGATGATTCCTTTTCCAATAAAATGTTGATGCAAAAAATGAAAATGATGCAAATTGTCATGTGTTCAGCCAAAGTCCTGAAACAGGAATCATTATAAGCGGGAACATAACATCATACAGATAAAATATTCTTCCCTTTCCCTGCTATCAGAGGTCCCGGTCTGAATTTGTTAACATGTAGAACTCATCACCCAGTCGGAGTCTACATGATCAAAACTCCTGTCAGTGATGATCTGATGTGAAATCTCAAGCTGCACCATTACCTGGAGACTGTCTTTGAAGACTCCTTGGTTGCTCTGTTGAGTTTCCTGCATGCAAATGAAAGAACAGAGCTGATACGCATGTGGAAAATGAAATATAAACTACTAAGGTTAAGTATAAACCAATATTGGGTTAATACCTGGCTTGTTAGTGCTGAATTTTCACCTTCTGTATAGTACATATATATATGACTCTGTCGCAGCAAATGGGGTCAACAATACAGCGGGTGAAAAAGCAGGTCGCTAATGATTGTTCTGTCATATTTGGAAAACTGGTTACCATTATTTAGTTTAATTCAACCATGAATATATTGGTTGCATGCAAAGTGCTTTTGCGCCCAAACGATTTATTGATGGGACATTGATGAATTTAAAACCATAACTAGCACAGGCCAACATTAGCCTAAATACTGGATATTAGTTCTCTGTGTGTAGCTGCGGTATAAAAACTAAATGGCATTCGCAGTGTTTTAAATCTTAAAGCATGTTTTTTGCTTGTACTTCCCAGAACAGATCAGCAACAGGATCATACGAAAGTCAATCCGGGACACACAGTTGCATGAGAACAGAACGTCTCACTCTAAATTATGCAAAATGAAATCAATTAAATATTTCCCTCATTCGAGGGACAACGTCTGTGGAGATGTGCAGGGGTTTTAATCAACACCTCCAAATTCTGAGGCCTAATTCAATATTGTGTTTCATCAGCATTTTAGAATTTCCTCTTAAGCTGCATAACTGAAAGTCTGATGAGCAATATTAAACAACCTGCTGATTTTGATCTGCTTATGTATAGGCTTGTCATAGTATTGTGTACTCATTGTTTTTAAGGTCACTTTAAATGAGCCTGTGACGTGTGAAAGTAAATAAGACAAGAGTAAAGGGCAGTTACACACTGCATAATAGTCATCTGAAATACTTTTTTCAAATCCGCTGCCAGGGATGAGCCATCAAGCTGATGGCAGCATGAGCCATTATTATTATTTTGGTCTGTTTTCTATTATCTGCAGGAAAAGAGGGCTAAGAGATGTGCTCATTTGCATAAGCATAAATACCTGCTTTTATGGCTTTTGATAGCAGCCATGAAAGGGAATGTGGAGTGGATTAGATTTTTCTTTTACACACCTATAAAGTGCTAAACAAAGTACTCACACGTTACCACCATATGCTCAAAAGTAATTCCATATGCACTCTGACCTGACCGCCTTTTTTATTTAGTGCTTCTATTCTGCAAAGTCACAACAGGTTGCCAAAGTTATTTACTTCACTGTGGTCACACAGACCACTGTCGAGTCAAAGCCATGCAGCGCAATAGACAAGCAACAGGAAAGAGGGTCATATTTGTGCCCCCGGTGATGTGCACTGGTCTGACAGATATCCAATTGTACACAGCAAAATGCATTTATCAGTCAATACAATATCGTTCTCTTCATCATCGCTTCATATGCTCCTTGTAGGTCAAATAGTTGTGCAATGACCTGACAATTTGTGCCACAAGGTACGTTCACTTGCGCAGTTTGTGTCTGTGTGTTTGTGCCTACTGACACACATTGTGTTTATTATTTATACATCCAAATAGAGTTCACGTTAATGCCCCGCAACCGTTCTCACAGCGCCTTCGAAGACTCCCAAGGTGACATCAAACCAGTGTTTTAAAGCTGCTTTTCAGCTCATCAGCAGTCCACTGACAAATGAGTCAGAAATGCACAGACAGTCTCCAGCTCCTGCATCTGACGGTGGTACATTTATTCATGACAAATGGCGAACTCCGCCACTGTGATTATGTCTGATGGCCTTCTGGCGTTTCAGCTTTTGGGCGCAATTCCCCATTGTACCCAACAAGTATAGATGAAGCTTCTCTGAATCAATATCATCTGGTGCTTCGGGCACAGTCCACAATGCAGTGTTTTGAACAACTCGTGTCTCGTCTTCATATTTGTCTAAACTGCCAAGTGTAGATATTGACATTTGAGAGCTTTGAATTGAGGGGCTGATATTGGGCGGGGAAAAAAAACAATTTGTTCTCCAGTTGACACTTTTTCTTGAGGGTGAAGCTTAAGAAGTCGGTTTACTTTTAATGTGTTGCATGCATCATTTATAAGCCATATTGTATCAAACCTTAATTACTATATTGATCATTGTATCACAGCATCTCTGTTATCTGATGCTCATTTCTTCCATAATCCTGTATGGGATAACTATGGTGTGAGGTACAAAATGCCAATAAACTTGTAGCCGATCTTTCCGAAACAAAAGACAGTTAGTTGTGTGTAGTTACACAGATTGGCAGCTATTTGAGCTATTAAAAAAAAAAAAAAGTTGTTTTCTTGTAGGTAAAAACCAGCAGACAAAAAGACAAAAAATATGATCTGGATATAGATAAGAAGACTTGTGACATCCCTTGCTTGTATGAGTTGAATTAAGTAATATATTGCTTCAATATGACGAGTTAGCTTTGTTTCATATCTCAGCTGTCTGCTGTCAGAGATGAGATGAGATGAGAAATGTCGTATGATTTTAGTGTCAAATCAAGGAAAGCGAATCTAAAGGTTCATTTCAGAGAAAATATTGCCAGACGACATGATTCAGAGGCTTTGTGTTAGTGTTTTACTTTTACAACCAAACATTACTGATTCTATTCATTATGTTTGTATATATACTGTATTTATACTGAGGCCAGGTTTGCGTTAATGCTTGGACACTGGGTAATTTGAGATCATAGTGATAGTCTGCGTGCTGCAGACCCACACAGGTGGAGCAGACTTGCATAGACCCTCACCGGTTGTTTAAAAATATTATGGTGATGTGATTTATCACTAGATGCTGGACTGTATGTCGCATTAAATAACATCACCAGTGCCTACCCAATCTATTTTGGTTCTTATACCACTAGGGGGAAACATCATGCTGTGCAACCTTAAAAAAAACTACAAGCTACCCAGCCATCATTTACCATATGGACATATGGTTATTTGTACAGCAGCCTGGCAAAGATTGGATCTGACCACTATTATTCAACAAATTAAACAGCCCATTCATTTTTTCCCCCGCTTTTGATTAATTCAAGCTAGAATTTTCTTGTATGCTAAAGTAGAGACGTGAGTTCACGAGCTGTTACTTTGTCATTACAAATCATTTGTTTTGGTGGAGCTCAGCTGAGGGAAGGTCATTCCCAACAATAACAACAAGTAATGCAAGAGTAAGTGTTTGTACTCTAACACTGCTGCTAGTTCACTGCTGCTGATAGGTTCGTGGAAGCACTATTGTCCCATTGCAATGTGAATATCAGGTTAAAGACATGTTGCATTTCAGCCTTGTGAACAAAGTGTACACTTTGATTGGATCTGAAAATCAGACCACTGATTTCCTGCTCTCAGCTGAAGCACATATGCAAGTTCAGCGTCTCAGATCCCATATTTCCCTCCTCTCTTGTTATCTTGCACCAAGCCAAAGGTACGACCCACGCAACGTACACGGACTGAAATTAATATTCCTACTTTAAACCATATTCATGGCTCCATGAAACACTTGGGATAACTTATTTGCATTCGATTGAACACAGATTCACAATATTGTACAACAAAAGATCAAATCCCAACTGGGCCCGAAGCTGGATGAGCTGTTATTATGCATATTTATAAATAACAAATACCCCTGCATGCATGACTGAACAGAGTTCTGTGAATGTTGCCTCAGTGACACAAAAGGCGAAAATACAATAAACATAACCGATCGCTCTCTTTGCCTCCCCCTGTAATGTGGCATCTGTGTAAAACCCGGTTAAGTCCTTCATCTCGTCAACCGCAGGGATGTAATTTTAGTTCGCCGCCGAGTGAACGCACACACAGAGCCACTGCAGTAGCACGCTGGTCAAAGCACGGTCTTAAACAGCAACGCCACTGACTGCAGTCCACTATCTGCTGCAGTGTGTCAGCTCACACGTGGAGCTTTGGTCCTGAGCTGATGATGATAAATCTGTGCCAGTTGTTCACCAGTTGATTGTGGTTTGCTGCTGAGCAGGGAGACTGCCTGGTCGTGTCAGTGTGGGCCGCCATGGAGACAGCTGCCAAAGGAAACAGAGCCTTTCTCTGCTGCACGGCAGAAAGAAATTAGGGCGAGAGGGAGGGAAAGAGAGTGAGGGAGCACAAAATATTATGTTGCATCAATCAGTCTAAATGACTTGCTTATGTAATTAGCTAACAGTGTTTTGTTTCTCCGGTTCCCTGAAGTTATTAGCGGTTCAAAGTTAACCTTGAAGTAATTGGAATAGCTTGGTTGATGTTCCCCTATCTGTGTGGGACTGACAGTTTATTTTTCTTCTGTGGATGGCTTCCCTCCTCTTCCATGTTGCTACAGTATTTATGAATTAGTGTCCTGCCACTGTACTGCACAGCCTAATACTAATTGGGGATGAGATATATGGGTTATTCACATCCCACTAGGTGGCACGCTGTTTTACTGCCTTCCCAACGTTAACATGACTGAGAATTGTCGAAACTAATAACATGGTGTTGCTCCGGTAATGCCGCAGTACAAATTGCACCTTCCTTGAAAATGGTTTAATTTCGAACATAAATTTAAAAAGCGGAGCTCTGTAGCCGCTGCCTCTCCAAGTTACCCTGACATTTTAATTTGATGCTTCATCTGCCATTAGTCATGCAACTTGGTCACTGGCTTACTTTTATTTAGTAGAGGATCAAACATTCACTTTTCTCTTTCCAGAATTTAAGAAGAGAGACCGGCCCACACTCAGTGCAGGGGTTTTACCTTCAACTCTTATTACGTATTAATAAGCCGGACAGTGTTTTCGCTGAAAAATGAATTTAGCTGTCATGGTTGTGATGACTCCCCTATCAGTGGCAATGCTTCTGGACACAATCATCACCACACTGCCGGTGCAGTTGTCAGTGGAAAGGCTGAATGTGTTGTCAGAGGAAAACTGATGAGCCCCGTACGCGGGGAAAAAGTCCGCTGCACATTGTCCGAATGTGGAAAAACGTCCAAAGTCCAAAAACAAAATACAATGCTAGGGAACATTGTGGAATGTTTGCTGTAGCTGATGTTTTAACTGTTTCAGGTTCACATAGGAAAAAAGGTTGTGTCCTTTTTAATTTTCTGATAGTCCCTTTCCTCTGTTGGCCATTTTTTCCAGATAGATATCTGTCCAGGAAGTTAATTTAAATGACTTTCTGAGGACAGTGATTGATCCATTGCATACTAAATAACTCCCCGGGCCTGAGATAAGGCGCCACTGCAGAAAGAATAAGGGCATTTCACGAGCCGTCTCAGCGGCACCGCTATTGTCACTCTTTTCATCTGAACACAAGCACTGTTCATTGAATGGCTCTCAACTTCCCACAGAAACGACAGAGATGCACTCATTGTCCGCACCACCAATATGAAATATATTATGGATTTGATGAATGCTCTGAAAATAAATGGTCTCTTTTTTTAAAGGTTTTATTTCTAATATTTGAAATATAAACAAAGTAGCGCTTTGTTTTCATTGAGGTTGTCAAGAATCCCAGAGGCTTTAGCGGGCGTTCCTTTGATTCGATTGGAAGATAGCCTGGGTCGTAGTAGATGTAGTGCTGAGTATAGACGCCAAAGCAATGTCACGTTGAGTGAGTGGATGAACTCAATTTTGATCTTCTGTTCACTCACTCGTGCCGTAAGAAAAGAACAATTACAAAAAAAAGGGGGCCAAAATAAATAAATAAATAAAATGCCAACAGGTCACGTTTCAGATATTATTGCTTCGGTCAGCTGATATCCACTGGCACACTGCAGATAAATACATTTCATTAGGTTTGGAGCAATGGATGGCTTGGTTTGATGTAAACACAGTTGTTAGGAATGCAAAAAAAGGGAGGGGGGTGGTAAACATATACTCATTAACATTCAGTGTCATGGAGGTGTGATTGATTCCATCATCAACCAAGTTATTTTCGTGGCTGGCAGAGGAACATCAAACGCCATGACCTCCATTATTTCCCTTTTGAAATTGCATTCACTTTATTCGCCTCTCCGGTTCTCCAATACCCTGAATCATTTCTCCTGGGAGGTGTGTTTTTTTTCTAACCTGCTGCGTCTCTGCCAGTCCTAACCAGCAATTCTCTCACACTGTATGTGGGACACTTGAGCCAAGAGCAAGACGATGCATCTGGCACGACCTTTGTGAGACTGCACTCGATTCGGCTCAGTGAAATTCAGACAGGGGTCCCAAAAATAAAATGGCACATATGTTATATTTATCTTGATAATATAGGGGATCTGTGTGTAACCGATCACACCTCCTCTTATACTGAGCACCAGGTATGAAAAAGCTAAAAATAAAAACAGACATTTCTATGATTTTTTTTCCTGAACATGTGCCTTTATAAGGTCTCACTAATTAGACATATAGGATATATACGCAATACGACTGTCAAAAGACCGCAACTATTTTGAAAATGCTTTTTTCCGTACAACTAATGTATGTCCAAGGGGATATCGGTCAGCTTAACATAAAGATTTAGCTCTGTCCAAAACGTAAAGCAGCACCATCAAAGCTCACTAATAAATGTAAGAAACTTGTGGCTTTACAGCGACTTGCGTATAAATATTTCTTGGCTATATCTTGTCAGGGAGGTTGCCAGGCAACCAGTAAAGATGCTGCACAAAAATACTGGGCAAACAGGTAAAGAAAAAGTACATTTTTATAATGTTCATGTTACTGTCTGTGTGGAAATTAAGAAAAACAGAAACACAGATTTACTAAGTGAGCTTTAAAGGTTCCCCGAGTGTTTATATGAGGCTTATCACCAGATACACAATGCGAAAACTTAACAAGTGGCACCAATTCTTTTTCTCTACCACTAGTAAAGAAAGCAAATAAATGTCACACTATTCCATTAAACCTCAGACGAAGAAAAAAAAACAAAAAAACACAGTGACTCATAGAAATGGCTCTGTAAGTTTCCAAAACGTAGTGAGAGCGTATTTATCATTAGCACTGCTCAATCACGCCATCACATCACTGAAGTATGAAATTCATCGTCCGTCTTGTCTCTGTTTAATTAGGTTCTCGGAGGTAGTGTGCGTATGGCCTCCGTGATCTTGCTCCAGCCTCGTGGCTGATGGCCTTTGACCTCTTCACGGTCCATGCAGCCGCATCTGGATTTTGGCGTGATGCTCACTGACAGCCTGTATTGTCTATTTTCGGTTTTCATTCAGCTCAGAGTGCTTCCTATTTCATCAATGTAATGGTCCCAGAGGGTGTCACATGTAATGTCGTACACCATTCCAGTTTTTCACTCCAGGGCGGGAGCTATTTTTAGGGGAAACTGGCACAGATGTTAAGGTGTTGAATGATTTGTGGTCAGTGACACCACGAGACTTTGGCTGCATAGTTATATGTTAGAATAGGCTTATGAGAAAGAAATGCATTGCCTCAACGGAATCAAAAACCAAATCATCCTTAAACAAATACATAAATACATTCTGGAGAACTGAAGTCTAAGAACATAGAAGATGTCGCGATTACTGAGATGGATCGTCGCTGTACTTCCAGAAGGTTGTGTCAAAGGAAAGGGAAGTATTTAAGATGTAATGAAATATTTGTGATGCATTTGTGTTTTGTCACTATGATAATAATATCATCACTATTCCTCATTTCCAACTCATCAAGAAGCAGACGCTGTATGTAATGGATTGCATTTTAGGATTGTGTTCGCCACACATAAAAATCATCTTAATAACAAAGGCTGTAATTTGTGTAGTCAACAAGACATAAAACCAGCTGTACAGCAACGTGGAGCCCGACTTTTTTATATAACAGCAATTACCATGTCTGACCTACTTACATTTTGTCTCATTTACAAGCAATTAGTAACTTGTCAGGCACGCTCTCATTTACCCCTGACCCCTGAATATCGCTATATGTTCAGACTCCTCTTTTCACTTATCGTCTGATCCGAAACGCCACAGATTGGCAATGCATCTCAGGTTATGTTTTCTTGTTCCGCGTAATTATATTCATGATAGCGTTCTCAAATTTTGGATGTGAACTGAATGTGAATGCCGCTCCGGCGAGTACCCATCTTACAATCCTAATGTGTTTTGTGTTGGGATCAAGGCAGTGCATCACACGCTTGTTTTCCAGACTGATTGATGAGCGGGTAATTTGGGAGTTTTCAGGTACATATTTGCATAAACCTTTAAAAAGGCGTATTCTCAGCACACGCTCGCACTCATAGCGCCTTCCCGTGAAATGCAGATTAAATTCAGCATCTTATTAAAGTCGTCTTACGGACCACCAACTGAAACTCCACTGAAAGCTACAAAGAATCCAAAACGATTTCAAGTTGCACTTTCAGTTTTTCAGAATTTCCTAGAAAGCATATTCAGACACTGGTCAATACAGACAGAGCAGTGTTTTTATAAGATTTTAAAGGACAAAGAATCTGGTGATATGATCCTGCAGAACCTTAACTAAAGGCAGTCATCATGTGTCCGCGTGAGGACCAGATCACACGCACAAACCTCTGCTCTCACTGATAAGCATGGCATTCCTGAAAGTTTCCAGATGTGACCTTTTAACCTCTTGCCAGATAGGCCACATAAACAGAGGCCATTAAACATTCCAATGTCAAACTTAACAGGGTAAAACGCACACACGCACACGATATAGTCAAAATGATAAATCGCCTACACCTTGAATTACCTTTACAATGTTGTGCCAAAAACAGTCAACCAAGATTTTGTGTGCATTTATATACAACAGAACAAATAATACTAATCTCTTCACTGGTGTAAACAATAAACAAGAATATGACTGGAAATTTGTCATTAACGGTTCAACTAAGCGCTTAGCCTGTATCAACTTGGTTTGTTATTTTTAATCCTTCCACTTATTCTAATTATGCCACTCCGCATTTCACCTCGAATTAAATCTGTTTTTTTCCGTTTTAAGCAAAGCTAAATAAGCTTTCAAAACACGTTATATACCGTAGTTTTTAACAAGTGTCATTCGAACAGGACTAAATAGGACACTTGTTGGGGACTATTTTCAGCTGTGGATCAATACATACAGTATTCGGTACCCCAGTGAGTTGTGGCTGCTGGATGGTGTAGGTAGGGCTGGCTAAAAATACATACATATGACACACGATACTGCAGCCATGTTCATCTCAGTGTAGGAACATGCCACCCGGTGTAACAGTGTCATCCCTGTCTGCTAGAAATTACACTTTCATGCAAAATGTAATGCTGGCAAGATTTAATAATCTTGCCAGCATTACACATAATGCACTGACTTGACTAAACTTTAGAAAATGAAGGCTTGTTTATTTAAATCGGTTTATTATTGGTTTTCCTCCGTTTGAGAACTTTGTTGACGATAAGAAAAACAGGAACTAGCACACGTTCCCCTATAATTTTGTAAAATCACACATTTTCTACAATAAAACATTACTGTGTGATATCAGTTATGAGAAACTGACTATTTTCTTACTTGACAGTCATGATGGGCCTATTGTCATAGAGACAGTGACAGTTTTATCTGTGGCGTTTTCAAGATGTCCCGCTCTCTGTACCAGACAGAATGGATTTAAATTGATTTTTTTAAAGGTGGTCAGAGCATTGGACAATTACCAGCAACAACCGTGTGTTTTTGTAGAAAAGATGTCCTGGACACTCTGGATAATGTTTTCTCCTGAACTCCTTATACCCAAAGAAGCACTCCCCAGGAAAAGAGCCAGCGGCGTGTTCTTTGGATTGTACAAAGAAATTGCAGGAGTAACTGTCAAATTGTTTCTGATAAGGTTCAAATGTGTTTTCTTGAATTCTCTCAGCCACTAAATAGAAATTCCATTGTGCAGAGGTTTCAGCTGTAACTCTCCTAAAGCCTTGAAACATAATACAAGCACGTTTTTTTTTCTTTGTGTGTGTGTGTGTGTGTGTATGTGTGTGTGTGTGTGTGTGAATTGAGTGAGTTGACCCACTGGCTGAAGATGGGTACTCTGCAGAGGATGTCATGACACATGGACTGTGCAGGTATATGGATCTTTATTCCAATTAAGGCAGAAGACACATAATCGCGTGTGAAAGGTAAACAACAGATATGTTGTTGTATGGTGGCAGAGACTTATTACCTGTGTTGTTCTTGACAGATTTGTTGTTGTTATGTAAACTGTTTTAACCATTAGAGGCTTTTATCTGTTACTACAGGAATAACTCTGAGTAGCTCCTCTAAGGCTGTTTACCAAACGCTCTGTGCGCTTTCTTCTGTCGATGCCACTCTCATATCTGCCTCATGGCGAACTTTATTCCAGTGACTGTTTTCTCTCATGCATTTACTCTGCAGCGAACCTCTGCTGCTTGTGTAGAACATCGTTCCCATTTCACCACCATCAGTATTCCAGTGTGCAGCTTGAAGTGTGTTGCAACCAGCAACGGGCACAACAACAACAACAACAACAACAACAAAACAGAATGATAAACAACTTAATCTCACTTCTAATCATGCTAGTGCAGAGGGGTAAATGAATCACATGAAAGAGATTCCAAGATATTCTGGGTATGGCTGAACGAGCATAGCCGGTGTTTATCATTGCGGCATTTGTGGAATTACAACAGGTACGATTTCACACCAACACAATAATATGTTTTCAGGTAAAAAAAATCAATTTGTCATGAAACCATGATGCATTTGTGTTTTTTGCTGCCAATAGAGCAGCAGAGAGTATGGTTCACTCCGGGGCAGGTGCAGTAGTGTCATTAGTTAAAGTTATCCATGACAATGTCATTAGTATCCACAAAAAAACAAACAAAAAAAAAAACGAGGCAGCTAAGGCCGCACATTAAGATGTGGCCTATTTACAATGGCTATCTCATTCGCAGCTCAAATATTAAACGGTGTTACTGCGACAATACGGAGACAATTGTCAATAGCAGTCCTTTCCTGAGGTTTTAACATAGAGTGAATGATAATTAGTTTGCCTTTGTTGTCCTTATCTCTTACCTGCAGAAATGGCCAATTTATGCAGGCTGCACCCTTGCCAGGCAAAGTTGATGCTCCCCAGAGGAAGAAAGCAGCCATGTTTCAGACAATGGGAATGAACTCAGGGACAACTCAAGGTTGATTTAGATCCTGAGCAACACTGACTCGAACCGGGAACTAGGCCGCGCCGATCTCGCCCTGGTGTTGACACAGCTCCCCTCTTTCTTTAACATCACTCCAACAGCATATACCTGCATCGCCGAGGAGCCCGGTCCGTCACTGAGATCTGGTCAAGTGTGAATAAAAATGCAAATGGCAGAAATATTGTTGAAATAGCGAGCAAACTAAATGTCAGCCCATCTTTCCCCAGTGTCAGATATGAGATTGATGCGAAGGTGCTGTTGAAGACAAGTGTGATAGCTACAGGAGGCAGGTTATACCAACAGCTGTGATATTTGGGCTGTGGAATAAGACCTTTATCATAAGAGTAAACAATTCTCTTATGTCCCTTCTTTCCCCTCAGAGATTATCCTGAGAGCAGCGACTATCTG
>JAFBJQ010002966.1:18949-35823 GCA_016785345.1 Trinectes maculatus
ATATGTATATATGTGTGTGTTGGTCCCACTCATTCCATACAACGACCACTTTCCAAGTCCTCATACAGTCTCTCACTGCACCGCAGCCAAACGCGCCTCATCGATCCCAGCTCATAATCCGTGCTTCACATCCAGCACATGGAGCAGGCGCAGCATCCTCCGGCGCGGCGGCACGCTGCCTCTTGTGATGCTGCTCCTCTCTCTCTGTGCGCGCACATCAGTAAATGAATCACGTAGCACTGGAACAGCCCTTCTTCATGCGATCTTGCCCAGACCTATTGGAGAGGAAAGAGAGAGAGAGAGAGAGAAAAAAAAAAACAACAACCCCCCCTTCCTTAAGGCAAGATCTGTCACCGTTCACTCATTTGCCGGAGGAGGGATCGCAAACTATGTGAGATGCGGCGGGGAACGGGCAGGAGTGCGTTATAGAGGCGTCGGGAGGATTCCGGTCGGAGCTGCCAGTGGAGGGAGCAGGTTTCAACAGTTGACGCGGAGACAACTGAGCGCAGGATTCATTTCGATTATCTGACATCTCCCAGCGCCCCTCTCTCTCCTCCTCTCCTCTCCTCTCCTCTCTTTCCCCCCATTTTCACGCGTTTTTTTTCCCTTCTCTCTCCTGGCAACGTTTTGCAGCTTTGTCCGAGCGAAGGATGCGACTGCACAGTTTCCCCCTGGACTGGATTACTGACCGGGGGTTAGTGGACTGGTGATCGACGGGCAAAAGTCGCAGCCGGCGCTATAGATGACGGGGAACGCCGCAGGTTGCAGGGGAGTACAACACCAGCTGTGCATCCTGCTTTGATTGCACTTTGTGGCACGAGCAGGCTGCAGCCGCCGCGCGAGCACAGCCCGGATGCAACAGTGTGCCGCACCGGGGGGAAAAGTAAATGCATTGTGAATGGTAACGTGCTGCATGTCAGTGTGTGCGCGTGAGGATCTGCTGGAGCCGCGGTGTAGGTGTCGCATGGGGGCAATGCGCCTTTGTGAGCTCCGGTCTAACCTTCACCGCGCGCGCATCCAAACGCTTTAACCTTGGAAGCGGCGGGGGAATATTAATACTTTATAGTCATCGATTATTCATCATGTCCCCGCGTGCCACCCCCGCGAGGAAAAACAAAAGCCTCCCTCGTCCACCGTGTCGGGTTTGATGTTTCATTCATGTCTGGTGTGTCGTCGGGCGGTCATCTTTGTTTACAGAAAGAGTTCATCACAGCCGATCGGCATGTGAGAGAGGCTTCATACATCGATCCACAGGAGATAACGATTCGGGAATCGATTTAGTATCGGATTGGTGTGAAATCGAGATTCGTCCTCCTGCCTGGTGTGGGTTTTAGTCCTCCACGTTTTTCTTGCCGTAATCAACAGGTTGAAAGTCAACGAGGATTTTTTTTTTATTATTGAATTTTTTTCCCCTGTCTGCCGCTACCGCATATCCAGCTGAAGGGATGCGTCTCTCTGTACCTGTTTTCTTTCTGCTGTGGGTTAAAGCCCTGACATTGAAAAATCTCAATTATTCCGTCCCGGAGGAGCAGGGACCTGGCACCGTTATAGGTAATATAGCCAAAGATGCCGGATATGGGACCACGGAGAGGGGGAAGAAATCCAACTTCAGGGTACTGGAGAATTCTGCACCACATCTGGTGGACGTTGACCCGGAGAGTGGACTTATTTTCACCAAACAAAGGATTGACAGGGAAACGTTATGCAGGCGCAGCCCAAAGTGCCAGCTCTCCATGGAGGTGTTTGCCAACGACAAGGAAATATGCATGATCAAGATTGATATACAGGACATAAACGACAACTCGCCCAGTTTCCCCTCAGACCACGTTAACATTGATATTTCAGAAAATGCAGCAGCTGGCACGCGCTTCCCCCTGACTATTGCACATGACTCAGATTCTGGGGAGAATGGAATAAAGACCTACCAGGTCACGAGAGATGATTACAATACCTTCTCTTTGGATTTAAAAGTGAGGGGTGATGGGACTATATATCCAGAGCTGGTGGTTCAGAGACCTCTGGATAGAGAGGATCAGAGTCATCACACCCTCCTCCTCACAGCAATTGATGGTGGGGAGTATCCAAGATCAGGCTCCATGCAGATCAACGTCCGAGTGACTGATTCCAATGACAACAGCCCCGTGTTTGAAAAATCCTCCTATGTGATAGAGATTCCAGAGAATTCCCCACCTGGAAAAATACTCATTGATTTGAATGCCACTGACCAAGATGAGGGAAGCAACGGACAGGTGGTCTACTCCTTCACTGGATATGCGTCTGAGAGAATCCAAGATTTGTTCTCCATTGACCCCAATACTGGTGTCATCAAGGTGCAGGGAGAAATTGACTATGAAGAAAACCAGATCATAGAGTTTGACGTGCAGGCGAAGGATCTGGGGCCCAACCCGATTCCAGGCCACTGTAAAATCACTGTCAAAGTGCTTGATAAAAATGACAACGCGCCAATAATAAGTTTCGTCTCTGTCCGACAAGGAGCCATAAGTGAGGCAGCACCTCCTGAGTCTGTCATAGCGCTGGTTAGAGTGACAGATAAAGACTCTGGCCGCAATGGTCAGCTCCAGTGTCGTGTGCTGGGAAACGTGCCGTTCAGACTGCAGGAAAATAACGATAATTTCTACACGCTGCTCACAGACAGACCTCTGGACAGGGAAATGAAAGACGAGTACAACGTGACAATCGTGGCGAGAGATAATGGGATCCCTTCGTTGAACTACACTAAATCGTTTACCGTGAAAATCTTGGATGAGAATGACAATGCACCGCGCTTTACAAAGACTATTTATGTGCTACAGGTACCGGAGAACAACATCCCGGGGGAGTATCTGGGCTCCGTTCTGGCCCACGACCCAGATGTGGGTCGCAATGGAACAGTGTCTTACTCCATTCTGCCGTCACACATAGGAGATGTGTCAGTGTACACCTACGTGTCCGTTAATCCCACCAACGGAGCCATATATGCTTCGCGCTCATTCAACTATGAGCAAACGAAATCCTTTGAGTTCAAAGTTCAGGCTAAAGACGGAGGAGCTCCTCACATGGAGAGCACTTCTATAGTCAGGGTCAACGTCCTTGACGTCAACGACAATCTCCCAGTTATTATTTTACCCCTTCTGCAGAACGACACCGCTGAAATCCCAGTGCCTAGAAATGTCGGAATTGGATATATTGTGACTACAGTGAAAGCGGTCGACCATGACCACGGAGAAAGTGGCCATTTAACCTATGAGATCACAGAGGGAAATGACGACCACCTGTTTGAAATGGATCCAGTGGGAGGAGAGGTCAGAACGGCCCAGGCTCTGTGGGAGGAGGTCGCCCCAGTGGTTGAGCTGGTGGTGAAGGTAACTGACCATGGCAAGCCCCCTTTATCTGCCGTGGCTAAGCTGATCATTAAGGCAAACACAGACGCGGCACCAGGAGGGGGCTCCAGCTCCAGTGGGGAGCAGCAGCACTGGGACGTATCCCTGCCCCTCATAGTTACCCTCTGCATTATCTCTGTCATGCTCTTAGCAGTCATGACTGCCATTGCTGTCAAGTCCAAGCATCAAGATAAGGAGACTGGGAATTATAACTGCCGCATGGCTGAGTACTCCAATCCTCCAGTGGGGAAGGGCAAAAAGAAAAGGATCAACAAGAGTGACATCATGCTGGTGCAGAGTGAGATGGAGGAGAGAGATTCTGCCAGCCGGATGAATGTGGTGAGCAGCCCCTCTCTCATCACTTCACCGATATGTTTTGACTACCAGAGCCCTCTGCCACTCACGCTGCCCAGGTCAGAGGTCATGTACCTGAAAACCACCCCAAACAGCCTAACAGTCCCCAGGGCAGGCTGCCACTCCAGCTTTGCCGGGCTTAGCACAGATGCTCCAGCTAATAGGATGTCAGTGATACGGGTAAGGAGGCTGCTGCATCGTATTCTTCATCTGCCCTTTACTCTTGCTTATCTGCACCTGCTGCTTTACCATATAGGTCTGACCAAACGAAAGTAGCTGACTGAAAACTGAGAACCTCGTTGTAACTACTGTAATTTTTGTGTTCCTGTTATGACAGTAACAAGTGTTCTCCGTTCATACGAAGCATGATAGAGCACGACAGCGCCAGAAAGCGTAGCGTTTCAGAAAAAAAAATAAATAAAAGGGAACTGCTCAAAGAACCAGGAGCATTTCAGAGACTTCCCCATTGTTGCAAAATGGCACAGGTGGTCTGCATAATCAGAAAGTGCTCTCGGTTAGACGTGCAGACAGTGTGAGTCTTGAGCAAGGCTGCTGTGACCCTGCCAGATCTACCGCTACAGAGTGAAAACAAAGCCGCGCCTGAAATGTGGGCTTGGACAGGTGTTTGAGCAGCTTGTCCGATCACATTACCGAACCAGTGTGCGCCAGGCAGCGAGATGCGCACAGCATAACCCCGCAATCGTATTTTTCGCTTCCCCACCAACATGGGGCCCGATCCACCCATCTGCATCCAAAGTTGGCATAATAGGGCCATTAATAGGGCCCAGCCTTGCCTTGTCGAGATGGCAGGGCCGAATGCACGAGCCAGCTAACGTGCTAATTTGACAGCATGGGCTAGTAGTGCTGTTTAACACACCAGAATTATCTGTTGTAAACAATGTAAATATCTGGGGCAGGCTCACAGACAGTCTCATTTGGAGATGATAACACAGATGACAAGGCCTGGCACTGTCACCAGTCACTAGTGTATGTGGGTGTGATCAACACAAACACATTATTCTCAAGATAGAGGGAGAGGGATGCTGATGACAGTGGCTAATGCTTTACTCCTGTGCCTTGCCAAAGAGCCACATATGGTCACAATGGAGACGTGTTCTGTTTCCTCTGTCATCACTGGCAGGTGCTCTGCAGCTTTTATTGGCATTTATCAGGTGCAGTAACTATATCGATGGTTATACGTGTGTCTGTCTGTGTGTGTGTGACATTTTTATATGTTAGAATATATAAGAATTCAAAATACCAGATGAGAGCCTTTCTTTACCTGTCTGCACTTTTCTCAAGGTAATAGTGAAAAATATATTGAAAATATTGAAAGTAAAAAAAAAAACAACTTTTTTTTTCATTTCCAGACAGAAAATTTCCCCTCAGAGTCCAATTATGCTGGCAGCAGGCAACCGTTTGTCCAAAGGTAAGAGGTCTATCCAAAGGCTTCCTGACCCATGCATTTGGCTTCTTCATCTTCCTATCCAGTCAGCTGACTGCGGTTATCAAATGGGAACACTCACGCAGAGGTAATAGTAAGTTTCTCTCTCTCTCTCTCTCGCTCTCACTCCACCTTCCTTTCTGCTGCAGCTCAACATTTAAGGATGCAGAACGAGCGAGCCTCCGAGACAGTGGCCATGGTGATAGTGACCAGGCTGATAGTGACCAGGATACTAATAAAGGCTCACACTGCGACACATCTGCCAGAGAGGCCCTCAAGATGAAAGCAACAGCAGTTAATGGCCAGGCTTTTGAGCAGGGTGAGCGGACACACTCTCTTCCTGACATCTTGAAGATGCCTAACTGACTCTTGTACTGGACATTATTTGTGGTTAACGCACTGAAAGCATGCGTGCAGCTCGCTGGTATTCAAGTCCGCCAATGTCTGGTTCCAGCTCATGCGGCTGAACGTTGAACACGCAGAGCGTTGTTAGTCCGCAGGTAGTTTTCACTGCTGTACACTGCAGACAGTCTGAGTTGAAGATGACAAGAAGGTGCCAGAGTGGAAGGGAGATGGTAGTTTAAAAGGATGAAAGAGTCCATTGGCTGAAGGTAGAACGTTCAAACATCTCCTGTTTGATTTAGCCATCAAACAAACTCATACGCTTGGCAAAGCGTACCTTCGTCTGTATCGTTTTTGATCATGGCGTCATTTGAACGCGGCGTCGCCGCATGCATGTCTCGCGTAGCGCGGCGGAGACAAGAAAGCGCGACAGACACTTGCGGTGCAAAAATGACAGGTATTTCTGGTGCAACATGACAGAGTGTTTCCACCTTTTGCCTGTAAAGATTTTCTCTGTCATTATCGCTTTTGCCATGGTTACACTGTTGTGAAAGGAGCTTCACTTTACAAGCGAAAACAGAAATGTTGAATTTTGATTTCACGAACCTGAAAACAATCTGCGCTGCCAGGAGTATTAATGTTAGACGACTGCCAATCTGCTGAACCTGGTTGACCTGATATGGACTCATATTCAGCTCTTGTCAGTATGAACTGAAAATATGAGATTACGTCTCACTGGCATGATGAAAGATGATGGGAGACTGAGGCGGTGATGTTTAGCATCTTCTTGTGTATGGCGCTGGTCATCAGGTCCCTATGCAGCACTTTCCACGCCATTTACATTGCAATGAACTGTTTGTTTGTGGCTTGCTCAGGAGGGCAGACATGGAAACACTCTTGTGGATGCCAGAAGAATGTGTGAATTGCTCTCTCTCTCTCTCTCTCTCTCTGTCTCTCTCTCTGTCTGTCTCACTTTGGTGTGTGTGTGTGTGCGTTTGTGCGCGTGTGCGTGCGTGTTATAAGGAATTATGGCAGACCAAACTTGACTCCGTGGGAGGTGTAAATTCAATCACAGTTTTTTTTTTTCTTTTTTCTTTTTTGCACCACATTTCTGAATCTGATTCAGCCCAAGTTCGGAGGCCAATCACATGCGGAGATATTGGAAGAGATGTTTTGCACATGCAAGACCGAAAATGTATATGTGCAGAGCTGACGCTCGCTTGACAGGCACGCCAGTCAATTTATAGACCTGCATTTGTAAGATAAGAGAAATGTGAGGGATTGCTTTTAATATTAATGTTTCGCTAACGCTTTCCCTCTATGTGAAAAATGTAGGTAAGAGGCAAAAGCAATGATGAAATTAAATGATGTCCTGTCTTGTGGGGTTAGTCAGTTGAACATTAAATAGTGTCACTGTCTGCTGACTATAAGGTGGAAGATCTGCATTATGCATTAAGCCTTAGACCCGATCACACTAAAATGTCACCCTCCAACCCACACACTCCTTCTGTCTCACACACACACGCACAGAGAGAGAGAGACTGGTACATTTATTGAACAACAAAGCCACTGTTTTGCAGATTTTGACAAGATAGCGTTATTATCCAAAATGGAGACAGCACAGAATTTTTGTTCCAAATGCACCGGCACAAAGGCTTGTGGGTTAAGTAGTATTGCTTTTATGTCTTTACCTTTACCATCTCTCTAGTCTCCGGGCTGCTTTGATACAGGTAATATATGCACCTGTGCAGCTTCCACTATCATGCACTCTGAATATTTATTCACTCTCACTGACGCCAGATGCACAGTGGGTATGTTGCTAGGTTTTCTCTGATTCTATTTATAATGGGCAGGCAGTTTCTTTGTTTTGAGCATGTTATTGTTCCATTCACACTTGGCCATAAGATCACAGTTACTTCATCACTTGTCAAGATCCTGTTATATGACTATGTAAATTCAATGGGTTATATATAGCCCTTGTATGAATCTGTCCTGTTAGAGCTAATATTTGACTCTTTATATTAAATTACGGAATTACAAATAGAAAATCAGTGCCCTGCATAAGAGATGAAAGGATCGCTAACTTCTGATTCTCCCACTTCAAACATTTTGTCACAAATAATCATTGCTCTGTAAAATATTCATTCAATTCACTACTATGTTTTGGTAGTCAGTAATTTGTTAGTTCACTGCGTGTGATTTCAACAGAACGAGAAATCGCAGTCATTCGTAGCATTATTGCAACACTTTACTTGATGTCTCCAATAAGCATTCAGAAGCAGTTGTTTAACATTTAATAAATGGCTTTTAACGCTCTATAATGCAGTGGTAAGAAGATATGTTTTAATTAATGCATTCAACAGCAGCAGTTGTGGGTGTCCACTGTGCATGTCTGTGTGTAAACAGATAAAAATGACAACAGACGACAAAGTAAGACACTTTTCTATTAATATAAACTATTTTCTAATAAATAGTCATTGTTTTCATTAGAGACGCTAGATTGTTGGCAACATTAACCTTAATAAGCCCTTGCAATATCCTATATGCTTCCAACTACATTATTGTATAAATCATTTATTAGGTATTTATATACCGTACTGCTATTAAATACTAAACGGGAGTCTGTAAGTGCATTAAATATTACATTTTAGCTAAATGTATGGAAACAGTCCTTCAGTTACATCTGCTTATACTACAATACGCAGTAGTACTTGCGAAAAAAAATACCTTGCTTTGTTGTGTCTTACACACAGTGCATAGTGCTAATTGTGATTCAGTGGTACTACTTACCACTGAAACGAATTCAGGATGCTTCTGCTTCACCGTGCTTTTGCTTATATGCTCTGGCCCCATGTATTTGTGCCTGAGAAATACATTCCTCTGCGTTAATGGTCTAAAGACAAAGTAACAAAACACACAGAGCACAAACTGCAATTTAATGCCGAGTAGGCGCTTCAAAGTGTAGCACCTATAATATGCAGAATCTATGTTGCGGTTTTGCCAAATCAAAGCCATCATTTTGTCGTCCCTTTTGATGTCGAATGCATTTTGAACTCGACATACTTTCTCTTGATCTCCCCCCCTGACAGAGGCAGTGCTAGAATGCTTTGTTCAAGATGTAACTATGGCTGTAACCTGAAATCTGACAGGGAAAAAAGTGACATTTGTACTTATGGTGTGGTGCACTGCTCACGCAATACCATTATGCAGCCAATCAAATATTAAAATCAGATTTTTACCTCTGATTCCTCATTACAGATTGAAAGACCATCCTTCCCCCTTTGTGCCGCATCACCACATAAAACTTTGTAGAAAGCCCAATAGATCAGACTGATTAATTAATCATTCTTATGATAGTTTTAAACCCCTGAGCTATTTTCCTGTAAACTCTTAATGAGATTCTGGTCAGTTCTTTATTATAATTTTCCTCAATTCACTCTGATTAATGTCTCGTTGAAGTTAACATTTCTTTCTCAAGAGAAATCTGGCAAAGGGGGTACCACTAGAATATTGTTACAACACTAAAACATAACACACAAGAGCATCACAATGTCAAGTAAAGCAAAACAATAATTGGCGATAGCCGGTTTCCAGAAAGCTGCATTAACACTATTATGTCCCCTGGATTATGATAAAAAATTTTAAAAAAAGATTTGTTTATTGACCTAAAGCTCCACACAGAAATTAGCTCTGGCAGGTCCAGAACTGAATACTGTACGTCTACTGTGTATCTGTTTCATGAAGCTGAAATCTTTTATTCCGAATAAATGAAAAGCGAGAAAATGATAAAGTAAAAACTTAATCTAATTAATAATTCATATATTATTTACTACCAAACATAAAGACTTTTTTTACATACATTTAGCATAGGCTTTATTTCTGGTCATAACTGACTGCTTTGATTTTTGTATTAAAAGAAAAACAAAACAAGACGCGCAGTGTCGTAGTTTTTGTTTGAACACGTTGTTTATGTAGAGCGAGAAAGGTCGAGAGCGCGCCGATCCAGCTGCAGAACAACAAACGCATCCACATACAAAGGAAAAGGTTTCCCACGTGATGAAATTCACACGCACGCAGATAAATGCATTAATACAAGGCTATAGTCCACAAGGTCTTTGTCAGGAAAACATCTGTGTGAACAAAAAGCAGCCTACCAACAAAAAACTGGCCAGCTCCACTTGCAATTATGCTAGATCACATGATACAAAATGGCACCCATTGTTTCCATGCACACACACAGAAAGAAGAAAGCTTAATTTGTCATTGTCACGGTACACTATACAACAGCTTTTAACCCATCACACACATGTGTGAGCAGTGGGCTGCCATACATACAATACATACAGTACAAGGTACCCTGGGGAGTAATTGGGCTTAAGGGCCTTACTCAAGGGCCCAGAGTGGTGCAAAGAGCGGGATTTGAACTCCAGCCCTCCTGGTTTCAAGTCCTAACCGCTCTAACCCGTCAGTTAGTTCCTGCAACACATAATGTAAAAAACAAGCCAGTCAGTTAAACATGGACTTTCTTTTGTTGTATATGTATGCTTGACTTAACAATTCCCCTAAACCGTTCTTGTGTAAATTCAAATACAACATTCAATTCCCAGTTCAATTTGTTGAATTGTGTTCCAGTCATAGTACCATTTTGTTATTTCCATTTTGACAAACAGTTGTAAGTGCATGTGTGGGCGTGTTTGTGTAGGTTTTCATGGACTCAAGTAGCACTACGCGATAGTGGTGATACGTACTGTCGTTTGCAAATGAGTTTGCGTCGTGTGTTTGTGTGTGGCTCGTGGTGCCGGGCCTCCCATCTGTTAGCGTTTGGGGAACAAAGATGGTTTCTCTTTTTGTTTGAACTTCCATCTTGGGTTTGTGTGTCCTCCAGCAAACTGGCCAAGGCTGGTGTGCGGGTCTGTTGCCTTTGAAGGCGAGGATCTCCCCGCCTCTTCTAGCAAGGGCATCGCCATGTGGTGCTCCCCCTTGTTCCCGGCTTATATTCTCTGCCAGTTTTCTAAATACGATTAAATGTCTTATTCACAGTCAGTCATTTACTCAAGGTCTTTGATAGCATGAAACAGATACACTGTTTTGTTCACATGCCACTTTATTTATAGACCAGAGCTTATCAGTGTGTCATCAAGAATATGTGGTGATCAGATGAAATATTGTAAACGTCCTCATGAAGGGAGATGTTGCAGATGTCTTGTTTTTTGTGTGTGTGTATAACAGGCTCATTCATTTGTCGCTTGTGACAGGAAACAAAGCCCAAACACATAACCTCTTCATCAAGTCAGTCCTCATTACATTAATGTGTGCAAACATGTAGCATGTGGTATGTAAGTGCAAGCTATAACAACAGCAGCAAGAGTAAAAAAAAAAAAAAGCTTTTGCTCTCATGTGTGTAGCAAATGAAGAAAAATGATCATTTTCTATCTATTTGCAAAGACGTGTGTGACATTTTTTGCTTCATGCCCCTAAATGCAAAATACCTGCCCCTACATGCATCATTGTCAAAATGAATTTAGAATGTGTTGCGTGGCTGCTGCAGGAAAGCAACACCTGCATCACAGTGCCATGTAAAAAAATTGCTCATTCTATGTGTCGCTAATTTCACACCCGCCACCGCTAGGTGAGGTACGAAAGAACGAGTTAGGGCACAAGGATACAGCCTTACCTACTGTATTGTTCCACCTTTTACTGCTGACTAATACACAGTCACACACTCACTGGTACACGCTGTACAATCCTGTGGTGTTAAGCTTAGCGAGCGGCATCATCTAATGCGAGCTGAAGCCGCTGCAGTCATGGTAAAACCTGAGACCCTCTGTGTCCGCCAATATCATGTCAAGAGGAAAACGCTGCATGTGTTCCGTATGTTGAGAAGATGAATGACGACCTACTTGATTGCACTGAGGTGCTCTTGTTGCAAGGGCGGGTCACTTTATGCATCCACTAATAAGAAGGTAAATGGAGAGGAAATGCAAATGTTCTGTTGAATATTCAACAGAACCTCTCAGAGTAATTATAAAAATTACTGCAGGTCAAACTAATGAGCGTCGGCGCTGCTATTGGTGTTTTCAAAATCCAGTTTTATTCCAGATTTCGTGTCTTAAATAAAAAAAGGCAACGCTGAAGCCCAACAGTCGTCTAAAAACTAACATCCTAAAACCAGATATTCTCAGCGTCTGATCAGATGTGCTGAATGTCACAGCTCATGCAAATTTCACACGCGTTTTTCTTGTAATTACACACAAATCACGGCTGCCGTCGCTGCACAGGTATATTAAAAACGCACCTCAACTGCTGCGCCAGATGATATTTTCCAGGGAAACACCTACACATGTTGCTGTTGCCAGTCGTGTAGGGAAGAAAGTTCACCAAAAGGCTGAATCATTTGCTATGCTCATCACTAAAAGAGAAAAGCGAAATGACCTTCTGTTTGAAACATACTGATGTTTGTCATTCTGTGTATTTAATTAATCATATGTTTATATCAACGTGTGGGATTTGTAGACTGTGAAAAGGTTTTATTTAAGTCAGTTTGCTAAACAGCATCGCTATGTTTATCTCTATCCTATTTATGATGATTGCTGGTTATTGTTTAATTCTGAAAAGCTCTAGTGATGGATACTACACAACACAGATGAAGAAAGATGTTAAAGTTAGTCGCAGGATTTCAAGGATGGTACAGTAAAGTGAGTGTGTTTGTTTGCAGTGTATTTACTGTTGGTTGCTCATCCTTCAAAAGCCCATGCATATTTTCTTCCAGGTTGTTTATTCTGAGCCCAGCAGGGTCCAATAACAAATCTTTAACTGTTTTTGCAGAGCAAGACAAATCAGTCCGCTGCACCGATGAATGTCGTGCACTGGGACATTCTGACAGATGCTGGATGCCAAAGTTACGGGTAGGAAGCCAAGCAGACAGTGCCGATAATCGCACCAACCTTTTCATCCCTGTGGGAATGGATGCCATGGTAGAGACAGAGATTTATGGCACCATCAGCTGCGGCAGCAGAAAAACCCTCAGCACGTTTGGGAAGGAACAGCGAGACAGTACAATCCTCGTGGCCAATGTCAAACCTTACTTAAAATCGCAGCGTGCCCTTAGCCCGCCGCTCCAGGAGAGTCCATCTGCATCCAGTAGTCCCACCAAGTGTAGTATGCCCCTGGACTTGGCCAACCAAGGGTCCAAAGAGGAGAGGGAGGGGGGTTCAGACAGCAGTGCCTATGGCCCTCCAGATGGCCAGTGCTCCCCACTGCACACCGAATTGGAGGAGCCATCCTATCTGACCTGTGAGCTCAGGCCCAAGTCCCTGTCAAGCAGTCTCATTCACAGCTCTGTCATCAGCCAGGAGTGTGGGGGGTCAGATTATGCTCTCGACCCGCGGGACTCTGGTAACTGACAGGTCAGATGATCTCGCTTGCTTTCACCTGCCAGGGGTGTGCTGATGGTATCACAGATTAATGACCAAGAGGTGTTTTCGCTCTTTTTTTCCTTTCTTTCTTTTTCCTTTTTTTAGACCCACAAAGGTGTCCAGACACATGTTGTATAACCAAAAACCATCTGCTGTGTATGTTTTTTTCCTTTCTGAGTTTGTGACTCGTTGTGTTTAGGTGAAATATGTGTCCTTGACTGCTGTGAAGGTTTTTTTGGGGAAAACCAGTGCTTACCTGACTTCAAGTGTTTCCATGGTGTTCTGTACCTGTCAATTTAGATGTCTGTATTTTACACATTTCAAGCTCCGATTTTGTGAGGCTATTGAACAAATTGCTACTGTTGAGGTATCGAGTCCCGTCTGCTTTTGTACAGTGAAGCTTTCTGTCTCTGTTTAGTGTATAAGGAACATCTCTTTGAATATCACAAGCAACCGAAACACATATCAGTGACGTTACATACAAAAAGTGAAGTGTCTTATGAACTGTTAATGGTGGTGCAACAGGGCGTGTCCCTTTTCATAAAAACCATTTGAGGTTCCTGTAAAAAAAAAAAAACACAACAACAATTTTTTAAGAATGTATTTGTAATTTTATTGTCGTCCTCTCTTGCAGTTTATGTGAAAATAAGCTGAGCTTACATGTGAATGTGGGCTACTGTACTTGTTGTGTATTTTATTAAATTTCTATACACTGCGTGCATGGAAGGCAATTATTTTTTTTTTTTGACTGGCAACAACTTCTGACGCTGTTTTGTTTGTTTTGTGATGGAATATATTGAGACTGCGCTTAAAATGCCCTAATAGCGATAATCATCGGGGCTTGATTCAGAGCTATCTGTTGTGTACCAGCGCATGTTCTTCAGCAGTAATTCAGATCCCAGTCAAAGGAACTTCAAAAGAAAATTACTCTTTAAAAAGCTATTAATTTTTTTTAAAGCTCCAATAAAAACAGGGCTCGTGTATTAGTGCGCCCAACAGGAGATGAGTTGACTTCCTCCGCCTAATGCTTTTATTGTCCGATAAGCATCCATCATACGGTGGAGATGGAAATCCTGCCTGCGCCTTCGCTCTCTCACTCAGAAACACTGGAGCCATCGGCGCCGCCGTCACTTAATGTCTACTTGTGATCATAGCTTTATTTAAATATGAATGTGTCTGACAAATTGCAAGACATGAATCTCACCAAAAAAAAAAAAAAATGAGAAACTTAACATTCAGCGGGAACTAGCGGTTACAAGCAAAGGCGTTAATGCTATGAATTCTTTGATTAGATAAAAATGAAATTTTAATGATCCCTGTGGGGGGGAAGTGGGTCATTGCAGCGGCATAAAGGATTGAACAAATAGTGTGATGAAGGTTATCGCGAGTAAATACAAAAGAGGGAGAATCCAGGAAGTCACGTTTGGAGATGGGTTGGGAAATGTTAGCATTTAATATCTGAGTACAAAATCAAAGCCGTCTTTTGCTCCGCTCCTTAGCTTTAACACAAACACCAGTTTAAATATGTTGTTTATATGCATTGTACACTGTTTACTCTTGATTCACATAAGGAAAGGGGAGCGTAGTAGTGACAGAAGGTCAGGGTCAGCAGACCTATTTTAAAATCTGCAGTCCATTCACTGGCTCATTTACGTCTCAGCAGTTTTCTGCTTACTCATTCCAGTAGCAGATAAGAACATGAACGCCGCTGTGACCAAAGCGATGCTCTTTCGAAAAGCCAGGGCACATCCACTACTCTATACAAAACGATTAGACATAAACAGCGATGTGGGATTACAGAGGCAGATTTGTAAACTCGGAAATCCTGAACATGTTTTGTGTCTATCGTGTGTATAACAATCACACAAAAGCCCTCTGTTTCTTTTAACGCGCTGTGGTTTAGTCGACTTGCTCCATCTGGAGACGCTGACTCTTGCGCCCGGGCTCGGCGAGCAGCTCCGAGAACGCCTTGTTTTTTTCACCAGCCGCGGATAACAGAATCCTGTCATCTCCCGAGCGCCGACTATAAGTAGGGATCCGCTTCTCCTCGGGGGAAAACACATTAATTTGGATTTTGATTTGCATTTGTTTTCGTGCCGGTATTGACACAATTCCAGACCTCGATGTCTCATCTCAGCAGGCAGCTCTGATGAGCTCATCTGCATAAGTTGAAATACTCTTTGAGAGGGAGATTGCGTGGGTCACAGCGACCCATCCCATTGAAATACAGACAGGAACATCACATCATTTTATCTGTATCAGGCTTCTGAGAGCACAGGGGATGGAGACAGGTGAGCAGAATGTCAAGTAGAGAGGGGCTGAACCATTTGCCGCAACACTCACTCCTCCGATTTTGAACGCTGTGTCACTTAGGGATGTAAAGAAGGTTAAACTTCCACTTCTGCCATAATTGCACAAAATTTGCTTTGAAGCAAACCGTTTCTTAATTAACACGGCACTGCAGCACTGCTGCTCGACAAAAAGTGCTATGTTGTTGAGGGGAGCTGAATGCAGATTAAGGAGCAGCACGCGGTGTTGGATGAATATGACATGTCTCGCCGAATGATTACAGTCATATTGAAAGGGAATTACAGACAATGAAACTGATCTGTGTAATACCTCCATTCTTCTCCATTTTACATACACAAATGATCCATTCAGATGAAAATGCAAAGAGCAGTGTACCATTCAGTTGTGAAAAATTGACATGCTCACCCTGAGTACTTAAGCTTTTAATTCAATAATTCAATAACACAGCCGATTAAGAGCTTGTCTTCCACCTCCACCAAATGCTATGAGAGATGGTTCCACTTGGCTGAGGCCTGTTGGTGGGGAAACAACAGTCAACACAACACATAAACAATATTGAGATTGTATTCTAAACAATGATTCGTCACTGAGCGCAGCACAAATGCCCCAAGGGTGCAAATAATAAGAACGCTGCTTCTGGGTTTGTTTGTCGTTTGTTTGCTCCTGGGTTTGTTTGCATGTTTGTTTTCGAGAAAAAAAAAACCAAAAACACTTGCACATGAAAAAAAAAGCCCCCACTGAAGTCATTTAAATGCGATGCCTCCGAGTGGGTAAGGGGTAAGCAATTTGTGAATTACTTTGTATGAAACATACATGAATTAACTCATTCATCGTATTTATTATACAAAATAATTCCAGTTATAGTTATTCCTATAGTTCGCAATTTACACAAATGTAATTTTAAAGAAAGAATTGAAAGAAAGGCAAACATTGTAGTGGAGATACAGGTTATGACTCCCCTTTTTATCAAGAGTACCAAGTACCAGAGCGCCTTGATATGATATGACTTGTAGGAAGACACTAATAGGTCTTTTATGAATAAAACGTTTTTCCGTCATTTTCGTGGCTGCAAATAATAACACATTTTGGGAAATATTATTTTTTTTCCTTCTTTTTGTCACCAATAAGATGGGGAACCCAATATCACTCGAACACATTATTTATGATTATAACTAGCAGATTATAACACATAACTAATAATAATATTATTCACACTGTAAATATGGAACATCTCACCTGATTTTTCCCCCCCAAGTAAATCAGTAAAAATGGAGAAATACTGAGCATTGTGTAACTCGGTGCTGACGGAATGGCCTGTTCACCGTCCTCATTGTAACACCATGTCCTTGTGCATAGACAGAAGCTTACGAAATAACCCACGTTCTCCACAAAGAAAAACAGAGCGGTTATAGTGACAAAACCCAATGCACCATTCAAAGACGACGATTATGAAAACATCCTGCAAACGCCCCGAGAAACCGAAAATGTGATGTCAAATGCCTACCAAGCAGAGTGAAGTGAAAATAAATGTAAATACCAGCTTTCTGGATCCAGTAATGGTTTCCTAAATCTGGATTCAGTGCAGCACTGTACTGATATGTTTGTGCTACAGCAACTGCACTCTCACAA
>JAFBJQ010002966.1:35886-115723 GCA_016785345.1 Trinectes maculatus
CCCTTTACAACCGTAGCCAAATTTGACATGGCGATCTGGGAGCATTTTGCAAAATGACGTCCTTTATACATTGTTCTGTCCCCATTTGCGGGGTATGACACTGTTGACAGCATTTAGTTTTCATTCACGCCCGCAGGAATTCGCATTCCTCCTGCTGACCCCCTCTGACAGAACATTCCAGACGACACTGCCGTTTTCCTTTTTTAAGGGCTTGTTTAGACGGTGTTACCAACGGCTCCCTCCTCGGGGAGGAGTTCAAACACATGCCAATCTGTCAATCAAGTTGAACGCGAAGGCGCCAAGAAAGGCTATAGCATGAGGGAGCGAAACCGGCAGGACTTCACACAGGTTTTCGCTTTGTGTTACTGGGTCATGACACACTTTCCATACTTTGAATTGAGCAAAAAATAGTCCTCGCCGCGTCTCTTTAGTGACAAAGTGGGCCAGTATCTGCATAAAGTGGGGAAGCTAATGCGCTCCGTCCCATCCTCCATGGCTACGAGTCTAAAAAGCCTCGCCCCTTTAAGTGCTTTGTCTGCCATCAGACATGAGCTGGGGCATTTAAAGGTGAGAAAGAGTCACTAGACAGGGAGTCAGACGTTTTATAGAATCACGACCCGCCTTTTTAAAATCAATAGACAGTTTATTGAATCAGTGCACAGTTTGGCGTGGTGCAGGACCTGTCTGTCTGATTTAAGCTGGAGACATTGAACAGGATGGCCCGATTAAGTGTCATACAGGCATGACTGCGTTTCAGACACAACACGCCTGCACACCGTTCAGCCGCCTGACGCCGTGAAGGTAACAGTAACAGTGAGGGCGACACAGAGCCTCTGTATACAGCACATTTGTGCAGCTTTTATAACCATTAAAGGGAGAGCGCTCATTAACATTTAATCTAATTTAGAGTCAGCCCTGCAGTTAATAACGTGGCTTGGAGCTGATTGCAGTGTGAGTCACTTGGACCTTTTTTTGTGTGTTTGTGCATTAATGCATTATTTTTGATCGCTATATAGAAACGGCAGAGTTCTATTCATTTCAGTCTTCTCGTATGAAATCACATTTGCTGGGGAGCATTTCAGCACACTGTGCCGCTAAGCGCTTTAATGACTTTGTTGGAGCTGTGCGTCGTTGTGTTGTCGCACTTGTGAAAGTACTGAAAAAAAAAAAAGCCTCTCCTTTGTGCACTTGAAAACACTTCTCGACTTAAAAGTCAGCTCTCAAAAAAAAACATTGCAATTGTGACCGAAAAAAAAAACAGTGTCAGAAAATCAAACGGAAAAAGTCAAAAGCAAACATGGATGCAGTGAAAAGGATAATGTGACTTTTTTTTTGTTGTTTTGCATTTCGAACTCTGATGTTTGACAGAAGCTCCACTGACCTTAAAGCCGCCACGGACCCCGCGGTCCACCCACGCAGCTGTTTCCACTTATTTTGGCTGATGAAAACAGGCCTGAATGGGCGCGTGGGTGTGTGTTGTGTGTTCAGGTGACATCCATCACACTCCCCTGTTAGAACCCGCTGGGGTCAGTCAATTTACACCTTTTTGCAAAGCTCCACCCAAAGGAGGCCTGACAGCCATAATAACCGAGAACACTGTTCGGCCCAGTGTCGGGACCTGAGTGAAGGCCCAAATCCATAAAGTCGGCCATGTTTCATTCTGATGCTGATACAATCAGGAATATACTGTATGTGATCAAGTTTTCAACCCCTGACTCTGCACTGCAACTTAAATTATTCCTGAGTTGCCTTTTCCTCCACTCTCTTTAACATTACCCTAAGAAGCATTTTGCTGTTGTGCAACATTTCCAGTAATTGGCTATTTTGATTTGTTTGTTAGTCTGATTAAACTATGCTGGACTCTTTCCATTTTAGCGATTTCCACCGTTGGTGCATTAAACAGCAATGTGCTAAAAACTTTGTTGTTTTTCAGTGTTGCTAGGGATGAGTAAGTCACAGTCTAATTATTACTTTGAGCAGCTCGGTCAATAAAACGTCAAACATGTGACACTGTGACTAAAACTACGCTTTCTGGGTCGTCCGTTGGTTGCAAATCAGCAAAGTAATCTAACAGCAATAGACTGTCAAGGTCCCCTGGTTTGCACTGAAGGGTAGACTGAGCGGTTCCAGGTTTAGTTACTGAGACTGTGTTGCACCCCTGCAGCTTTTTATACCCAGATAATCTGGCTATTAGCCTCATTGGGGTTAGGGTACATAGGTTAAGCTGCTTTCATGCAACTTTGGTCCCCCCGCCTTAAACGAGCAGCACTGTCATCATGAATAAAGCATTTAAGAGAATATCCTTATCCACCTATCTTGGCATTTTACCCACAGATAGATCAATGTGCTGGCACAAAAGTAAGAAAAGCAGCTGCCAGCCACCCCCTCCCTCACCCAACAAGCAAAAGTAGGTTAAACATAACACTGTGCAAGTCGGGTAAATATCACAGCATGCCAAGCTTCTTAACCTCATAATGAGAGAATTTGTCTATTTAAACTATTGTAGGCCATTTATATCACTATTATTATTATTATTATTATTATTATTATTATTATTATTATTATTATTATTATTATTATTATTAGTAGTAGTAGTAGTAGTAGTAGTAGTCTTAGTAGTAGTAGTATATTGACCTAAATGCTATGAGCATGCTTGAATAACTCAGTCATAAGTTTAATTCTCCAACACAAGTGGTCACTGGCATGGCTCATACAGTACACTGGTGCAGCAGCACAGAGAAACATGCAGGAATCACCTACAGAGAATCACATTGTTGTGGTGGAACGCATTCAGTCGTGTCACCCTACACACTTGAATTTATGTGTAAGTATTCTTTTCGTTGTCACGACGCAGCTTCTTGATTGTGGTCTCGTAAAACTACGTTCATCCACTGCAATTGAATTCTGACGTGCACGGACCTGACACGCACACACACACGTTTCACAAACGAGGAGCGTTTACACCCGATAATGTCTTTAAAAACACTGCCAAAGCGAATAATTTTGGCAGCGGCAGAAATGCATGTAAATAGTGTGACCCTTACACCAGGATAAAAATATGATTTGTTTAAATACACGCATGACAAGGTGCCATGGCACTTCAGCGGATTAGAGCAACCCCCTGGGAAATCATCCAGTTTCAGCTCTTGCATGCATTTGGAGCTAATTGCATACAACTCTAATATATCTATTTCTCAGTTTATCTTCATCTTCTTTTTTTTCCTCTGTGTTCATCGTGAATATAACTTCTGGAAACCAGACCAAGATGATAAGGCTGATGAGTTTCGTGTAAAAGCCCCCATGCCGTTGAAAGTATTTATTAATGGACAATAGATGCCCTTTCATCAATGGCTTCTGGTTATCTTTCATTTTAAGTCATACTAGACAGAACTATTCTTGGTAATTTGCTCTCTTCTTTCTCTGCACCGCACCCCAGGAAGAGCGTTAGTGAGCGCTGAGAATAAAAAGAACAAGAAAGGTTAATTTTCAAAGATTCAGTGACCCCTCTGTTTGTCCCAAAATTATAATAATAGTCTATAATTAAAGGCAGGGACCGTAGTGCTTGCATAGTGGTAGAGCTGTGCTGATTAGGGGTTAAAAAGGTCTCCACGTTGACGTGTATCTTAATATGTGTTGGTAGGAGCACCGGATAAAAGCAATAAAACACAATCAGAGAATTAGCTGATAGACATCATGTCTAATTCTAAGTCATCAATCATTTTGGAAAATCCATACCTGCCAGATAAAGGCCTACTCCATCTCATAGGCAGTAACTGGGAGTAAATTTGGATAAGTAAATATTTGGATCAGTGGGAACGCTTGGATCAAAATTGTTTGTGTTGGAGCCGAAACAGTGTTTGCAATATTGACCCCATAGTCACGACTACAGCGAGATCCAGCTCTGACAGCCATGCGTCTTTGCCAATCTGGCCACTCTCCCCCCCAGAGTTTGTCACAATAAAATGGAACATCCATCAATTGAATTTTACAAGTAGTCCTTTTGCAGAATAATTATGCTGCCCAACATCCAGAGTCAATTCAGGTCTGTTTACTGTTTGTATAAAGCCCGAGTGAAGCCAAAAACATAGGCTGCTAAACTCAAATGAGCCGCATCCTCGTTTCCAACCAGCATTCGACCCTGATGCAACACCTCCTGTCCAATCCACTCACATTTCACTTCTTATCGCAGCCCGTCTGCAACAAGGACACTCGAACCATGCAACAAAAAAAAAAAAGAATAAATAAACACCGGAACTGAATAAAAGCTTGATAATTAGGCTATTACCTGTCCAACATAACTTATTTTACTGCTGACAAAAACACGCTTTAATGGCATCTACCAATGTGTGTTTCTCTCTCTGTGTGTGTGTGTGTGTCTGTGTGTGTGTGTGTGTGTGTGTGTGTCCTCCAGCCCTGAACTCTTATCATCAAGTGCTGGGCCGGATTTCATGCAATTTGTGAAGCCAAATGTGTTTCTCTTCACTCTTCCCTCTTCCTGAAAACTCCATATGTGGATAAGAATGGCAGCCAAGCCGGAGCTTCACTCGGGCTCAGACGAGATGGGGAGCATTTACATTCCCTTGATCCCTGATTTTTTTTCCCCCCTCCCTTTAGTGGAGTAGATATGAAAACGTAACCATTCAGCATGACGTTTATAAAACCCACAGTCCAACGGACTCCGCTGATCCGAAAAAACAAACAAAACATCACATCACAGACTGACCCTGAATCAGCCGACATTCATTGAATTCATAATTCCCCTCAACTTAAAATGGGAAGCCCGTCAGAGTTGCGACAGTAACAATATCAACGAGAGAGGCAACAAACCTGTTTGTTCGCAAAGTGAGAACCAATGGGGGAAACTCAAAACATTTTGAGGAGCCCTGCACAAACCGAATGTTTATGGGGCGTTTCCTTTGGCGATTTGGGTCTTGCATCAGAGGGCGGACTGATTGCGTGCACTCTCGTCATCTTTTCTTCCAATCCATTATAAAGACGCCTCTGTCATATGTGATCCTTTTTCATCTTGGAGAAAAAGGGAAAGATTAGAGGATGGATCGGAAATACTGTTTCCGCTTCTTTCGTTCACTTCTTTTCGACCTTGATGGGAAATACGTCACCGGGTCAGGAAAACACGCGGGAGGGAAATATGTGAGTTTGGGGAGACGAGGGATGAGTGTGATAATAATCCAGCTAAAAGAAAACTTGGCTTATGTTGTAATGGTGGTGAGAGAGGTGGGAGCTGACACCTGAATTGAAAGTCATCTTTAAAATATTGCGAGAAAAACGACACGCGGGGGACGGCAATATCTCCTTCTATTGAAGACGCCTTGTTTTTGTCCGGCTGAAGGAAATGAAAGTGAGGAGGACTTCACGAGTCGTACTGTTGACTTCAGAGCGGAATGTGACAGCCGCTTTCAGAACTTTATCTGAAGGCAGTTTTGCATGGAGCACAGAAGTGTCACCCCGTCTTCTCAGCTAGCCTTTGTTCCACTGGCCCCAGCTCCACAATCCACAGTTTTTCCTCATAGTATTTTTTTATAGCCTTTCTGAAAAACTGTAAAATGATAACTCTGTTCTTTTCTTTTTTTCCGTCCAGGAGTCCGAGCTAAATTTAGCCTTTTTTAGTGTTTGTGACAAACGACTCGATCGCTTCATATTTTTAACATGAAAACAATACAGCAGTTATTTTGTCCGCGATCAGCAACCAAGCCTGAAAACTTTTGCTTGTCCTCTTCCCTTCCCATACCCAAAAAGCCACGAGGAGTGGTACTGCAGTGCCAAAGCCATGCATCTTCTGGTAAACTATATTAACTTTCACTTAAAGGTAAAAAAAAAACAATGTCTTCCATGTGGGGGCCCAGGGTAGAAAATGTCCCTTGCACCCCCTTGCTGATCGTAGGAGGCGACAAATGGGGCACAATGTGATGTTATGTAATTGTCACAGTTCAAGTCCCTTCACTTCCTGTCCTCCTGTGTTTCCCGCCTGTGTGATTACCTGCCTTCCCTAATGTGTCTCACCTGTGTCCAATTGTCTCCTCCCCTATATAGTTCCCTGTGTTCTTTTGTCTCACTGCCAGTTTGTCTTGTCTGTTAGCATGTGTTTCAGCCTTAGTGGTGTTCTTGTGATTGTAACTTTCTTTGTGACTGTAGCTTTTTGACCTCGCGTTTGCTTTACCTTTGTCGTATACTTTTGCGTGCACTCATTTGACTCCTTCCTTTAATGTAGTTTAATGTAATGTGTTTTGACAGCGATGCATCTAGTTGTTTGCCGGTTGCCATCGCACAGCAGCAGCAGCAGCAGAGGAAGAAGATAAAAAAAAATATTCTCAAAACCAGAACTTCAAATAAAATCAAATAGTACAGCTCTTGTCTTTGTTGTGTTTGTGCTATTCAAACAGCAACTGAAAGACATGAAATGCAAAATAATCCACAAAAGACCTTTATCCGTGCTGTAGAATTCATGTATAATACAATATGCATGGTTTTAATCAGATATTTCTCTGGACTGCTACGTCAGGCTGGATGTTTGCCTTCTTCCTACCACATGTGGAGAAAAAGAACAACAAGGAAACAAAGAGAATAAATTATCTGTTGTCTTTGGACGGCTTCTGACTGAATTGCGCTTAATTTATCTGTCATGCTTCGTGTGGGAATTTCAGACGTTCCCTTGTCAATTCAAAGGAGGGCGGCATCCAGAGAAGAGCGTTTCACGTGAATGAAACACCTCCTCATAGGCAGAGGAACTTAGCATTTGGCACAAAAATACTGAACACAATAGTAAAGTAGATGATGATTATCACTCTGCGTGGGCGGTGCAGTGGGTTAAGTTCATAAGCGAGCGTTTCAGTGCAGCTCTTATAAAGTATATGTCGGGGTTATTCTCTTTGACGGTGGCTAATGGGCTAGCAGTCAAAATTATTATGTATGATTAAAATTATTGAAGGTCCATGTGTGTGTGTGTGCAACTACTGCCTATTGAAACTATTGAAAGTCAAAATGTTAAGAAAGGACATCACGAGCACGTCTCTGCTGAGCGACCTTGGACAGCGCGGGGGAAATCTTTGCTGACAAACCCGATACGACATTTTGACTGTCTTGGGTTATTCTGTGAATGGGAGTTCAATCATCACATCATTAATGGGTTTGGAGCGGGGCCAGTCATTCATGACACTGTGCTTTATAGCTCTGCCAGAAATCTCGGCGCCGTCTTGAGAAGGTTGTGGACATTTTCTGTGGAACGGCCATCTGACCGGGGGTTTATTTTGATTAATGGCTTTCCCGCCACAAAGCCATTAAGGTAATTCAGAAGAATAATCTTCTGATGTCACGGATATCTCAAAATGAGCAGGATGACCGGGGCTGTCTGTCCCCTCCCCGCTCAATCACTGAGAGAGTATTTATGGTTTTTGTCAACCAAGATGTTTTAAGTCAATTGTGTTGTCTTTTTCTTTTGTTCTTACTTTCTGTTTGTCGTCACATATCAGTTCATTCGTATTAACCCGTGAGACTATCTCTGCCACCGCTACAGCGGCCATGAGTGAATAGGTTCTATATAACCAATAGACCTAGAGGGGCTATTTTGCATGATTCTATTTATTCAGTTCTGGTGGCGCCCTATCCAACCAAAGCAATTTACAGCGATATTGATCATCGGCTCTGTTTTATTAGTCAACAAAATCAGTTTTTATCTGCTAAGGGTTTCTTTTGCTCAGGAGAGCCATAGTGTTGACTGATTCTGATCTGTGTGTGTACTCGAGTTATTGTTTTCTCTTTTATTTCTTTTGAATTGCATGCGTCCCGTCACTTTCCAGACTGTTGTGAGGCCTTATGAAAAAAACTCCCCACAAAGATCCATCTCAATAAGCAAACATATCTGCTTCCCTTCAAAGCCTGTTGAGTGCGTCACTTGACTTGCATTGACTGGCCATTGCCTAGGAGACTCAGCCTGTGCTCTGCACTGCAAGTGTTACTAACGCCAATTAAACCCCTGGCACCACCCTGTCATTCTCCAGATTCTGTGACATATGAGTGATAACACAGACACTTACCTTCAGCTCTCATCTGACGCACATTAAATGGCACTAGACCCCAGTATTTCCTGACATTTTGCAGAAATCAATTGCAATTTAATCAGCGCGAGCGTGCTGCTATCAGCCACGCTTGCACCAGCTGTTCTGTGTTACCTGGGCGGGTGAAAAAACAGAAGACAAATTCAGTCTAACACTATAAAATTCTCATCCTCAACAACAACAACAACAACAACAAAACCAACCAAACAAAAAAGAAAACATCAAAATTGATAATTATGATAATTGCAAATTGGTTGTTTCTGTGCAAACATGTTTCCATTCAATTTGCACACTATTACATTTATTGTCTTTCAAACGCTCATTACTCTCTTTTTGCCTCGAAGACCCTCTCTCTTTCTCTGTGTCGGTCTCTTTGTGTGTGTCTTCTTCTCGCTCTCCCTCTGGGGGTAAATGCAGTGATTGTCCCATTATACTATGTCGCCTTTTTAAAGTCCAATGCCCCCAAACAGTCCCCAAAATATGTAATAATAATAATACATGTATTTTAAAAGAATATGGGGTCCTATGAGGTAGGCCACTTTGAAATTCCAACAGGTAAAAAAAAAACACAAGAACATTGTTTTTCAGGAAGTAAGACTGAGGAGTAAGTCATGTGTGTGTATGTAAATCCTCATAACACAAGTGACTGAGGCGGTTTCAGGAAATGGCACAAACACAAAGATGCCGCAGGGTAACCATAAATAAAGTCTACCGTGCTCTGTAATGAGATTAACACACTGAGCCTGCTACCAGTTTTCAAATGACTTAATAGCGTAATCGCTAGTGATAATGTTTGAAAAAGGAATATTTGTCTCTATTTTGGGAAGACCTTGAGTTGAGCACTGTGCTCTGCACATTCTCACATATTCACGCACGCAAGCACATACGAGTTATTATCCCCTCATCCTTTTCAATTAAGCATCCAGCACGGACTGTCATCATATACAAGGAAAGCAGAGTAAATGCGGGTGCTGGCATACGTTCCCATTTCTATGCATATCCCGATGAAGTATTGATTATGAATGGCAGCAAGAAGCCTGGCCTATTAGGAGGAATAACATTTCACAAAATTGAGTAGAGACATTAATACGTCAGTGATGTACAACTATCTGAGTCCTGCCTGCCACCAGGTATCACTCTGGGTTGCTGCCTGAGGCTATACAAATACGAGCAGAAAATGAAAGCAGCTCCATAACTGTTTGGATGGCAGATGGTTTAATAAACATGATCAAAACACTCGTGCTGTTTATGTCTTCTCAGTCTGAGCTCTTCACTGCTGTTACTCGCTAAATCCACATGGGAGCACGGGGATAGGTGGTGGTCAGCTGAATGGTGGTCGCTGGTGCAGAACAGGGCACATAACGCCAGGCTACAGCAACACATGTTGATGCGCGCATGCAGATGTGCACAAACTGTTAAATACACAGCAGCGCAGTGTCAGACAACGTGATACAACATGCCGGGAAGTGTGCATTAATTATCACACGTAAACAAATGAATGATACAATATGTTTCCCATTTGGAGAAAAGAAAATGCGTGTTGCATGAGTAAAACATACGCAGCCCTTTAGTTTATTTACTCCAGAGAATCTGTGCTGTGTAAATTGGATACTGTCATGGCTGCAAATGATCACCAACAAGATGTGAGCAGAGCCTGTCATTAAAGGCACAATGTGGGTTACCGTGGCAACATCATAGAGGCCTCCATTTTTTTTAATGCTGTGGTTGTGAACAATCAACATTGCACCCAATCCCCCTGTGAGTTAAAGGCACACAGCTAAATAAAGCAAGTCCTCAGTTGCCACACTCTCCCAATCCATTGTTTTTTTTCCCCCTCTCCTCTCTGTGGGGAATTTTTATAACAACCTGTTTCTGTGGGGACACGCAGGCAAAGTATCAAGTCTCGACAATCAAAGCTCAGCCCTGCGTTAAGCGGAATTTAATTTCAAAACAATTACTCCAATAACAAACTTGACAAAACTGTCACGCTGTGATTGTCACACATGCCGGAGACAGCAATTCAACTCCATTCCCTCATTTACCCACCGATCTGACACAGCGACAACGCTCATACTGTATATTCTCTCTTGCCGCTTTGCTCCGCCTTGGTTAATGTGAGTTCGGCTCCTTGCACAGTTACTTTTCCATTATGTTCCACAGTGACCTCTCTGACCAAGGTAATTACCTTGGCTCTTGAGTCACGGGAGTCAAAGATAAAGCCTGTAGAGCTCCTCCTACATCAGATTATCCTCTGAGAGCTATGGCACAGGTGTTCGTTCCAGACGAACATGATGATTGTTGCTTGTTTGTTTATTCATTAGCATTTGATCTGGCGGCCGAAGAAAAGATGTCTTTAGTTTGCAGGCGAGTCTTGTCAGCACGAGGAACTGAGATAAGGCGAATGTAGCATTTAATTAAGAGGCTAAGGAGCCCGCCTGGTATCTGGCTACATACAGACACCGCTCTGCAATTGACCTTAGTGAACATGTCAAGACTTTATCTTGCTCCCATCAGCCCCAAGCTGCTGTTGTGAGGACTGTAAATGGCAGTGCTCTCACTCAGCCTTTTGATTTCCACAAACAGACCTTGTACCATTCGGGTGTTGGATTCGTTTCCTTTCCGTTTTTTAATACTACATTGTGGTTGTTTTGGTCTTAGTGTTACTAATATATTTGATATACCGAATTAATGTGTGTCTTTACCCCCCCCCGACCCCCGCGTGACAATTGAATTATGTTTTTGATACATTTTGCAGTGTCTGTCCTAAGTGTGTCCAAATTAAATTAGATGCACTTCTATTTAAGAGGATTGAATGTTTTTCTGTGCTCCAATCCGTGTGGCCGTGTGTTCATGGCAAACATAAAGGCAAAATCTGCTCTAAACAGATTATACACTGCGATACCTTTTGAACTTGAGGTATTAAATTCAAATAAAAATATGACTGTGAGCTGCAGATCATTGAACCACAAATCTTTTTTTTTCATTCATGTGACAGTTTTTTGAGCTGGTCTGTCTTTTTTTTTTCTCACATTCTAGGTCATGTTGTTTTATATTTATCTCTGCTGTGAATCAGTAAATATCCATATATCCTGGTGATGGCAGGGAATAACAAAGGAATATTAAGAGGAAAATAACAAGGTCCTTTCCTAAGTCACTAGTGACACCTTGAGGTTTGAAATACAATTACATGTTTGATCACTCCGCCTGGTTCAGGTCGCTGACAAAAATATCACTCCATATTACAAATTACTATAACAACCGTAAGATTCAGAAATATAATTATAAGAATGAGTAAATAGTCAATTGGTATGACAATAATTTTGCGTACAAAAATGTAAGTCACCATTATGTACTTGGTGGTGTGTTCTCAATCATATTCCCTTGTTTTCTAGTTTCTCTAAGTTTTGCATTTCTTAAGACTGGCCAACAGGTGGAGACAGAGCAGCTGAGAAAACCTCAGTCTCTTTTCAACCTTGATGTTTTGAGTATAGAGCAAATCTACACTAATGTTCCTCGATTAAAGCGTGGTATTTAATCCATTTGGCAACCCATCCATCAATTCATCCATCCACTACTCCATCCATGTACTCCATCCATTCACACTGACTGAGAGGAAGGGGACACACTGCGCAGCCTATGACAGGTCCAACATACTGAGTCAAACAAGTAGTTACACTCAAAATCACACATATGGTCCAATTAAACTAACCCTAATATGCACCGATTGTAACCCAACAAAGACATGAATTTTACCAGTCTATATGTGTGTGTCTGTGTGTGTGTGTGTTTAAAGTAATAATAAGCATGGATAAATGTCTAAATTGGCTTTGTGAGCTCACAATAACAAACGTTTTCTGAAAATCTCCCACCTACTGCAAAAAAAAAAAAGAGAGAGAGATGCCGCAAGAGCACCAACTAAAAGAGAGACCCTCCTTTTCAGGTGCCTGAGGGAAAAGAAGCTGTAGGTGGGAAAACGCCATTTATAAAAATAAAAAAAAAACAATGGGAAGTCCTCTGAAGGTCAAATGGAGGAAGCCCCTGGGCCAAGCGTAATATCAGTCCAGAGTGCCTGGTGGGTGATGTTAGGGGATATGTCATGTGTCAGGGCAGATGAGGTATTTAGTGTGTTGGAGTCATGGTGTGAGGGCCTTGGAGACGGTTGCTGTGAAGATGAAGATGCTGTGGATGGGAAAACTGAGGAAAACAAACACAGTATAAGAAAAATCGAGCTATACTTAAATACATAGTGTTACATAATGTTATGTACTGTAAAAAAAAACAGAATGACAAAATATATGGAGAAAAGTGCTTATAATAGACTTCAATCAATTATCTTATCTTTCTTTGCTAGAGGATTACACAGTGGATACTTGCATAATAAAACATATTATGTATATGTACACAGTGTAGTTTAACAAGGATTGATAGGGCTGTCTGACAACAGTGGTCCACCTCGGTTGTAGCAAAGATGAACAGTAGTGTTTCTGTTATTTATGGAGCTGCACGATAGAGGGAACCGCCTTGGGCGGTTGACGATCCATGGAGGATAAGATGTGTCGGCCACGATGGCTAAAGATGTGGCCGTCATCTGTTTCACCCCCACCTTCTCGGGGGAGGTCAGATACACCCTAGGAGGCATGTTCTCAGACTGCCTGCTGTTAGATTTCTTGTATCCAGAAATGTTGTTCACGATAGACTGCTTTTTTTTTTTATGAGGATAATCTATTCCAGTCCTGCCCTTGCAGCCCACAGTTCCATGTCCCTCACTTTGAAGGGACCTATTCAAGCAGGGTCCTGCACAGGGCCACAGCGACGCTTTTAGCTTTGAAGCAAGGTACAAATATTTTTGTCTCCTGTTACAACATTTAACTTCTAGGAGGAAGAAACTGGCACTGTTTTTAAATGGCTACTCATATTTTGACAGAGCCAGTAGCTTGTCAGGCTACATTTAAGATCACTTATTAATATAATATAATAACAACCCCCTCCCTCCAAAAAATAACCTTGTAAAATCTGCTAGTCTTTTTGTCCGCTTGTATGCTGCGTCATATTATTTGCTGTACAGCAAAGACTAGAGAAAAACCTTGATGAGTAATGCTTTTGTCAGACAAAGACAAAAAGTTCGTGAGGATGCCGATTGTTCTCGTGTGCTCCAGCTGGACACTGATGACAAAGTGCAGCGCACCATCTGTGAGGAACATACATCAAAAGCACTACCCATCATCCTCTTTGGCATGGCTCCAGCTCCATTTGTGTATTTCTGACCTTCGAGCACATAATTGTTAGTCATCATCATTTTCTTCGAGTCATTTGTTATTCCTACTTTGTGTGTGCATTTCCATGTGTGTGTGTGTGTGTTCGTGCATGCATTTGTGTGTGTGTGTGTGTGTGTGTGTGCGTGCGTGCGTGGGTAATGTTGTCTTCTGCTCCCAGTTGGTGAAGATTGTGTTCAGTGTCATGGAAGACTTGGAGAGACATTAAATGAGGCTCATATCATTCATTGCCTGTGTGCCTCCCGTCCTCTCTGCACTGTGACCATGTGTAAACATGGATGTTATTATACAGAGAGATGCAAACATATGAATCTGCTTAGACACAATACAAATACCCAGAAGTCATTCTAAACTAAATTTAAGTGAATTTCAATTACTGTTTCAAAAGCCCTTTAGGCTCTTTGGGTTATTTAATAACATATAGCCATCTGTACATTTATCATTCTGCAAATGCTAATGGGTGCAAAAATAGTGATAATGACGGGGTTGGGTTATTGCTCAGGATGGAGCTCAATATGCAGCATTACTATTTGAATCATAGGACACAGAAGCATCCAATGAATTGCATGTGGGCTGAATGAAGCCTTGATTCTCTTTCATATAAGCCACAGGCAGTGTCCCTGATGTGCCTGACATGTGCTCCCATGTCAGCACAAGAGCCAAATGGAGAGGGTGATGGATATGGCTGCACGAGGACACAGCAGTACACAGTGATGCTTGACATGTTGCCATATGAGTGACATCGCGTCAGCTTAAGACAAACGTGAAAGTCTTCCCACTTTACCTTTTCCTCCGGTGCCAGACTAATTTTCAGTTGCAACATGTGATTAATTAAAATGAAGTGAAGTGAATAATTTCCCAGGTCTAATTATACCCCTGGTTTTCATGAAGAGCAGGTGAAAACACACTGAGTGAGAGACGGACATTTTAATAAAAGCAGGAAAATATTGCAATATATGTATATTACCAGGGTTGTTATTTTCACGATCTGCTGGCACACACTGTGCAGATTACAAATTACAGCCCAACATGGCAAAGTCACTGCATGTTTATGTACTGTACTATGAGATGGGTGACATGATTATTAATGTGGCTTAGTGGGGCTTTAGCTGAGTTGGCACGGCATCACGCATGTGACAGTTCATTAAAGGGGTTTCTGTCACCTGGTGCCCCTGATCAGAGGTGATGAAGTAAAAGAAAAGATATGATTTACACCTTTTATAAAGAAGATGTAGTCTCTCTCTCTCTCTCTCTCCAGCTACATGCTGTCAGAGGATGGGCAGATTATGAGAGGCTGATGTAACTTGTCGTTCCGGTGAAGGTTTTGTGTTCAGAGTGAATAACGCGATAAGAGGAGGTTTAACAAAGCGTCCCTGCATTACTGATGTTTTGGGGACATGTTCTCCGCAGGTGGGTCAAACATCTTCCGGGGTCCACGCAGCTCGGCGTGACGCTCCAGTGGGCTGATCCTTTGTGCATGAAATGACTTGACATCCTCTCGACCACCGAGCGAGAGAGAGGGGGAGAAAGAGAGAGAGAGAGAGAGAAAGAGGGAGAGAGAGAGAGAGAGGGAGAGAGAGAGAGGGCAACTTTGTCTCCGCGCAGAGCTGCGTCTCCTCCGGCGCAGCTCGGTGAAGAGAAGGCGCGTGGCAGTTATGGTTGATCAGCGTTTCTTTCATCCTCTCGAGTGCGTTAGAGCCAGGAGACGAACGCGCCCTCGCTGAAGAGATTCCCCGGGTTCCTGTTTCGTGTCTGACGGATTGAGTGGGAAAGATGCGCTGAGATTCCCACGCGCCTGCGTTGTGCGGGAGGTATGTATGGAATGTGCTTCTCTCAGTGATGATCTGCACAGTGTGTCATGATGCAGTGTGTACAGTAACACACACACACATACCTTCCTCTTCAAACCAGTCTTTAATTGCATGCCCTGTGATGTGCCCCCCCCACACACACACACACACAGCTAGTTCAGACCGTTGTGTTGTGTCTTGCTCTGAAGGAGTTGTTCTCCTGTGTCTTGCTTTGTTTGAGCCGCTTCAGCTCAGTGGCCACACAGCACAGAACTTCCCTCTGGGTAATGACCAGCGAAGCTTTGACTCACGCAGGATGCTGCGTCCATTGCAGCACTCCCCCGTGCATCACTGTGTGTGTCTTGTGTTTTCCAGATGACATTGTGGATGCCTTAGCGGGAGCGTCGGCTCGGGTCATCGCTTGCAGGAAAATGCATCTTTGGATTCCCTATGTTTTGCTAAGTGCAACTGCCGTCTGCACTGCTGAGATGTTTGGCAGTTATGGAGAAATATGTCAGCGGCTGTGCGACTGCGAGGAGAGAGAGGGGATACTTACAGTGAGCTGTGAAAACAGAGGAGTTGTAAGTCTCGCAGACATCAGCCCGGCGTACTTCCCCCAGTATCATCTGCTGCTGACAGGGAATCATCTGAAGAAGCTGCCTGCCAATGAATTTGTTGAGTACAAAGGACTTACCATATTACACCTGGGAAATAATGACATATCTGAGGTGGCAGCAGGAGCATTTAATGGACTTCAGGGATTAAGACGCTTGCATCTCAACAATAACAAAATCGATGTCCTGAAGGAGGAGTTTTTCTTTGGCCTTGATAGTCTGGAGTATCTGCAGATTGATTATAATTATATCACTCATGTGGCTCCAAATGCCTTCAGCAGGCTTCGGCACCTGGAGGTCCTGATTCTAAATGACAACTTGATATCAACTCTGCCAGTGAATGTTTTCCTGCATGTGCCACTGACTCATTTGGACTTGAGGGGGAATCAGCTGAAAGTGCTCCCCTACTCAGGTCTGCTGGAGCACATGACCCGCGTTGTGGAGCTGCAGCTGGAGGAGAATCCGTGGAACTGCTCCTGCGAGCTGATTGCTCTGAAAACATGGCTCGAGAGCATATCTTACACGGCTTTAGTCGGCGACGTCGTCTGCGAGTTCCCCTTCCGGCTCCACGGGAGAGACCTTGATGAGGTTTCAAAGCAGGAGTTGTGCCCGAGGAGAGCCATCGCTGAATATGAGATGCCACCCCTGCCACATCTGAGCAGTGATGCATACTACAGGACCACGCCGGCTTTAGTTACATCCCCCTACACTTCATCAGGGATTGCGCGGTCCTCATCAAGACCCACTAAGGCGCCTCGACAGTCAGGCAAATTAAAATCAAGACCCACAGCCCGTATCCCGTCTAATAGGCCACAAAATTACGGCCAAATTATCTCCTATCAGACCAAATCCCCTGTGCCTTTAGACTGCCCGGCTGCCTGCACCTGCAATCTCCAAATCTCAGACCTTGGCCTGAATGTCAATTGCCAAGAGCGAAAGATTGAGCACATATCTGACTTAAATCCCAAACCTTACAATCCCAAAAAGATGTATCTCACGGGGAACTACATCCCCGTTGTGCGTCAATCAGATTTTGTGGAGGCAACCGGATTGGATTTGCTTCATCTTGGTAACAATCGTATTGCTCGCATACGCGACAGAGCGTTTGGTGATTTGAAACATCTGAGGAGACTTTACCTTAATGGGAATCTGATAGACCATCTAGCGGCTGACATGTTTTATGGACTGGAGACCCTGCAGTTCTTATATTTAGAATACAACATCATTAAGGAGGTTGCGGCCGATACCTTTCAGCATGTGCCCAAACTTCAGCTTCTTTTTTTGAACAACAACCTCTTGAAAACTCTGCCAGCGGGAACATTTAACGGCCTGACGTTGGCCCGACTGAATCTCCGTAACAATCACATGCGATACCTGCCGGTGCGCGGCGTGCTCGATCAGCTCACAGCACTGGTGCAAGTTGATTTGTTTGAGAATCCCTGGGATTGCTCTTGCACCATACTGGAGTTAAAGATGTGGCTGGAGCAGCTTAGCACCGGCACGGTTGTAAACAATGTCATCTGTGGCTCGCCTAAGAGACTCGCTGGGGAGGATATACGATACATTCGCACAGCCAGTTTTTGCCCTAACAACTCTGGTATACATGCCTCCATGATCCCACCCTCTGAAGAATCGCTTCCCGGCAGCACGATCACCATAGAAACATCCTTGGACTCTGACACACAATACGACGCCATTCCTTTATCCGTGATGATTCTTGCCCTTCTCCTCATGTTCATCGTGTCTGTGTTTGTGGCTGCAGGCCTGTTCGTGGCGGTGAAGAAGAGACGGCAGAAGAGCCAAAATGAGCAGAACAACTCCATGAACGCTTGCATCAGCTCTCTCAACATGGAGTACGGCCTTTACAAAAAGGGATCCATTCCCAAAGTGCGGACATCTGCTGGACACGTATATGAGTATATTCCACCTCCCACAGAATCTGCATGCAGGACTGCTGCTCACACCCCCACAGATGGCAAATCAGTGGATGGATTTCGAGACTTTGATGAGCTGAGTGGCCCTTTTCTGTGCAACTCGGATGAAGAGGCGGTCAGTAATGTAATAAGCTCAGAATACAGTGCCACTACTCCAGAGCCACTTAACAAGCCCTCCACCCCTCACCAAGATGATCAGTGTTACTACAGAGATGTACTCGAGCCCGTCAAGCAAGCGCGCTACAGCAGTACGCTACCATGCAGCCATACAGCGCATCCATCCAGTCAGTATACCTCAGACCTTGATGCAAGGCATCAATACGCACACCCAGAGAGAATACAACAGACAATACTCTACTGTACAGCACCGAGTACTGGTTATGTGGAGCCCAACAGGAGCGAGTACTGGGAGCTCAAAGCGAAACTTCATATTGATCCGGATTACCTTGAGGTGCTGGAAAAACGAACCACATTTACACAGTTCTAAGAGACACTGCCCCTGGATGTCATTGTGGATGCACTGGTGCTATGCATCCATTTAAATCAGGAATCAGATCATCTTAAATCAAAAACACACACACACACACACACACAATTATTTTCTCCTTTATTAGATCAGTGCATTGTGAGCAGCAATTGTCCTTGACTGTAATGAATATTAAAGGGAAACAGTACTGATTTCAAGGGTAATTTTATCATATTTTATATCTATGGCACGGAACAGCTTGGTGCAGCTTTGTAAACAACAGCAGCCACAAAAGTGTTTGTTCATGTTTTGCGAATTTTATGACTAATCCTGTCACACAATACACCCTGGAGCTGTTTCATTGCCGTATCGTGAAACTGAGCTTTTACCAATACATTTAGCTGCCTTTCATGAGTGTCAGTGTACCCAGCAGATATTATGCTCCTTCCCCAAAATAAACCAGGTTTATGCTGCATGCATAAATACTGAATCTCTTATCAGGTTGATTCAAAGCGAAACCCCTGCATGTGTCTGAATCAAATGTACTTTGCCTTTAAATTTATCTGAGTGTAGGTGTAGACAAAAGTCCCAAAAGCCTGCACACCTGTGAAGATTATTATGCTCCATTGAAATTTAGAGAAGCATTTATTCCTCCATGGTGCACAGCTCTGGGATGATACAAATAAAACCATGTGATCATCAAACAAATCCAAATGTTGTATCTTAAATCATGCACTATGATGTCAGTAAATCTTTGTCTTCATGTTTGCAAATTCAGACGAGAGTAATTAATGTGGACTAAAAATATACTGAAACAGCCTGCTGCATCATACTGCAGGGTAATCTGTGAAAATCAGTGGTGCTCCACACAAGCCTCCTCATCTCTGGCCCAACTGGACGGAACTACAAGATCATAACTAGCTTTAACTGCGGCGGTGTACAAACACAGTTTCTGGCATTTTACATGACTATACATCTTAATAACACACTTAATGTTTGTACTTGCTGAACGAGGAGTGTCTTTATTTGTAAAGCTACCAAAATTGTTGGAACATATGCAAACGTTTATGTTTGAAATGTCACAGGAAAACCCCAAATCCCTGTTACTTTGTACCCTTACAGCCTGTTAAACAAAACAACCTCCTCTTAGCCTCCAGTTGCAGTGCGTCTGAGCAGGTTTACAACACAATGAGTCAAAGTCATCTCCATATTCCTGTATTTGAATTTCAGCTGAAAAATGTTTTTAATATGGGCCTCAGGCCCTTCTATACATATTTTAAACGACATGCATATTTTTATACAAACAAATGTTTCCTTTTCAAAAAGTAAATGCACTATTGACTAATAAATGATGTCACTTTTTGAAATGCACAATATGGTAACATGTGAACAGCCATATAAATATAGGTGTAATAAATACAGTTACAGTACAAATATATATATTTTCTAAAAGACGACATGATTTTTAAATTGCATGTTTCTAAATGGGGAGACTGAGTAGATTTGTACAAACAGCATTACAGTGAAAACACACTGCATCATTACGTTTGTTTCTCATCTCTTTTGTTTGGAGCTGAATGAATTGGCCACTCAGCTCTCTCTGTTTTTAAGGAGGAATTGATGGGTACCGTTGTGTGACTGAAGTGATAGATGGGCTGTAGCTGCTGGATTGAAAAAAAGCGCAACAAAAGAAAACAGCAGCTGAACGAGTAGAGTCATCTTTATGCATAATAATGTGGTATGCTTTAAAGAAAATGGAGCTCATCACTCGTCCATAATAAAGTCCAGCCTTTTTATGGTCGATAAGAAATGTGATTTTCCCCGTGCATTTACCACACAGACTCAGCTCACATCATATGCAGCATTACGCCCTGAACCTGTCATATTAACTCAGCTAATTAGAGAACATTGTGTGTCTGGACCCTGTCAGCATGTCATCAAGTATTACACTGCAGCATTAGTCACGGTGTTTACCAAGGATATGGTCTTGCTTTGTTGCCTTTTACATTTTCAGAGTCATTTAGTGATCATTTTGTCACAGGAACAAATGAAACCTTCACAGTGATGCATGATTTAAATGTGCACACGTTTGTACACTGAAATGTGTTAAATAGGGGTTTTTTTTTAGATTAATTTTAACATTTCATTTGTAAGAATCTTGTTGAGGTAACCGTGCAATGGAAACAATATTTACTGTATATATATATAGGAAAGCAACAATTTGTAACAATATCTTTTTTCTCTTTCCTCTTTTTGTAACTGATGACCAAATGCAGATTTTTTTTTGTCTCATGTGAGGGTGTGAATACTGATAATCCCAAAATATGTTTGAACCTTATGTGACTGTTCTTGGTATGTGTGCCAGTATTCAATTGCAAAGGAGGTCAAGTCAGTGTCTTATTCTTATTCTGGATATTATGTTTGGTTTCGTTTGTTGGTTCTCATGTGAAACAGTGATTTTCTTTGCCAACCTCTAATTTGTAAGTAGAACACTTTGTCAGCGTTTTCATGCAAAAAAAAAAAAAGGCATCGGCTCTGAAAGGCAAAAACCTCATCTCATATTGCAGAAACCCAGTCCAACTATGTGAGGTAAATATATCTACAGTGTGCTGTTTATTCAGATGATGAATAAAAGATATGCATTCATTAGATATGCACTTGTTTTTTGTGTTCCCTGCACTCTTATTGTAGTGTGTAGCATGTTATTGTGTACACGGAGGACACAATAGTGAAAGCACTATTATCATTTTTTTAAACCGTGTCTGAAAATACAATATCCAAGTCAAGTGTTCAGATCAAGCCTTTGTCGCTGCTTTGAATTAGGGGTATAAAAAACAAGTCTGTGTTTCATAATCAAGATTGAGGTGGCATAGCACTTCCTGATGCCTTAGTTATACTAAGTATCACCCAAAGACATTTAAATGATCAATAAATTAAATAATTCTCTGGTGCCCAAAGCATTCAAACAGCTGGGTGAATCGCAGCAGCAGAACATGCCTAGGGCAGTGTCACAAAATGTGCATCAACCAAATGAGAGTGCAAGGATGAATTCAAGTTTATATATTGGAGCTTCTGGTAGCAATCAAGCACATCCTGTGTGTCAAGGGTTAACTGTGATGCGCTTGGAGGTAGAATAAGACTAATTAAGATGACCGAAATTACTTAACGGTGCAATGTGAACAAACCTGCTGCATATGATACTGCACGCAGACACAAAGAAACCATATTCTTAGCAGACACCGTTTTCAGGAGACCCAGTATCCATGGAAACGTCCAATTACCTGACACAGAAAAACAATTCTAGAGCAAGAGGTACACAGAGTAATCTAATTTCTAACTCAGCTTTTTTCGACAGGTACCGTGTGATTGCGAGATTACTGTATGTTGCACGTTGCTTGTGCACTCGCAGACGACTCAAAACATCTTGCATGAAATACGTTTAGACATTTGCATCTGAAATAGAACATATATATTTAAATAAAGAGACCATTTTAATAAGACACCTAAGAGCTGTGAGTGACCTTTGATTCAGATTGGTGGCGTTCTGTTGCCCCGCCTCTTGAAGACATTTGACGGGTAAGGGGAAATTAGGGCAGATCTACATTACGTAAGCTCAAAGAGCCGTGTCAGGCGGAGTGAAGAGAGAACATGACAGAAAGAATTCACCAAACGAAAAAAAAATAAAAGACCTTTTCCACCTGCTCACATCAGGAAGGCAAAACACTACAGCGATATGGCTGACTCGGAGCACTTTGATAAACCTGTGTTTCCGTCACGGCAAAACAAAGTCTCACATCTGGTGACAAACGTGTGGTTTCCAGTTGTTAGTCTGCGACTATGTTGCTGTCCCTGAAGCCGTTTCAGTTTCCTGTTTGCCTGCTCTTCATCACTCTCTCTCTCTCTATGGCTTGTGCCTGTTTGTGTGTGTGTGTGTGTGTGTGTGTGTGTGTCTGGCTGCATAAATTATTGACTCAGAGTATATTCATTTTTGCCTCAAGGACTTCAAGTCAGCCAGCGTGGCAATAACTTCATGCATTCTGAAACCATCGCAAAACTCGCACACGTATAAAGGTCCTCATCGTGTCCTGGCTGCGCAGCATTTTGTTTCATTAGAAGAGGAATTTACTGCAGCTGGGACACAGTGTTATTTACGGACCTGGAGAGGGGGACTTGGCATCAGGGCGCGCTAAACTTTGCCAGTATATTTGCAACAACTGGAAACAGCATGTGCGAGACTCACTAATATTTATGAGGGCTTATCCGGGCTTATGGCCGAGAGGAGTGACAAAATCCCTCTTCATCCCCCCATTCATTGCCCCCATACGCGAAACACAAGAATGATATTTCACATGAAGCACAGATAATGGCTTTGGCACGACGCAAAACAAAGTGTTGTGTTGTGCACACAGCGAGTTGATGTTTGTAAGAGGCTTTCGCAGCTCTTTAGTGCGGAGCGTCGTCATGTGGGACTGTCGGCTGTCGTCCAAGATTCCCGGATGTTATCCAGATAAATTACCAATTCTTCACCAAATGTATTATTATCCGCCCTGAATAGGATGTTTTCCCTCCTGGAGTTGTGAGCATACTGTGGCGCTCACGCTGCCCTGCAGAGTCTCTCATCTCGCATTAACCTCTGTCCATGCCCAGCACCCACACCCTTTTAATCAGCCCCCTTTCCCTCGTGGCTCTTCAGCATCAAGGACACATCCTTCCCATCCTTGGCCTGAAGTCACACTGTAGCTGCTGCAACAGCCTGGCCTGCTTGTTGGCCTGCAACTGATAACGACAAACAAACCGGTCCAGATTGATAACACAGAGCCTTTTTGAATATTTAGATTGAAACTATGTCTTTATACTGAAACGAACAGAGAGTTGTTGTCACGTTGCGGATTTATTTCTACGTTCAGGATATCAGCATGATTCACAATAGCGGCGTCTCCTCCTGATGTGAAACGTGATGTGACCTGGCAACGGCCTCGTTTGTGTTTTCTCATTCGGCTGAGAAAGGGGCGAGATACAAATCTCCCAGTGAACGAGCAGCCCCGCCTGAACATGACGGCGTACTCGAGGTAGGAGACGGTTGTAAAGGGCACAGTTCCCCACAGAACCAATGACAGCCGACCTTTTGAATAAATCTGTATGGCATGACGTCACACAGTCTGCCAAAAACAATATAACCAGTTACCTATATTTAACGTTTCTTGCCACTTAGACATAGTTTGGTGCCAAAAAAAGGTTTGTGTTATTTCATACATTTTTGTCCTATAAGTGTAAAAAAATGTTATTTTTTCACACGCCGAAGATAAATGTGAGTGTTGCGGTAAAGCTGTTGAATTAGGTGCAGTGACGTGTGAGTGGATTATTGCGGACTGCCCATGTACTCTGGCAGCCTGAATTTAAATGCAGCTTTTGCTGCACTGTTGCACATTTGCCTCTTCTCGGCCGTCTCATAAAACCAAAGTGACAAGCAGAGGAAGGCGGCCAACCACTCGCCTGCTAATGTTGAAATGTTCAGTTTGCTCTGGCATGTAGCAGCTAATCTGATCATACCTTTAATGAACAAGAAACTCATTATACTAATTATTGCCGGAATGTTATTTCCTGTTGTATGCATATACATGACAGTGCAAACTGCTAAATTGCAATAAAATAAACTGCAGACTTGTAACAACGCATTAGTTTTGGATTTCCAAACCGCCATTTACTCTGTGTTGTCTTGAATGAAGCAGACTGGAAGAGACTTCATTGCTGTGCATCTGAAATATGATCTGAAATCCTCAATCATAACACACTAAAAGGAGCTGAGCGCACAGCAGCAAATGCCAGCTGGTGCTGAGCCTCTTGGCCGTTGTGCTCAGAGGTGCAGAATATATATACAGGTGTTAAATGGGAGGGTATTGGGAAATTTGTTCTTTTTCTTTTGGAGTCTTGTCATGTCTTAATACGGCTAAATCCCACAATGACACACAATGAGTGAAATACCCAATTTTCAAAACCTTTTTTTTTTAATACAAACATTTTTCTTGGCAGGTGTCAGATAAATAATGCAACTCCGCCTGCGCTGGTGTCTTGCTCAAGGACACGGCAGTAAATAAACATTCAGGCTGACAGGTGAACCTGCGTGACCCTTATCACCACACATGCTGTTGGCGTCTTGTTCACTAACTTAACAGCACAGGACGTAGTCTAAAGATACTGCAGCATAAACCCTGACAAATCACTGTTATCTTCAAGATGTCTCATAACATAGTCATATATTTGTATCTCATTTTTCTTGTTTTGCCGTTCATACGCCATCATTTCTTTGCACAGCAAGTAACTGGAGCAAACTGAGTAAAATCAGATGTATGTATTGGTGTAACCGACGGTTACAGTGCATCATAGAGGTCTGAAAAACGAGATATTTATGTGTATACAGCTCCGTGTCTCCAAACACTGAAAGAAGAACTTTCCTCTCTTGCCTGTCAGAAACTATTATATTTAAACTCGAAGATAACTTTTTGCAAAATGTTTATGCCATCATCTCTGGTGACAGGCTGAGGCTGCGCCATGGTTCACAAAAGCACTTTTTCTTGTTTCTGTCTCTCCTCACTCGGCGTGTGCTTGTGGGATTTACAGTGTGCTACATTGGATCCAGACAGATGGCAAGGTGGGGGTGTTGGATAACCATCTTCCGAACCTTAGGGAGCTCTACCATATACAAGCTGTCAAACAAATTCTTCAACCCAAGTTGCACTTGTTGTTGAATTATTGAATAATGGGTTTGTGTCTTTGACCTTCATTTTCAAAGAACTGTAAATACAGTGTAAATATAATGGCTTATCTTTGGGTTTAACATTAATCATATTGCTGCTAACAGCAGCTACATGTCCTCCATGAATGCATTTGGGCAACAACGCCATCAGGAATTTCCATCACGTGAAGTAGCAAATAGGTCATGAATATCATTAATATTCTAAAAGCAGCGCATCAAAGCGGATTCCTCGACACTGACTACAATTGACCATTTACTGTGTATCTCCTCATTAACCACACTGAGAAGCATTGTTTGCTGTGGGCTGGTGGCAAGTGCATCAAAACATATCTTTCAAGTCCAAGTTCCTTGAGTGTAACAGAACTGCTAACAAGCCAAAAGACTGATTGGACTTTCTTGCCAGAGCTCTTTATGTGTCAGCTCTGGTAATACTGATGGAGCCCATTGCAATTAACATAAGCCACTTCTTCAGTTGGGTACTGTTGACTGGATAATTGACGAGTGAACCAATAGAAAACATCAGCACATCTGACAAGGATAGGGAGACTTACAATGCCTTTACAGTTGTTGTTTTTAACAACAACTGTTGTACTTTAATACTTTAATATTTTTAAAACAGTATTTAAACACTGTCAGTGGACTTTGGAATTAAACTGATTCTGAATTTTGAACATAATTTATCCAAACTGACAAATCTACAGTATATAAATGATTTGAACATTTTAACATCAAACAAAAAGCAGGGCAACGCCATACGGTACATATAGCTGAGGTTAGCACTAAAATCACAAAAGAGAATCCCTGATGAAGCGTGAACACAGCTGTATCTGCCTCTGCACCACCAGCTCCAGCAACTCAGGCGACTGCACGCCTGACACTCTCCACACAGATCAAAAGATAAAAGATAAAATCCATTTAAAAAAATAAATAAATACACTTTTTTTCCCTGTTCACTTAACACGATACAAAATAACAGTGTACATTCATGTTAATATGTTAGGAAAAAGGGTACAACTCATTGCATTTTTGTGGCAATCACTTAAGTGATTGCCCCCTCTGGAAATGACAAAATATATACTGTATATCTTCACCTGCTTTGTAACAGCGGCAACACAACGTGCAGCAGCTGAGCTCAGGCAATGTGTGAAAAAGCCTCTTCAAGGTTGTTATCATGATAACTGCATATAAAACTAATCACAATACATTTACACTTTTAAAGTGATGCGGAATTAGCAGAAATTCTATGTAAGTTTGTGGTAGCGAATCAATCTTCCCACCAGTTTACAATAGGAAACACAAAAGAATGTATGATAAATTATTCAATGACACTATTTTAGATTTCACAATGTCTGTTAATAATTCATCACATATCCTGCATATGTGAAAATACCTGAGTTTGTGAAGACATTAACATGCAAATATGTGGTATGTATTTAATTCAGGATTTATCACAGCAACTGTGAGACAAAGAGCAAGAAAACTGTTCTGTTAAATTTCATAAAAATCAGTTCTCGGAATGTGACGAACGCATATGAATAGATTATTTAAAAGATCCTTTTTTCCCTTTAATCGCAGTGCTGATTCCAGTCTTTTTTCCCACAGGGTGAAATCTCCCACAGGTTGTAGCACAGTTCAACTTCTCACCTTGCCACCGGCTAACAGATCAAAGCGCTTACGTTCACTCACCGGAAAAGAGTCAAGCGGGGGGAAAAGTTGGTTGCTATAGCAACTTATACCACTTTCTTTTATGGTCTCATGCTACAATTTAATATCAAGTTGAGAGCAATCTTACATTAATCATCATAAACTCTCAGGCTAATACCACACCTGCTCTGATGACGCAGCAGGTGGCAGCAGGTTGACATGGTCTTTATTGTTTTAACCACAGACTTTATTCACAGACAGAAATGTATATGCTATATACATTAGCAATACAAATGGTTGCTTTTCTTTAGGTCAGAACATCTTTCATTCTGCTGTATATATAATATGGCTCAAATTATTATTGTTTGAACATTGGATATTTCGCCCCTCCATGGACCATCACCTTATCGTGGTGGAGGGGTTTGAGTGCCCTAATGATCCCAGGAGCTGTGTTGTCGGGGACACTAGCCCCTGGTAGGGTTTCCCATGGCAAATTGGTTCTGGGTGAAGGGTCAGACAAAGAATGGTCCAAAAAGCCCATATGAGGGAAACAACAAGGGATCAGAGTACCCTGCCCGGAGGGCTACCGGGGCCCCACCCTGGAGCCAGGCCTGGGGTTGGGGCCCGTAGGCGAGCGCCTGGTGGCCGGGCCTTCACTCATGGGGCCCGGTCGGGCTCAGCCCGAAGCAGGGACATGAGACCGTCTTCCCGCAGGCCCACCACCCGCAGGAAGAGCCATATGGGTCCGGTGCGATGTAGATCGGGCAGCAGACCAAGGCGGGGCCCTTGGCGGTCTGATCTCGGGTTTCCATGTAGTCAGATCCATTAAATATGTGGCTTTGACAGCCGCTGCAGAATCCTGTGTGAGAGTGTGCAAACACATTACAGCGAGGGAACTAAACAATTAAAAATGTCCTTCGTCCTCACATTGACTTTGATCTCTAAGAATGTAAAATAATGTGTCTATGCAATGCAAAGTTTGTTGTTGTTCTTACTTGACATTTGTCCTTTTGTAGATCTTATTTACTGTCCACCTTTTAAGACCTGTGGAAATGTTCCTTTCAATTCTCAATTCAACTTAAATTGCCCCTATTAGAGCTCAGTGCCGTCCTTGTGTGCAACTAAATGCAAATAGCCTTGAGGGCCTTATGTATGACTCTGATTCAGACATTCGAAATTACCGTTTTCTTTCCGTCTTCTGTTTTTGACCCCACCGCCGGCGGCCATTACGTGAAAATGTTCCACAATAATGTGCAGCAGAGCACAATGTTTTGCAATGTCAAGGCAATGTGAATGTACCGTAACAGTCATCAATTACTTATGAAAAGTAGCTGGAACACTGGAAAGATTTTAAACTTCTCCAGCGCGTTCATCGGTTGATGTCGAATGCCGGCATCGCCGTGTCTTTTGATGGTATAATCCAGTAAGGACAGAGTTCATGGCAAACAGCACTGGATGGAGTGTTTTCAGCGTGTGCGTTTGTTAGTGTGCCGCTTGCGTGTCTGTCTCTGAAACTGTTCCCTTTTCACATCTCGGTAACCTGACTCCTACAGCCTGAGATGGTGTAATTAATCACCGCACAAGCATTAAGACATCACTTTGAATTTGTCTACTTGGGTAACTAAGGTCTAATAACAGACTAAAATATGGATTCCATTTAAGCAGAAGATGATTTCAGTGTGCTTAAGAGCCAGTGGACACGTTTAATTTATGCTCCGAGGTCGGCAGTGCATCACTCTGCGGGACATCATTAAACGATAATGCATATATAAGACACTTCTTAATGTTATGAGACAAAGTATGATGATGCTTTTGCCAGCCGTTATCCAGAGGACTTATGGGATGTCTTTCTCTGCCCGCAAGTGTTGTGTCACCGCTTTGTGACATGCATGCATACGACAACTGTGTTAAAATTTTGTCAAGCTAAAGCAAAAAGAGGAAGGAAAATGACAACAGTTTTTGCACTTTTTTTTCAACTGTAGAAAAAAAAAGAGAAGAAAAATAAAAGCGTTGACATTGGTGACGGGTTGTGGTATGATGTGTGTTTTATATAATGTCACCTCAATCAGTACCCTATTGCTAATAAAGAGGACAACAATGTCGCCTGATACAAGCTACTGCTATTAGTATTATCATGGAGTGACCTCTCTGCAAACCCCACAGTGGAACTCTAACACAGTGACTACATACATCAATCCTTCTTTGAGCTGTAATGGTCTCAGTGACCGAATGAACCCAGAGGGACTGCAGTGTCGTTATGCAACACAGTGCTGATTACACAAGCCTCATCTTCTCACATATAATGTGCGAAGGGAGATGTCATCATGTAATTTAGCTTGAGAACACAACTGTTTTTTTTTAATTGTATGCGTTATGTGCTTGAAATAGTATCCATCAACAGTCATCCAATGAGAACTTGTATGCACCTCTCATTTACTGTTTATGCGCCTTTCGTTTGTTTTCATTTCCGGATAGTAGAACTACTCCATAAAGTAAAATTGCACATCCATATGCATATTCTGCATACATGCATATAGTGCGCCTATGTGCAGCACACTATATCTTTGGAATGCTTATGTTTTTAAGCTTTTTTAAGTTTTAAAGAACATCATCAGATGTATTTTGCATTTTATCTTTAGTACTGTTCTTCACGTCCAGCTTTCCTTCTGGTCATAATGGAACTTTTCACGGGTCACTGGCTAACGCGTCTATGGATAGCACAAATTAACTACATCCAGCCGACATCTTTGGCCTCCTGTTGCTATGAACAATTGAACATCAGCGCCCATGGTTACATCTGTCCATGAGAAACTGAAGATCTATGAGATTTGTCCCAAACACTCGCTTTAATTATGTATTAATTTATAAGTGTGCTTTTTTTAATATGGGAAAAAATATGCCAGTAACAAATTAATCCAACCAAATCCATTGTGTGCATGAGGTAAGACGGTTCATCCAGTGATAGGTGAGAAACCAAGCTGTGAATCTTGGACTCCGATAAGTTAATAAAGGTCTGTCAATAGCAGCTGAGACAGGTTCTGAATGCAGACTCTCCCTTTTTAGTCCTGTCTCTGCAGCACTCGCTTTAGCAGAGTGAGAGTGTGTTTGGAATCTTAAAGGGAAGGAGCCACACGCATTATTGAATGCCACTGAAGGGGTCAAAAAAGGAAGACGCGCTGAAAGGGAGTGATACAGAAATCGTCATGACACAGGCAGTAGTTAGTGGCATCGTGCTGCAAAATAGTGATGGGGCTCATTTGTTTCTATCCAGAGAAAATCACCTTCATATACAGCATCTGGTCAATGTGAGTCTATGAAGAGGATTGTTTTGTGACAAAGAGTAGAAGTATTAGTAGTGATGTTGCATCAGTGCTTAAATCATGCATGATATTAGGATTTGTCAGTAATTAGGTCAGTTCTTCAGACAGACAGTATTTGTTGATGCAGTGTGAGACGACACTGGATTCGTTTCCAGGCTGAAAAAAGCAAATGCATTGAAATGCAAATAGGAAGGGGATTTACTCTACCAGAGACACTGCCATTAACTGGAAACGGACTTGTCACATTTGAAAAAGCATCTAAGCCAAATGATTATTCTCCCCTGCCTTACTGTTGTTTAGAGCAAGTTAACAACTCAATAAATCTCATGTCATCGGTGAGGTACGAATAAACAGGAGTGCCTTGCACCTGCCATGTAGATTATTCAGAATACAAAATAACAACAGCAGAATGATCCAAGAAGATAATCAGCCCCATTATTCCACTCCCACTGTGTTCTGTGGCAGCTAGTCCCTATTCCCCAAACATGTTTGCCCTTGTTAGCGCAACCATGAAAACACAATAGGGCTGACACAACACCTGTGAGAGGTAATATTTTCTCCCTATACCTGGATTTATTTGGCTTTCCAACGCGTGCCATTTAATCCAATGCAAAACGGCTCTCAATGACAAAGTGACTTATCATAACTTCAAAAGCTATGACACTCAGAGGTGTGAAATTCATAGCTGTAGGGATAGCACTAACTTGAAAGTATCCAAATATGATTTTTTTCCCCCTGATGCGTAAAGGAGAGGTGTTTATTGATTAATTACTTCTGGGAATGCTGGAGAGATTAAGAATTAGAGACCAATCAGTCTACTTCCAGTTTTATTTTAAGTGTTGGAGAGCGTTGTCTCAGAGCAAATGTTACATTACTACACATAAAGCCCTCGGGATGGGTTGTTACAAATTAGCATCTGCTATAAACACAGGTGTTCTCATTTGGTCTGTGTACACTGTGTCTGTCGCCATTAAATAAACCATAAATAAATAATAAATATCCCCCACCTCATTCCAATGAACTGATCGTCCTTGGATGTGTTTCTGTCTCTTGTGAATTGTGTTGTAAGCAATATTTAGTTGTTGGCCTGTAAACTGAACTTTCCTTTTATGTTATTCTGTGTTATATCACTGATAACATGACCACAGTGACGCACCATACTCTGCATTTATATCAACGTGAGTCACATGAAAATATTCTGCAACACTATCATTGAGTCACCCATCATCATCACGCGGTCATTATGTGTGTGCTCCTGACTGGAGAGTGCCCTCTGCTGGCACAATCGAAGTATAGTACAACAACCCCACTCCAACCATTTCCCCCCCTACTCCCATTATAAGCGGGCTGAATATGTTTCAGCACTTTTCTTCTCTTCCACAAAATTATTATCACCAAAAATACAAAAATAACAAATGCAGCCTTATCAATAACCAATGTTATGGTGTGGTGATTATTGCATCAGTATAAAGTACATTGATTATTTTTCTTATGATGTGTGCGATTGGGAAAATAGAGATGATCAGATGTAATTTTAGCCTTTTCAGAACACTGGTTGCACAGAATGTGTTGTGGACAGCGAGGTTTGTTTTCTTGACTTTGGTTTGGACAGAGTTTCCTTGAATGTGACCCTGAAGCTGCTTTTGTTTCCTGCAGTACTGGGACAGCTGGCCAAACGAAAAGCATTAACACTGTCCATTTCTGGGTCACAAAGGAAAGAGAGGAATGGGGGAATGTGGAGGGGGGGTGACACACCTGTAGCAATTGTGTCCTTTCCACTAACAATGATTAATAATAAATTCCTGCTTAGGTTCCCTAACCTGAATGTCCTCAATGTGACAATTCCATAAAACTGAACAGTTTTTTTTTCTTCTAATCTAATTTGGGTCAATGTAATGCATTTCAAAGGCTATGATTAAAACAGCCCCTCCGTCCCGCATATGCCAAGATATTACATTACATTACATTCATTTAGCAGATGCTTTTATCAAAAGCAACTTACAATAAGCACATGCAACATTGAGATACACCCAACAGTGCAAGACGTAGATGAGTACATAAATATTTATTCATTTATTTATCTACTTATTTATTTATTTAACACAAAAAAGACCAGCTCAGTTTTCCTGACATGTGATCATTCAAAGACAATGCATTATTGCCTTGTTGTCAACATTGGTAGACTCGTCAACCTGGACTGCATACCGCGGTGACTCCTGCCATAAAAAACATTTTCCATTAATTCTTCTGCAAATCCTGGAAAGTAAAAAGGAAATTCATTCCAACTCAAAGTGTATTTTCAGTGCACTGTTAAATATGTTTTATTTATATTTGCATTCTTTTCAGAAATAATATCCTAAAATGTCACATTTAAAAAGAAATCTTGAACATGTACAAACGATCAGTGGAAGATGGAGATAAAAGCAGACATTTTATGTACTTTGCACACAGTCAACACAATCTGCATCAGCTCTAGAGACTCTCATAGAGTTTGCGGTGCAGGTATGCCAGCTTCTCAGCCCTGCTTTTATTCAACATTGGAAACCACTCACTATAACTAAGTTCAACAACCTTGTAGCCTGCCAGTTTCAAATGCCTTCTCTTCATGTTATGAAGACCCAACAACTCCTCTGAATGGCAGCAATAGTGGTTCCTACTGGAGACCTGGATTGCAAGTTTGACTGGGCTTTTGGCCTCTTGTGGGGCTGATTTACCAGATGAAGTTAAAGGTTCTGGGAGGCTGTTAGTATTTATGAGCTGTAATAAAAGTTCCTTGGTTATAGTTGCTCCTTTTGCTCTTTTCCCCACATCCTGTTTCAGAGTAAACGTGGATGAACTGTTCTCAGGAGGTAATACCATGGTGTGGTATAATGGGTTAACAGGTATTGGCTGCCCAGTGGAGTCAATATGCACTTCCAGGTCAATGGTGCGAGTGTGGGGAAGGATCATTCTCCTCCAAACAAATTTCTCTCCTCCCAGCAGATCCTGCAGAGCGGTTTCTGCCACTTGAACCTCAGGTTTCTGGCAAATGTTTGATTGAGCAAACTGCCACAGCAGCTCAGTAATCTCCTCTCTCAGTCCACCATTCAGCCGTGGGCCAGTCCACTGAGGCAGCTCCAGAGCCACAGCTCCATCTAGCGTGAACAAGTCTCTGTTCAGCTCCAGCTGTGGCGATTTCAGTGCTAACTTGACAAAGTCAGGGCTTAAGGCTAAGGCAATTAAGTCCTCTGGGAAGTGAGAGACGAAGGCCAGGCCAAGCAAACCAGTAAGCAGATGCTGTGGGTACCGTTGAAATTCGGCTTTCCTCTGTCTCAGCGACTCTGTCAGGCTTGAATAGAAGGTTGGACTACGAACTGGGGGAAACCTTAATGTGCCAAATGCCCACAGCAGTTTACATGAGTCTTTACTCCTGCAGTGTGGCACTAGTGAGGGCACTCTTTCAGCAATAGCAGTTAGGACGTTATCATTGCGGTGATGCATCGCTGAACAGGCTAATGCCACATGCATCAGCCCCTTAACGCCCATCCTTGGAGCCCGTCGAGGAATTTCCTGCGACATAGCCTCCATCCACGACCAATGGTATAGGTAACTAAAACGTAAATATTTCAGCACATTAACCATAGCAAAGTCACTCATTTCATTCACACAAGAGTGTGCCTTATCAACAATAGAAGTCACTGTGCTCTGAGAGATTGAGGTTTGGGATTTAAAGAGACCCAAGCATATTATGCCAACCTCTTCGGGGTACAACTGTTGTAAATGCAGCATGACAAGCTGATGCACAGGAGGGATTAAGTGTTTTGGGCAGTGTCTACCCTCTCCTATTATATACAACAGCTGGACTAATTCAGGAACCCCCATATGTGCCAGATGTAGATGGACTGAGTTATAACAGTGCTGCAGGAACTGGGGGACCTTTCTCCCAATACAGCGCCACAAATCAGCAGCGTATAGCAGCTGGTGTAAAGTCATCTGGTTGGCCCTGCTGCTCAGCGCGGTCTCGTACAGCCCCAGCACAGAGTGAGAAGAGGGCATATCCAGCCACACAAAGGACTGCAACGCTTCCAGCAGCTGCAGGTCAGTGAAATGGCGCAGGTTTTCCACAGAGTATCTGAGGAGCATTATGAAGCGTTGGTTACGCATTAGTAAAGGCAACTTGTCTGGATGCAAGCGGCTCAGCTCCAAAAGAAAGTGACACACGTCCGATGGCTTCATGCGGTCCTTTAAAACGGCCACTTTTTGGAGCAGTGACAGGGCCTCTTCCCATTCTATCGGGTCAGGCCGCCGGGTGAGGTCAAGGGTCATTTTGGCATACTCCGGGCGACATTTGTGGAAGCTACGTACATCTAATTTAACCTCTGGAGGTGCAGCTTTGCTGTGGTATGGTGCAGCCGATGGCATCTCAGGTTCAGGCTGTTTGTTGAAAGCTGAGTCAAGAAGTGTGTTTTTTGAATTGGCAATGTGTTGTGAGCAACTCACACTGTGGCAATCGTTCTGTTGCCGGGAGGAGGGTGCCAGAGTCGAAAGACACCATTTATCCTCATCATTTTCCGTGTGGCTCCGGGTAGTGCCACAGTTCGACACCGAGTGATGATACGAAGACGGGCTATAATACAGTCTGTGGCCTCCCAGGGGAGACGCTTCCTGGTGTTGAGCTGCTCCTTTCTTCCCCTCCTGCTCATCCGTCTCCTCCTCAGGTTTGCCATAGAGGTGTTGAGTCTGGGTCAAATCATTTCTCAACCCTCGGAGGTAACGTAGCCTGGACGCTCGTCGACACAGCACAAACGCAGCCATCAATACGCCGCACTAAAAAACACAAGAATTTTAGTTACTTATTTAAAAACAAACAATTAATGCAATTTCTAATATCCAGGAAGTAGATTACTGTACAGGACGAATGTAAACATTAGTGTTGTTTCATTTTATATTTGCCCAGCAATACTTAAGGCCAAAATAGGAGTATAATTTGTGCCTGCTTTAACTAATAAAATCACGTGTGATTTTATTAGTTACATCTGTGTGGTGAGATATTATCATATCATTTCAGAACCTTCGTGCTTCATGTCTATGAACATTTAGCATGATGTCAATGAGTCAAATAGTCGTGACTGATGGGCCAGATTCTGTTCAGATCAAATGCAATTTAAACAAAACAGCATTTTAAAATGTTCACAGTCTGTCTCATGACCTGTATTTAGAGAGCACATCCTTCAAATTATACTTCTATAAACGATACTGTACATTTGTATTGTATAATTATCATGTTATTATAAAGTGAAGCTCACCTTAAGCGCTCCAGTATGAACATGTGCCTGTTTAATAGCCGTTAATAGCCGTCAGTGTAGCACCAGCATGTTGATAACTCGGGAGGTTACATCAAGAGGAAGTGCTAAGTCAATGGACATTATACCGGAAAATCAACCTTCAAATTAAAAGAGCTTGCCATTATGTGCTCGACGGTGGAACCATCGATATAGCAAAAACAAGTTTAAGCCTCACGTTTATGTACACAATTTGTAATATTTCGGATTATGGCTACGAAGCGGTGTGAAGAATGTCTGTAAAATACCGTTACGAATTACTATTATTTTTTATTGTGGTAGGTTGATGTAGTTTCCGTGGAGCGCAGCCATGACCAAACAAAATGTGACCTACGGTAGCTGGGTGGGTTCATATTTCCCGAGCGACGAAATGCAATTTGAAAAGAAAAGAAAAGAAAAGAAAAGAAAAGAAAAGAAAAGAAAAGAAAAGAAAAGAAAAGAAAAGAATGATTTCAGAACATTTAACATATTTAATATTATTTTGTTAATTACCATCTAATATCTACTATTGCTGACTCTGAAAATGTTTCACAGTTTATCAGTTTATTTAAAGAAATGAAATGAAAAATACAAAAACATCCTGTTTTTGTAATTTGCAATTGTTAATTGATACTTTATTTGTGCCAAAGCAGTGCTGTCGACATTCCTTTTGAAGATGTCCCTTTCAGTTCACCCCATAAGTGAATTTCATATGTGAATATGTGAATTTCATTAGCACGTATGTTGATCTTGAACTTTTTCCATTATAATCACTTTTATTATAATTCAAATGAATACATTTTAATTTTCAACTTGACTGAGACATTTTTTATTTCTTTAAAAAAATAATTAAAACTTGAACTGAAAGACAAGGGAGAAAACTGTAATATTTAACTTCACAGTGTGTTTTAACAATTGTGATCATTTAAGTCAGTTAGTAAGTGTCATAAATTACCACCCAAAAAGCCTCAAACACACTGGTAAGAAATAAAGTTAATGCTGGCTATTTTTTTTATCTTAATTTGATTCTGAGGAACTCACCGTCTCACTTTCATGCCATTAATCTGATGATAAGTCAAAATATTTTGCTGCTGTAAGGCGGGAAGGGATAGATGGGAAATCATATGGTTTTGCACCATTAAAAATAATAATCCTGTAATTTTAGAGGTAAAGGAATCTTTGCCAGAAGCAACCTTCTTCATGGTTGAGAATAAGATTTTTGTTAACTTTCTCTAACAACTGTGGGAAGCAGTGGCTGAGAGTGAAATGTAAGCTTTAAAAGGCATAATTTGTACTTGTCCCTTTTAGTCAAAGTGTGAATCGGAATGTTTTTCTTTTTAAAATTGAGCTATGGTTTGCTTTGCTTTGCTTTCATTAAAAGATGAGGTAAGAAATAAGAAAGCTTACTCTGCTATTGAATTTACATTTACAAGATTTCAGATACTTTCATTTCAATTGATTACTGAGAAAAACATTTTTAGTATTAGATCAGATATTAAAATACCATTATTTTATTTTTATTATATACTCCCTTTTGCTAGAAATAAGTTTTTATCTGTGGGTTCCTTCCCAGAGGATGAAGACCTGGGACACTTTAAATAAAAGATAATTTTGACTACGTGAAATTTATATATTCCAAAGCCTAAAATGTGTGGCTTATACTTGATGGATTTAGATTATACATAAAAGGTCGTATTATATTAAATTACTAATTTATATTTCTCAACTGATTTACACACACATACTGTATACATTCTAACTTATGCCCTTACCAGATAAGATTAGATAAACAAACCATGTCCTCACAACAAACTGCTCCACTGTTTTGCTTGTTTTTCCTCCTCAGGCTAAAGTTCAGTGTAACTTTCTGTCACAGAGCTTTATAACAATAACATTCATAACAGATTTAAAAATGTCACCACTTTGGATTAATTTGTTTAATATTGTGTTGATATTATTTACAGTTTTTGGTCTTTAATAACAACATTTTAAAATGAAACACAAAAGATGAAATTGCAGTACTTTTTAAAGACCCACATCTGTTATGCCAGGTGGTAGTAGTGGTGAAGGTGGTTTAGGTTTCAGTATCTCTATTGTGTGACTTCATACATAGCTGAACTAGGAGTGAAAGGTGACTAAGACAACTCCCTGTGTCTGTTCTGAAAAAACACTCCATATGTTCTGTCCCTGTGGATGGGAATTATCAATAGATACTTTAAACTATATGGATTACATTCATTTTAGTTATGTCTTTAATCACAACATTGCCATTTTCTTTCTACATATTCACAAAAATAATGACTGAAGTTAATATTTACTCATTTACATTAAAATGCATTTTTATTTTATATAAAAAAAGATGTGAGGCTTTTAGTAGGAGAGTAGTTTGTGGTTTTAAATTGCAGCTTACTTAAATGTAACCATTTAAGTAAGCTGCTTTGATGTTTCCACTTTGATGTTTCCACAAGCATTCATAAGCCATTTAGTGACTTAATGTAACCAGAAACACTAAAAGTTAATTTTGGTAAACCGAAATGAGTGTATAAATTAACTGTTATACAAATCGACTTGAGAAAATTAATTATTTTATTCTAAAGAATTATTTTAAGAATAAAGGGCTTTTTGTCTCCAGTATTTAACCACACTCAGAAGATATGCTTTGACTTCACAGTACACAGGAGAACAACAACAAACTAGGCTATACAACTTTTTTGGGCGTCGACTTGAGCAACTTGTTTTTGGTGTTTTCTCTAATAGTTGAGTGTTTGTTACCTTGATTATTTTTAAAAAAATATTTTTTAAATTAGGTATAATTTCCTGTTGTGTTTATTTCACGATCTGAGCATGGTCACAAATCTAGTAGTGAAACTTGAGCTCGGCACTTGGAGAGGAAGTAGTTGATTTATGCTAATGAAGGAGTTGGGGTTTAGCTACGCTGGCTGGGAGCCGCCCTTCATTCACCACATGGTTAAACCTAGACTCTACTCGCGCCACTTTCGCAACCTTACTACGATTCCCAAACTCCAAGCAAACCATTATAGCAGCACCTGGAGTATACGTCCGAGCCACTGATAAATCTGGTAAGTCTTTTTTTTGTTTCGCTTCTCTCAGTTTTGCAGATATCCGCGAAACAGCGTGAGTAAACGGTAAGTCTGTCCAAGTGAGTGAAGATGGTGGCTATTTGGACGCTAGTGTCTTATTACGCGCATGTTATTGGCAGGAAACCTGTTGTTAGCCTTGCCGAGAGACGCGCTAAACGTCAGGAAAGTGAATCGCTCTACACTGTGCGCGACGCCGCAGCCACACTTTGACGTTTACATCGGGGGGGAAAAACGTTTTAATCGTCAGTTTCCGCATTTGAAAACAGTGTTGCGAGGGGCGCATGGCAACCTCTCCTCCATGCTCGGAGAATGAGGGAGATTTGAAAAGCTGGTGTTGCGGCTGCACCACCAGTGCCTCGCTGCCTCGGGGAAGTGAGACGCACTGCTGGAAATTGTGCGCGGCTCACTTTTGTGATCAACATAAGTTGCCGACCCGCTCGCCGTCGTTGTCGCCCACATGTTGGCAGAATTTTAAGTTTTACGCATCATTTGTGCGCAGCGGTGTTACACTTGGAAGTGGCTCCAGAACAAAGCACGGCAGCACATGGGGGTTCCAGCAGGCCGCGCGCCTTTGCTATCCCGCGAGCTGCCCAGTTAGCCGCTAACGCTAATACACCGACGAGTAGTTAAAGTTAATTATTGACATTGGCCGGAGTGACTGTGTTATGCGTGGTTGAGCGGAAACGTCGGTATCTACAAGCAGTCTGTAACACACCGCTATTTGGTCAGTGTTAGCATGGGATGAGTAAGCTACACTAGTGGAGCTAAATTGGCTAAGATGAGAGAAAGCGTTGCTTTGAAGTGGATGCGGAGTTCATGTTAGCCTGTTGCACACAGTGTGTCTTTAAAGCCATTTCCCAATGTACTGTGCTTCAACATGACCCATTTGGGTGCTGTAATAACACGGCGTCGGATAGCAGTCGTTGCTAACAGCGAGGCACACTCGCAGGCTGCACGCGTTAGCCTTTAGCTAACACATGCGTGCATCGTTGTTTTGATGGAGTAGCACTAGCTTGTTGTGTGCTGCATTCTGCCACAAGTTTGCAGTAGCTCGTGTCGCACGCTTGGTGCGCGCGCGCACCGTAGTTGCGCCTGATTTTAGGCGTAAAGCGCTCAGACGTTCACCCAAAGCCAAGTCACTTATACCCATGTTGTTACCCAGTTCACATATTAAACGGTCAAAATGCAGACTCCCGGGCGCCATGTTAGTGTGTGGGGGAGGGGTGCAGAAATGTGACTGGAGCGCAAGTGTCTTTTCCTCACCAGTCCTGTTTCAGCCTCAGGATTCCCATTGAACTCTGTTGATATAAATATATGGTCGTTTCTCTTTCTGTCTGAACGCACCCGTGTTTAACAACAAACTATTTTTAAGATTGTCATCTCGACCCTACGGGCGTTTAATACACGCCAATAGCCAATTGAAATACATGTACTGGGAAAAACAAAACATGATTGGGCAATTAGGCCTTTGTGCAAAATACTCAGTAACAACGATACAACAATGGATTGTTTTCATGTTTTTGTAGTGCCACATTTTGCCAAGTGCCATCCAATATTGCTGGATGTTTAAAAAGGCGTTGTGAACAAATTATTGCAAATTTCACTGTGTGGCAAGAAAAAGCAAAATTCATAAACTAGAAATGAAAAGCTCAGTATTACAAGTGAAACGTGTTATGTACACGCACATTGTAAACCCTGCATCAGAAGTCAATATCAGTTATGTAGTGGCCAAACTTTGTTGATATTGCATCAAATGTAAAAGATTTACCTTAGAAATGTTTACGTGAACGGGTCTCGTGTTGCTACAAGATATTTGAAATAAATATATAATAAGTGATTCGTAAAATGAAGGCATCCATGTAGTACATGATCTTAGTACCAGACACACCTAGTAGTCTTTAGATTCAGTTTGTGCAATATGAGCACCTGGTTTTGAATTATTAGTCTACAATAACAGGACGTGACACATGCCTCAAATTAACAATTACCATTTTCCCCCCATATCTTGACATATTGTTTACTACACGATCAACTATTTACCTGTTGTAATATATTTTAAATATTAATTTAAGCCCTGAGTGGAAGTTGCTGACACTCCTGATGCTATGTCTCATTTCTGCTTGCAGAAGCCTGTGCGCGCCTCTCTCACCGGGGAAGCACTTCAATGTGGACTTAAAGGCAGCGCAATTCATTCTGTGAATGAAAATTCCCCACGAACTGTGAGAAGTCACTGTAGTGTCAAAGTGCTTACAGTGCAGGTAGTTTTATAATATCTACTGCAGTGAAGGCACTTTCACCACTATTCTGATAATGTTAATGAGACCGCCTATTCACAGTCAGGGCTGCTTTATGCCAGGTCTGCAGGCACTGAATCCAAATACACATCTGGCAGGACCCTGTCTCCGTCCTGCTGTGAGCTTTGGTGCCCCGCTGTTTCTGAGTGAAGCAAGTGTCTGTTGTGAGTCCCCTCTTTATAAAAGGTGCCTGATATTTATGAGGCATTATGCATGTCATTGTGCATAATGACTTTTCAGTATTTGGCAGTGCATGAAATCTGAGGTTACAGAGTGTTGCTGCGGATTTACTCATTCTCTTTTAAATAAGTAGCAAATAACCACTTAATTACACTTAAATGTAAACCTGTTTTAGTACAAAATTGGTATTTGATATAGTAAACAACTTTTCTTCATCTAGTGCTTATGCTAAGGTGCATCTAGTGCAGATAGTGAAGTAGACTAGCACCTACTGCCCTAAGTGCTCCTTCTGGCATAAGGTGCTGGGACTGTCATCTGTTCTGTATGTTAATATGAGTTAATATAATATATACACTTTTAATTGATACAGTTCTCTGTTAGTTTTGCATAGTTGCGCTGCAAGAAAAAATAAGTTGTGCAAATCTATGCAAAACTGATGGTGACTTGTCTGTTCATCTGAAAACTTATTGTGAATATTTTGTCTTCCTGCATGGTGGTCAATCAGGTTTCTGATGCATCTGTTAGGAATAAAATAAAGACCAGTTTCAGTAGTATTAAAGTGCTTATAGTGCAGGTAGTTTTATGGAATTCTACTGCAGTGTGAGCACTTAAAGTACTTCTTGACATGTGTTTCTTCTCGGAAAACTGCCGATGTAGATTGTGCACAATGGGTCTCTGGTTAGTTTTGCTGGTTTGCTTTCAGCTTCTCACTGCATTGCTGTGCAAATCCATGCAAAACTGATCATAGAACTGAAATCAGTCTTATCAGAAGTGATCCCTTTCTGTGCAGGTTGGGAAAGGTAGCAATGCTCTCTATACTGTTGTGGTATTGCACTTGTCCCGGCCTGTTGAGGACGTGGGACATTATTCGTCATTATGCTGTGAAACGGTCAAAAGAAATTTGGGGACATTTGTGCTGCTCTTTTAAATTATCACCATAAAGCCACAACGTTGAACTTGTATAATACCAGACAGTGATTCTATTTGTAATGACTACTGACATTGGAAAATAAAAAAAAATGGTTGAGAGGATTTTCTTTTTCTCTTTTTTTGATGAATGATAAGATTCACACTACTTTTCCTTGAAAGGGAACATGGTCTTTTGGACTTTTATAACCTAATGCTCACCTGGTTGACTGAGCAGAAAAACAACTGTGTGACACCAGATAATATAGTGTATTAAAAATCCCAATACTAACCTTTTGATGAACAGTTTCTTTTTCACATTTTGAAAATGAAGCATTTATTTCATGCTAAATCGCTTAACTGTTGCTACAGTAAATCTGGGTGATATTGGTTACTATCATTAAGTATTTCACTGCATCTCATTTTTTATATTTTATATATTTTTTTTATAGCTTCAAGGTTAAACTTCAAATGTTTACAGGCCAGTATGTTCAGTAGTGTGCATGGTAGGTCAAGCAGCGGTGATAAGTTTGAAGAATGGGGGAAATTATGGAAAACCTGTCTGTGCATCCTAAAATTGATGTGAAGACATTGAAATATTTCTTTTAACATTCTCCAGTGTAACGTCTGCGGCAGGTGTAACACTGTGCAGCTTTAAAAGCAGAATACTGTTACTTCCAATCTTAGGCATGTCAGAGTGTGGGAGCGGTCATGAACCTTTAGCCTGTGTTTTGAATCTTTGGGATGGTTTCAGTTTGTGTGGCTTGTTCCTTTAAGTTTGGTTCTGTGTGGTGTAGTTTATTCTTTCCTCCAGCAGAGGGAAGTATGTGCATATGAAAACAATCTGCTTATTCGTGCTGTTTGTTGTGAATGACATGTTTGGGCTGAGGCTGAAAACAAAATGCACATGTTTTGCGAGCAAGTATTTTATTGTGTGTAAACGATTTTGGCAGCTTGGGTTTTGGCCTTTGATATAATTGTTTTTACCCAAATGTAGTAAGAGGATTTGCATTTCAGATATTTTAAAAAGAACATGCCACATATCCTACACATTTCACAGACACTCACATCCTGCCAACATAAGACCTGTGTTTACACTTTTCATTATTCGGCATGGTGTGGTTGTCCTGCAGAGAGGAGCCATCCGCTAGAGTGTTCACCTTTCATTATCATGTCCTCTTTACTTGACAGACAAGATAAATGGGAAACATCCAGAAAGGACATAGACTCAAAGATGCATTTCTGCCTGTCAGCCCATGCTGATTGCGCTGGCAACCTCTATTTATTTAAATGTCTTGGAAAATCTTATGCCTTTATTAGGCTGCATGATAATGGCTTGTCAGTCTGATGGCACCTGGTGTTTAAATCTGTTATTCTAATGTGGACATACACTGTCAGAGATGAAGTTTTTCATCATGCTCCTGAAAAACCGAATTGTTATCATTACTGTCACTGTACTCCCGTTCGGGGGACATCATGTATACAACTTCCGTCAAAAGCCTGTGATTTCATTATTTCGGACGCAATGTTCTGTCCTTTCGATCTGTACAGCAAACTAAATGAGACATAAATCAAGCAACAACAAAACAAAAAAAAATCAATATGCCAGGATTCCTCTAGGATCTGACTTATGGAAGTCTGTACATGTTTTAATTATTGGGGATCATTGGTGCAATTATTTCTGTGAATTTGTCAAGGATTACAGAGAGGGAGAGAGAGAGGATGTATGAGTCTGAGTATGAGTCATTCTTAGAGGTTTGGCTGTTATTGGTTCTCTCTAGTTCTCTGCAGATTGCCCCAAATACTTAATCAAGAGAAGTCCTGAACACAGACTCTTCTCCTGATTGTAATTACCCAACCCCAGCTGTGTCTATCACGGCATATGTGCAGCTTGAGTTGGCCACTGTTTAGCGGATATTGATTTTTCTTTTTTCTTTAGGAGTCTTAAACCTGGACGGCAAGTGGCTCGCTGGAGAATCCTGGTTAGCTCCTTTTGTACTGGTGGGCTGTATTGAATATTCATGAAGGACCTTGTGTGTGTTGATGTTATGTCTCAGGGGATTGTTTAATTCTGCTAACAGACACAAAAAGGCTGTGTCAGCCAAGCTGCTGAGGCTGCAGTTCACTGCTGACATTCACTCGGAGGGGGGGTTGGCTGTTCCTTCAGCTGACCTCTGTGAATTAACCTTGGCTGTATCTCCTGGATCGCGCCCGGCCGGATAGTGAACTCTGGATTTACGTATGCACGGGGCACAGCGCTGCTGTCAATTATATGCTGATGCACTTTTGAATAAGCCATGGAAAACAATTACTTTTCCGAGCAGGTTGATCGCAGGGTTTCACATGGAGCTTAATCACAGTGTTTTGTGGCAGAGCACTTGCTGACTAAGTCGCCTTGTGAAGTAAGACGCGCGGAAGTCAAAGAAATGTTCATTTAGGATTAATCATTTAAACACACATGATCTGTTGCATTGGCAAAACAAAGCTCTCTAATTGACTAATAACTCTCAGTAATTCTGATTTTCTTTATATTGGCTTTCACATCACATATAACAAAACACATGGTTTAGAATAAACAGTGTACATGCTTCTTCGGACAAAAAAAACGTAACATAAGCAGTTCGCTCATGCAGTTAAATGTGTTTTAGGCAGTAAGACCGGTTGCATATTATATGTGGATGAATAAATCTAAAAAAAAAAAAACTCCCTGTAAAATATAGGCCAGTTTGGGGTTAATTGTGGGAAGCTGTCGTTTCAAGTACTGGGCCCCAAAAGCAAGAAAGAGCATTTCTGTGGTTATATACTGGGCTGCAAAATCACGGATTTAACCACACTACACCACAGCTACCAAGCTGTGTCCTATTTTTCACTCACCCTTATACCGTCACCTGTCTCTCATTTCTTGTCTTAAGGGAGTCAAACTTCCCTTTGGCTTAAAAGCCTCTCCAATCTGTTTTCATCTGCACAGTTCATTTCCAGCACGTCTGCCAGTGGGGTTGCACTGGCAGAGGATTCAGCACTGTTCAAGTTATAGCACCGACTGTTCCGCACTTTTTCTACAGCCTGACAGACACTCTGTGTTTTTATATAGAATGTTTTATACCGTGATCCCTACAGTAGATGTTTTGATTAAGTACCTTGAAGAAGACTTTTGTCAACCAAATCCCATGATGCTGTTCAAGATAAGTTTGCAGTGTTTTCAGTCCAAATAGCAGTATGGAGGGACATGGCATCTTGTAATGGATTTAGTCAGAGTGGCATCTTAATTGACTCCTGCCTCCGCGCTTCATAGGAATAGCACACAGGCAGTGGTAATGAAATATATATGATTATTTCAACAGGAATATATAGGTAAACAATCCGAAATGTACCATCTGGGCTTTTGGTCTTCTTCATGGATCATGGACCACTACAACTTGTATTTTTTTTGCTCTAGGCTTGTTTTTTCCCAGTGTGCAGTGATGTTTCATACAGTACCTCTGAGTCGTGTGGGTTATCATAGAAGAACTAGCCTATAAACCTGCATTTCAGCATTTGTCAAAAAATATAGTCTGTATCTCACTGTGTGGAGTAGAATGAGATTATTGGGGATTTTGCACTGAGAAGAGCAGAGTTGTGGGCTCTAAAATCCAGAACGATACATTAAACATTATGAAGAACTTTTATCGTCTACATTTGGAGCAATCTTTAAATGTAATGACAATAGAAGTGCCAGATGGGAAAATGGTCATATGTGTTGTTTTGGAAGACAATAACATAGCTTACTGCATCATTCAGTGTGGAAAAAAAAAAACAAATGTTCATGTTCATGTTGGTTGTAGTTAGCAAATATTGACTAAGTCAATTTGTCAGATGAAGAGTGCAACAGCTGCACAGTTGGTAACACATCTCAGCCATTATTGTGAAATCCGGCTTTACTAAATGCCTTGTTACCTGACTTTAATAGCGGCGAACTTGCTAAGCATAGAGTTTTAACAGCAAGGAAACGGCCATGCGCAGCATTTTTATGGTATTTTGCCACCAGACTGGGTTTTGTGGAGGAAATCTGGTGGATTACTGTGTAATACAAAACAGGAAGTGGGCCGTTTCCAGAACAAACACAAGCGAATGTTTTCAGAAGGTTTCAGGCTGGCAGATGGTGGATCAAGTGGAAGCCAATACAGAAATCCTTTTACTGTATATCCTCTTCACAAACGAGAAAGAGTTCTTTGAAGTGAAGAGCCTAATTGAATTGAACAGTAAAATTGATTTGTGCCATGGTAAATGTAGTCTTACCTTTGATAGACTATCACTAAGATGAAATGATATTAATTTCAGCCAGTGTCTCACATACAGCTAAAGCATCGGCTTTACAAACGCACAAACACGGCAGTATATTACATTACTGTACATATTGCATTTCTGTTGACACAAAGAGCGTGAGCCATATTCACACTTGTCTCTCAATTGTCACTTTGTGGCATTAGTCATGGCCACCAACAACATTAAATGTTGGATGAATGGCAGAAGATTGTGCGGCACTCTGGCATAGTGTCAGCAAGTCCATTCTTAGACAAGTGTGTATTTATTTTCCAGCAGACAAGCAGGCAAACAATTGCAAGTTAAATCTTATGTTTTATTATGGCGACATGAAACAGTGGCGTAGCCTTATCTCACTTAAGGCCTTTCTCTACTCGACGTGTGTTTAATCAAAGAGAGGCAACGCTTTCTTTTCACGTCTGACAATAACTCATATCCCCTCAAAGGAGATAATCTCCCTCTCTCTGTGTGTCTCTCTCTTGAGGAAAAATCTCCATTCGCTTCCAAATCTGTTAACTTCTGCATTCGGTGACAGTAATCAATCATGGAAAATGTCATGGTGACAACAGATCAGCTCAAGAAATGCTCCACTGATTTTGTTGGCTGCCGTGATAATTGAATTGGCAAAATTTGACACGCCTATTGAGGTTGCAGCGTCTTTTCTTAGTCTCTCAGTGGCTGACCAATGCTGAGCGCTGCCTGACAAGGGTTTGGAGCAGAGTTGCGAGGCCAGTCGTCTGAGGTAACACATATTGACATTGGTTTTTCTGCCACTGCATTGTGGTGTGACGGTCCTGATTGGCTGCCTGAGTAAGCATTACACCGATTTCACCTTTTCTCTGGCCTAAAAAGTAGAGCAGAAGGTGCTTGTGGAAGAGAGCCGAGATGTTACCGGAATCATAAAGGGACAAGGTTAAAAAGGTGCATTACTCCTTTAAGCGGCGTGGGGCGGGATTGAGAGCGTTTTGACCCACATGCCCTGATTCTTAACCGTCTGAGATGGGATATTATCTCCTCACCTGACATTTTCCTTTACCTCTCCGCGCACCACATATGAAGCGCTCCGCAGCGTGGCCTCGCGTCAGGGGAGTTTCATTCACTGCTCAAATGACACATTGATTTTCTCTGAGGAAGCCAGCTGAGAGGAGAAATACATGAGCCTCTCAGCGGTGTCTCATTAATTAATAAATTGTCTCAAAGGGGGGAAAGAAGAGGTCGCGTAACACTGCCTCGTCTGTGCAGTTGTGGGCAGTGCGGGTGAGAAGCAACACTTGGAGAGATCCATAAAACCACTGGCCATTTGTCAGTTCCAATTAAGTCTCATTTTGATTGCGCCCGGGGCGTTTTAATGTTAAACACACTCATCGATAAATAAAGTCACCAAAGAAAAGTTCTACGTCACCATGCTGCGATATACGAGCTGCCCCCGAGCATAAAACTGATACAGGCCATGTAGTAAAAGGCGATAATATCATTATGGCGAGTTTTATCCTCTTGAAACGGAACTAAAGCTGTCACTGATGCTGTATGTTCCACATGTAAAGGGATATTGCTGAAGATACAGCGGGGCAGGAGCGTTTGTAATCATCCTCTGACATCGCCTGCAGTGTGAAGATACGTTTACAGTCCCTCTGTGGACAATGAATCATATAATTTGTCATCACAGAGTGATTCCCCTCTGAGCTGAGATTACTACGTCTCCTAATTACTCAGGCTGTATTTGCATAATATTCCAGCTCCCGCCTCTGTAAGTTTACAACGTGGGGCTGCGAGCAATTATCTGTCACCAGCCCGTGCTGGGAGAATTGATGCTTTGACCTCACTCGTCTGAAAATCACACTTGACACTCGTACTCCTGCAGGCAATGTCAAACGAGACAGCTGGGGCTAACTCGGGATGACACACGTCACCGGCTGCTGCTAAAGATGTACCATTTGTCAGAAATAAACCAATGTTTCCTCCCAGCAACAGATCTCTCTGTTCTGCTACCTCTCATGACTGCTGCCAGGCAGCTGCAAACATACGCTATAGACTGGAAAGACGTGGCGCACGTACCACCGTGGTACTGACATTGCCCTTTGTCCTAGATGTTAAAAACCAGTCTGTCTGCTCATGTGATCCAGAGACGTCTTATAAAGTCTGCTGGAGATTTACTTTAACATAGACCACAGTGATGTGCCCACCTGAGATGCAGCATCACTGGGCCAGATGTTCTGCAGACTTCTGGGACGTTTATCATGACAATTCTGCCCTTTATTCAGTCACAGAAAATATATTGCACTCTTTACAAAAAAGGACCCCACCACATCCGTGTAAAGAGTCGGATTGGTTTATTGTTTAAAAAAAGAGGAAGGAATTCCACTAACCAACACAACCATAGAGATGTGTGGGACTACAGGACCCTTGAGGACCTTATTGATGAATAAGTGGGTGGATTGAACTCCAAGTAACCTGTCAAGTGGATTTAGTGCGTTTTGTTTCATGCGTCTATGTGTTACTTTTTTTTAAAAAAAAGGTTTAACAATTTAACAGATTATTATTTCTATCGGTATTTTTGCCCTGATTGACTTCCAGCCTTTCCAGGGCTAATGCCACCTCTCAGCCAGTGTCAGCTGGGACTGGCTCCAGCCCACCCACACCCCTCAGAGCATGGCAGAATGGATAACGGACAGATGGGTTTAGTTATGTATAAAGCCATTCATATATTAGCAAACAACTATGCTCTATGTTTAATGATTCATAAAGCAGCCATATTTCAGCAATGCAAAGCGTGAGTTGATTGCTATGGCTCCACTGTCCACTTTTGCCGGTTTGGATACACATTGTAAAAAAAATAAAAAAAAAATATATATATATATGTATATGATACTATAAAAAATATAAAAGGAAGTCATAGAGTGGGCAGATAATGACAACCACAATACCTGAGAAGCTCACAAGCTGCCCATTTGATACTTTACCTCATTAAGATTAGCCAAATGACACATTATCTCATCTCTGTGCTATCATTTAGACATGACTTTTCCAGTCACTCAACCAAACTTCCTTTGCCACCTTAAGTGGAGAATATTATGGGTAAGGTTATTCCTGCCTCACAGCACAAAATGACCTTAATGGAAGCTGATAATTATGGCTCTAAAGCCCATTTTCCAAACCAGCATGTAGGATGTGGATATGGGTAGAAATTTTCATTAAGATGTAGGTTACATGTCTTCGTCATTATATCTCTGCTCTGATCCATTTATTCTTTTTTAAATTAGTTGGTTTGCCAGCCAGTTTGTTTCATTTCAATTACAGGCGGCTGCAGACTGGCAGAAACCTGTTGATTACTGAAGCCATATCTTGGCTCCTTATAGGAATCAACAAATGTACCCTGTACTTTTTGATTCCATTATTTTCTTCACATTTGAACTTTTCATTAAGCGATACCACAATTTGTTGAGTTGCATAACCTCGGCGATAAATGAACTGTACTGTTCTATGGTCACTGACTTTCTTTGTGGTGCAAGGCCACTGTAACATTGTGGCCATCGCTTCCAAACACTTTACTATCGCCTCTTTCCAATAATTGCAGGCCTCAGATGGATGTAGCTTGTGGCGAGAGAATAACTGATCATCTGTATAATCATTAATCCTGCACTTCATTTTATAAATAAACTTGTTCCATGTCTGTTGGCTTTAGTCACACTTTAGTTGCCATGAGCGCAAACCTGGTGATGCAGACTGTGAAAAGGAGGCACATATGTTTGGGGTTAACACTTTACAAGATGCCCAAAAGAAACGTCATCCTATTAAATTCACCATATGGAGGCGTTAGACATAAGAAGTGTTCTCACTTTCATTTTCTCCCTAATTAATATTTAGGACCATCCATGAGCTCAGATCATCGAGGCTGATAGTTTCAAACTTGTCAAGTGTATCAAGAATTCCTTAAGGCCCCCCCACCCACCCACCCACATCCAACTTTCATTCATTCAAAGGGTTTTTCCTTTTTGCTGTAAGCAGTTGATGCTGGAAGCTGCACGTATCCTTGATGAGGGAAGCTGGGAATTGGCTGGCTGTCAGATCAACATTATTATCTGCCATTTAGGTTTGAAGCAAATTAGACTCGGGGTCCCCAAGGTGCCCCCCCCCCCCCCCCCCCCCCCAGAATTCCTTAAGCCCCCCCACCCACCCACCCACATCCAACTTTCATTCATTCAAAGGGTTTTTCCTTTTTGCTGTAAGCAGTTGATGCTGGAAGCTGCACGTATCCTTGATGAGGGAAGCTGGGAATTGGCTGGCTGTCAGATCAACATTATTATCTGCCATTTAGGTTTGAAGCAAATTAGACTCGGGGTCCCCAAGGTGCCTGGACCCTCGCATGCTGGTGCTGAATTCTCAGAGCATGTCACTTCCTTGATGGAAATTCACTTTAACCAGAAGATTCACAGCCCCTCTGGAGGTGTTCCCAGCTTTTATGATTTGTTTTCAGGGTGTGTCAGAAAGCACTTTTTTCACCTGTAACTAAGACAGGTTCACGTTTGTGTGTTAAACACCCTGTGACACTTTTGACCAGTTACTAACCTGCTGCATGCACATGCTAAACCAAATTATTATTTAGCTTACAACCAACCTAATGAACCCACTGACAAGCCCAGCAGTGATGCAGACATGCTTTTGATTGCACAAATAATAATAATAATAAAATGTGAATAAGCTTAATTGATAGCTGTAATGGCATACGCAGTTAATAATACATTTGCACAATTTATACAACAAGGCAGACTCTGTAATAAAAACTGGGAACACCAAACACAGTTAATTAAATCAAGATGGGAAAAGGGATCGACACTGAAAACGGAAAGTGTTGTAGTGATTGAGTTTATCTTGAGAGAGATCCCAAAACGTTTTTGGTGCAGTGCCTGGGCTGGAGCAACAAATCCAAAATTCTCTGGCGCATCTGTGAATTACCATTGAATATCAATATTTACGTTTCCTGTGGTGGCCGGTGCAAAGGCACAGCGAGGGAGATAATGGTATTTTATATGATGTATCTTGTTGAGGAGCGGAAGATGTGGTCGTCTGACACAATTCAGTAAGGATTTCATCGATGAAAGCTTTGGAGATGTTTTCGTTTAGCGTAACTGGATTTTACTCTGATACTGACGCACATGCTTTAATTCGAGACTCAGCATCCTATCTGCAGAATGTAATTAAAATAAATTATTTAATTTTATATATATATATATATATATATATATAAAATTAAATAATTTATTTTAATTTAATTATGCTTAATGGGCCTTGGTGGCAAAGAAAATAACCGCAACCCACATAACACACTCAAAAACATACACACATAGTAATATTCACACATCCCATTTTTAATGGCACCTATTTGTGTCTTGTTTTGGAAGAAAAAAAACATGCAGATATGTTGTGTCTTACTGATTCCCACAGGTAATTTGACTTGCAATATAGCTTCAAAATATCTTTTTTGGGCGCCTGAATAATCCAAATCATGGTGGTTTTTTGGCAGACAGTGCTTGCAAAGAATGAAAGCATAGAAGAGCCAAGGAGTGTCAGGATTTGGATTGTTTGTCCCAGTTGTGTTGTTTACAACCCTCTGTGCTATAGTGTGTTCAGCCCAGCACAACAGACCGCAGACTGCAGAGAGGCGTGGGACCTCAGGAGCTTTATTTCCTCTCACACTCATCTGCAGGCTCTGTGTGTCCACCACTGCGGAGTGATTGACCACTAGCCTTAGATTGAAATTGATTGCATAAAGGCTATAACAATGAAACGCTGTTGGTATTCTGGCAGGGGCGGCGAAAGCAAGTCAAAGGATGCGATACTGCTGTCACAAGAACAACTGGGCTCTATATTAACGTATTGTCTTGTAGTCAGATTCCTCAGCTCGGTGTAGGCCTTTGATCCAAGAGATACTGTGTTTCTAATTGGGTCGTATCGATCCAGCCTGCTCCGGCTCATGGCGGCACAGTCATGATGGATATCAGTCTGCTGCTCCGAATGAAAAAGTGGAGCGACTGGCCAAATGTTGCTTAGAGTTCAGTGGAGTTGACTGGACGGTATTTGGAGTCAAGTTGTGAACATGAAGAAGAGAATGAAACTGGACTGGAGCAAAGGACAGAATTCTTTTAATGGCTTAAAAATCATTTCTAAATTAAGAATCAAATATTTTTAGCCCTTCATTCATTAAAAAAAATTGCTTGTTCAAAACAGCTGAATATCAAGGAGACATTTTTCTTATTGCAAATTCCAAATGATTTAGTTTATTAAAAAAGAGACTTGAGACCTTTGATTTAAAGCGCAATTTTGGTAAAATCCATAATCTATAATTTCTAGTCTCTAAAAAAACTCCTGAGATTACTATGACTCGGATGAGTGAGAACCTTCGTGGCTGCGATGCATAATAAAACGTTGCATCTTAGTAAACACATGCAAAATTGAAACTATGACTTTGTTATGTGCTGTTTTGGAATTATGCATCCTTTACATTATGCATCGCTTTACATTTTATCCCTCATAACGTAAAGCCATTTCGGCATCATTTAAGGCAATAAAGACCAGATGAATGAGTGTGACTGGAAAAAGACCAATAAACCCAATCTTGCCCCGAGCAATTGATTTGATCTAATTAGACATCTCAGTGCACGTCTTTGAAAATTCATCTGACATTTAGATCAAGCACTGCAGCAGTGTACAAATGCACAACACGCTTTAGCTGGTTTATGAAAGTTGCATAGATCCATACCATTGACGCTGACACAGGCTTTATCGAAGAGTATCTGCCACTGATTCATTTGGCTGCATTAGATGCCCCGGGAGGAGGAGAGGGGCAAAGCTTGAAGGATTGCACTGCATATTAAATGGGTCTTGCTGAACATCAATGGGATGAAAAATATCATGAAGATTCGCATGCTAATATAACATAGCAAGTTGCTGGCTGAGAACGAAAGACCTTTAATTCACTGCGATCCCAGGAAATGGACCGAAGCAGGTGTTGATGGGGGCGGGGGGGTAAAAATAAAGTTAATGTAATGATGTTCGTTGATATTTCTGTTGCTTTATTATCCGTGATATTTTAAACCGCCCACTCACGTCCTTCTGCACTGGATGATTCAGTTACTGTCCGAGTTTGTGTCTTGCCTGTAAAAATATACAGGTTATAATTGAGGAGAATTAAGTTATTTACCTGTCATTAAATTTAATCATGGACACATTTTTGTAGTCTGATATTTGCAAAAGCGAGCAGCGCAACATACAGTAACTGCCAGCTCTAGATTACAATCAGGTAATTGTGCTTGATTTAAAACGCATTACATAAACACTAGCACCATAAAAAGTGCCCAGACTAGACTGGGGCAGCCAAGGCCATCAGACTACAGATAAATCATTGAAATGGTCAGGTTTAATGACACCACACTTATCTTTATGTGCTAATCTACCCAGCTATATTGCTTCACCCGGGTTGTTTGCTACTTTGCAGGTTCCCTGAGGTGGAATTCCTCTCCTCAGGGTGGTTCGCATTGAGATTAGATTGCATGTTACCAGGTTCGTAATTAATTTTTAGTGGTCCTGCAGGAGGAAAGAGTTTGGAGTTTGCTTTTGTGCAAGGTCGAAAAGTCATAATGATTAAAAGCTTTTCCAATGTTTCTGATGGTTTTCAGACTATTGCACACTTTTGTTTGGCCGATGCAGGGCTGTACCACTGTTGACTGGAGCCGACACGAGATTTATCATGGAGCAAAGTTGTTTTGTTGTTTGCTTTATTTGCATACTGTAACTGTTGATCATTCTTCATTATATAATAGATTCATTTCTCATAGTCAGCCCAAGACATGCCCCAAAGACATGTTTGTTTCCAATGCAATGAACAATTGCTCAGATGATGGGGAATGAATAATGAAAATATATTCAGTCTTCACTTGCCTCGGGCTTGTGGAGAATGTGCGAGGTCTCGCAGGTCATAGACAATACAGAATCTTCACTGCAGGACCACATCAAGAGAGGAGAGTTCAGGGTATCAGGGACACACAATCACACATGCTTTTATTTCTACTCTGTAGACATACCTGTAAATGTGAATCACATCTTGGGGAGTCTGAATAATTGAACATGAATTCATCTTAATCCGAATCAGTTGCGGATGTTATTCCATGAGAATATTCCCACTACTTTCATCCAATACTCCACACATGACAGCACTGAACAAAAACTCGGACTTCTTTGAGAATTTGTATTTTCACTGAACCTTCACACCGCAAATGTCAGTATATTGACATTTATAATGTGTAATTGTATGTGTCGATAGTCATTAGAGAATCTGCCTTGAGGTCTGTTTGTGATCAATTTTTTTTTCTTTGTAGGAAAATACATTATGGGTTATCGAGAGCTACCGTGTGGCGACACATTTTGCACTTTGGACACATGAGTTAGAATAAAAACACAAAACGTGGTTGAACAGAATAGATTTTATTTCTTAGGCGCTGTCCACCTAACATTGCAGCCTTATTATGGTGAAGGGCTTTGTGAGTCCCTGTAACAGAGGAGTCATGCTGTAACCCCAAGGCAAAGTGGTTTCAGGTGGAGGTCCACACAAAAGCAATTCAAGAAGCTCCTTACTGGGAGTAAAGACCCCGGCGTTGCACTTCAGTGTGGTGCAGTCCGAGGTTTGATGTCTATAGTTAATCCCTTTGGTTCTATTACGCTCTGCTCATTATGATTGTGATCACAGGAGAATTTTGTTAACACAGGAGAATTCTGCATTTTTTTATTCTTTTCCTGGTCGATCTTTTGCCTCGCGATCCTGCTGAATCATGGCAGCACATTTCACCGGCAGTGGATTAGGAGATGCTGTCCTTTGAGTTGCTCAGAGCAGCAGTGGCTGATGCGTCTCCCCACAGGTCCAGACGCCTCGTGCCTCATACCTCTTGTGTTTTCACATCTCAGGCAAATTTGAATGAGGACACAGCTGCCAGAGCTATAGACTCACACAGACTGTGTCTCTCAGGAAGGATTTCAGTTTTTCCACAGACAGCACAACTAAAAATATGCAGACATCACATAAGCTTAGGAAGTTAATAGAAAAAAACAAAACAAAATAAACAAACACCGAAATGTTTTTCATATTCATGTCTTTCCAAAAGTTCCGATTCCCCAGTCAGGGGTGAAGTGATTTGGCAGAAGTCTACTACACAGAATAGTTGAAAAAAAAAAAGATTTTATAACTGACTGTTTAGAAGAACTCCATTTGGAGTGAGCTGGTTTGTGACAAGTTTCTTCCACTTGAGGTGCTTCAGAATGGAAATAAAAAAACAGATTTTTATTTTTAGTGTTTTGTTGTTGTTGTTGTTGTTGGTGGTGGTGTGTTTAAGAGTATGCGCAGTATGTTGCATTGTGTTAAAATCTTTTGCCTGGAAATAATGTTCAGATTTTGTTCCATATGAGAAAACTTACTGTGCTTTCAGCTACTGAACTGACTCACCTTTTTATGTATGCAAAACCATATTATGTGCATGGTCTTTTCTGACATGTATGTAAAACAAATGGCTAAAACTTTTGATTTGTCTTAGTAAAAAGTAATTAACGCTCCAGGATTGTGAGCCCACTTCAGCAGCAGCACGACATGGAGATTATGAAGTGAATAGAAACTCAGAGTTTGAGATGTCTGAAGTGGGAGCCGTCATAATGCCCAGCATGGATCCAGATTTACTAATGAACCTGCCTGCTAAGAAAACATCTGACCTACTACTTTCATCTGATTACTTTTTCTGATAATTGTGCTATTATGTTGAGTGACATAAGTTATCCCAATACAGTGATGAAGATAGTTGTACAGAAAATCAGGACCCATTCTAACATTGGTTAAACACGGTTAACCAGAGCATGTTTCGAGTCCTTCTGTCATATATGTAGATAATTTGAGTTAATTATTGCGTCAGCTGCCTGAGTCTCTGTGCATCAAATTCTGACACCTTGGTTACTGCCTATAGAATAAACATGGATTTTCTCAGCCACACGAGGAGACAGTGGGAGCAGCTGCCTCTCCTGCAGACACTGAGTGGGTACGGGGGTGAAATCAAATTAGTCCGTCACCTAGGGAAAACACTGGCACATATTCAAACATGTATTCAAATATTCAGAGACAGTCTTGTTTCTGTTGTTTTGACTCCAAGGAAATTAGGTCAATTGCAAGAAAACGTATCAGCATACGCCATAGGAATTTTCATTTCTACTAAAGACTGTCAATCCACTTTTCTGACTATATACAATCCCACATATAGTTTAAATTGAGCATCACTTTTATACGTAATAAGTCTACTGCAGTGTTTCCAGTTGGAGCTTGTGGTATAGCTGCTGATGTAATGTTTTGGTCTTGGTAATGATTCCCACCTTTGACTGACGACCAAACAAATGGGATTTCTTATAGGCCGCGAAGTAGCTAAGAGGAATTCTCACAGGTGGTTGGTCTCTCTCTCTCTCTCTCTCTCTCTCTCTCTCTCTCTCTCTTTCTCTCTCTCTCTCTCTCTCTCTCTCTCTCTCTCCCTGTAATATGATGAAAACCCGTTACCTTACGTAATGAGGCGGCTCAGGTACCACTGTGAGGATATAGAGCTCTCCAGGGTGCTGATCACATAGCCGTCAGTCAAGTTTCACCCTGGTACAATGTAACAGCTGATGAGAAGCTGCAAGACAATGACTGAGCTGCCGTTTCATCATTGAATGTGTTTGTTTGTGTGGCTATGATCGCCTGGTTATTTCTGAGGAAGTGAGGAGCTGCTCATATTGTTTCTTCACCTGATAGTGTGTTTGTAGTAATTACTGGCAGTGAAACAGCTCAGATAATTTCTATAAAAGTTATTTCATGTGTTGTGTTCTGTCAGTGGGTCAGCGTTTACAGTTTTTTACTTATTCACCTTAATGGCCGCACTGTTTTCCAAGTACTGTTTGCTGTTTTGACAAGATAATAAAATTTGTTTTTAGTGTAACCTCTGTCTCATACCAACACCTGGGAACAGACATCTCTATCTGATTTTGGAATACCCAGAATTCCCAGAAGAGCTGCAGTAATACACTATATACTGAAACCCTTTATGTAGTGCTTCACACACTAGTAAGGCAACTGGCCAGCTAGCTTACGTCAGAACTTCCCATGGAATTAATCTTTCATTGTATTTAAAACTTTCATTCGGGTGAAACTGTCCCCTGAGTTTCAAAGTTGGATACATTAATTAACTGTGACATGTCCAGGCCAAGACGTGTCATTACAGAAGTGGAACAGAGAATCCAGGAAGAGAGCTGCAGACTAACCACTATTTCTCTCACTCTTTCATTTGGTGCCATATTTTTTGTGACTACTTTTGTATTTCATATTATGATAACAATAGTAGTTGAACATTGTGACAGTACATCATGCACCAGCCCACATATGCTCCAGTCATCTGGGACATGAGCACACATGAGAGCCGAATGTAGGTAGATTGACAGATAGACAGATAGACAGATATGGATAGGTAGATAGACAGATAGATAGACAGAAATATCTGTCTCTCCAGTAAAATAAGTGGCGTGAACCTGTGGAAGAGAAGAATCTGTTCCCTTTAAACCTGCACCTGTGGATTTAGACATCAAATCCTTAATCTTCACGGCAGCGTCGCCCTCTGAAGCAATGTCAGTTTAAAGTACCCTTTCAAAATGTTGTAATCCATACCAAGAGGAATTCATGGCAACCATGTTAATCCACTGTTGATCTACCCCGGGATCAAGCTGTTCCAAAATCAATAAAGCCACGAGCGCGTGCGTCCTGGTCTTCCACACATCCTTCAGATCCTCCAGATAACACATTCTGATCCTGTGCTGATGCGGTTTTGCTTTTGTGACACACAAAGCTGAAACGAAAACAACAACGTTTACATTATCTGAGTTCTACATAATCCCAGTGTCCATACAAGGTTGATGAAGTTTGTATTTATAAGAACAACAACAACAACAACAACAACAGTCATAATACACTGATTGACAGGGACATTGGTAAACACTCCTGACTCCAGCTGATAAAACCTGACCACATCTTTCATTTCAACCCACCTCTCCTCCGCCCAATTCCTACATCACACCAACCCCCCCCCCCCCCCCCCCCCCCCCCCCCCCCCCCCCCCCCCCCCCCCCCCCCCCCCCCCCTCCCACCACCACCCTCCCACCCCCAGTGAAATGGATGAGGCTGGACTCCAGTCCATATTTTGTGTTCCGCTCCGCGTCGGCACCAGCAGATGAGAACACCGAGCGCTCCCTCTCCGGAGCATTCCCACTTTCCACACAGCAGCCGGTGGCTCTCTCGCGCTCAGCGGAGTAAGTTGAGTGCACGCGCCATCAAACCAACCCCCCCCCCCCCCCCCCCCCCCCCCCCCCCCCCCCCCCCCCACCCCCCGCAGCCCACCCCCAGTGAAATGGATGAGGCTGGACTCCAGTCCATATTTTGTGTTCCGCTCCGCGTCGGCACCAGCAGATGAGAACACCGAGCGCTCCCTCTCCGGAGCATTCCCACTTTCCACACAGCAGCCGGTGGCTCTCTCGCGCTCAGCGGAGTAAGTTGAGTGCACGCGCTGTTTGGATTCATGCGGCGCCTCCGCACGCGCACTCCTCTCGTCTGCGGCGCCGGGGGACTTTTAATCATTCTCGGCTGCAGCGGGGCCCCCGTTCACCTCCGGGACATGCGCCGCTAGAGACTAATATTTGAGTTGCGACCATTAAACGCCCACCCGTGAAGTACCTGCGGATCCGCTGCAGGGGGAGTTTCGCCGGCAGAGACGCGGAGCCACGCGGGACCCTGACAGAGGAGAGCCATGACCGGGCTGCAGAGCCTCCTGTGCACCCTGTCGGTGCTGTCGGTGGCGGCGAGGGCAGATGTTAAAGCTCGGAACTGCAGCGAGGTGAGGGAGGCGTGTGTGGCTAAAGGCTTCAGCTTCTCACATGTTCCTCTGCAGGAGATCCCAGGTGAGACACTGACTCACTCACACACTGACTCACACACACCTGTCCCACTATTATTTACCTCGTCAACAAACTAGGGGTTTAACTTAGACTTATGTAAAACCCTGGATCCCACGTCATCCCAATGCAACTTATTTATGATACAACTGAGGTGTGTACAGGTGTTTGATCAGTCAACCACCTGTCACTCACTGAGCCTGAGCTTTTTTTAACCACGTGGAAGAGATGTAGTCTCTAACCAATATATGATCCTGATTGATCATATTGACCCAACAGCTGGATCCTGTGTCCTACTGTACACGCTGCACCAGTGGAAGTGTCAGGCCTGCTGGTATTTACAACACTACAGTACCACCAGTTCATGTGAGGGTGTAAGATGACTGAATCCTGCAGTGGTGATCAGATCAGATCAGTATCAGTGCTGAGTGTTTGGAGCAGTGTGTCCAGTAGAGGTCTCTGACAGGCCTGACTAAGCAGAGCTGTGCAGATGAACTCAGATTCCTTTGGAAACGAGGTGATTAGGGCACATGACCACGAATCACCCATTCCACGCCATTTCAGCCTCGAACCCCACTGAGCGCTCATTTGACTTAACCACATCCAGTGAATGGAGCTCGTAGGCCAATCTGCATAGAGGTGATGTGGTGGCGGACAGTGACGTGTGGACAGAGATCAGTACAGGTTTAATGATGTTTGCTGGATTTCCTGTTGTCTGTCACAACCTGGAAGCTTCACGTTTATAGTTTTTAAAACAATTTTCAAAAGACTTAAATCATCAATAAAATAGTCGATCACTCATATTTCGTTAGTTCAAGGTCTTAACCATTTAATGATTTCATATATACATGTCTTTAATGTCACATGATTTATTCCCAGGAACATTTCTGTTCTATATTTTCACCTGGAGAGTGAATGGAATACGTCGGCGTTTCATATCAGCCCAGCTGAGTTATTTCTCCAGGTCATCATTGTTACACTTCAGGGCCAGCCATTCTTTCTATAAATCAGGATATGTGGTGCTAGTGAAAAGGCTGCACATTTGACAAAGGGCACACCTGTTCAGAGACGGGGTTGAATAACAAGCTGATTAAATCCTTTGGATCCTGGTCCCTGACATCACCACTAATCTGCCAAATGAGGGGAAAATGCAATCTCTCTCATCTCTGAATGCTGTCACCTCGAATAAAGGTGTTTTGATCGGGGTGTTTGAATGAGTCATAACCTTACGTGTCCGCGGGAGAGACAAGGCGTTATCAAGACCTCAGCATATTCGAATGCTGATGGGCATGTCCTTGAGGCTTCTGACTGACTGACAGCCTCTCGCTCGTGCAAAAAAAAAAAAAACACCCGAGCAGAGCCACATCTCAGCTTGAGTAAAAGAGAAAATGGTTTATGTAAAGAAATGACTTCTTGTTATGGAAAAAGAAAGGTGTCTGTCAAGGAGCCATTCACTGTGATAAACTGTGGAAATTCAAGTAATTCTGAGCAGAGTTAGAGCTGAACCTCACTGATGATGAAAACTGCATCTGCTGGGGGTTAATATTTGGTGTAATAGACAGGAGAGCACCCACGGTTTGCAGTTCCCTTTAGTATTATTATGATTTAATTTGACTGAATTGCTAATTTGATAGAAATACATTGGATTTGACTCATAACCAAATAACATTAAAAAGAAAATGTGTGATTTTTTTTAAAAAAAGATGTTATTTTCTTTAGTATGATATCAGGAGATGGACTGAAGGGGTTAAAAGTGCCCATGTGGCAGATGGTGTTCAGATGTTCAGTTGTGGCATTAGTTAATACCTGCACGTCAGTGATTCCTTGTGGGACTCAGTATGGAGCTGCTCTTAAAGATTCCTATGTAGCTTATTGTTTCTGTCAGCCTTACAGCTGCCATCACACTCTATTAACTCGCTGATGATTTGAGAAAGATGTCAGCCTTGATGTCTCCGGTGCATGCACTGTATATAAATGGTGTGTTCGCTGCTTCTCCATACTGTACTGTTATGTTAAATGGCGGCTCTTCGCTGTTTGGTCTCTTGTAATCAGCATAATCGGAAAGGCAGAGCCTTCAATGTCAGATTATAGTGACAGTGTGTGCTCTCACTGCTTTTGATGCAGGAGTCCATCAGAGACAATGTTGAACCTTGGAGTGATTTCAATAACAGACTTTGCCCTTAATCTTTTGACTCGCGCTGTATGTTTAATTTTAATCACATTATCACCTTTATATGAATAAAGACTAATTGTTTTAATTTGCTCTGTTTTTTAAAAGTGAGGTAATCGACTTTTTGGCCACAGTGGTTCAACTATCAGAAATAACAACAGGACAAAAACAGAAGATAGCAGAAATAACAGCAGGGTGCAGTGTACTCAGCATCGTTTGGAGATGTTCAAGTACATCAACCAGGTGTCTTTGTGCGGGAATAAAAGTGAAAAGCCTAAAAAAAACTCTGATTTCCGCTGTTGTGTTTGGCTGAACAGAAGGAACCGGGTCAGGTGGAATGACATGAGCGGCGTCAGTTCCTTGAAGAATCAGAGTGCTTCAGAAGTCCTCTGAGTATTTACACTTCCAAAAATGATTTTTCTTTTCTTTTTTGTTTTTGGCCTCAAACTATTTTAATTTCTGACTTGAAACCTTATTTGGAATCCAGTCGTTCGCTGCTGTGGTTGAAAAGCTCAGGTCAAGACTGCTCGGGTCTTGTCGCCGCCGTGTCAGGTTCCACTCAGCGGAGTACCCGGTGTCTGAGACAAGATATGAAGATATGGAAAGTGAGTCACACAGCCGACTGCTGGAGTCCATGGGACCTCCTAGCATGTCGTATTCTGCCATGTCGTCATTTGATGTCCGCTGCTGTTTACTTCCAGCCAGCAGGTGGAGATGGGACAGGAATAACATTGCTGATGTTTCATTTGATCCCTGGCTGCAAGAACAATGAGGCAAATGATCTCCACTGGAGCATGTAATGTGCACAGGTTCACTAGTGCCATGTAAATGGCATGGGGAGGATTAGTACAGGGCTAAAGGGCAGTGCCTGTAGAGGGACTGGCCAGGTGACTTTGATAGCCCCTGCAGCATGACGTCAGTATTCCTATGATGTATTGTCGGAACATTGTGACCTTCCTGTCAGTCACGCGTGGTGATAGAGTCGATCTGCATATGAGCAATATCCGGAGAAGGATCACACGTTTTGATGTGTTTGATGAACTGCAGCCGGGTGAACATTTAGGTGTAAGTTTGTACGCCGTGCGTAGTTGTATCCGTGTATTTCAGGGTACACTCCGCCATATAATCCAATGTGAACATGTCCTGCTGGGAAGCAGAGGAGGGATACTATCAGGAGAGGGGAACCCAAACAATCATCACTTTTCCTGCAGCAGAGGGGATTTCTCCACTGCTGCCTGCGTCCCCGTGTCATCAATCATGCTCATGAATGCCAAAATGGCCACATGATGTGCCGTCTCTGCGGGCGTCCCCTCCGAGAGCGGCAGGAAACATTTTGTCCCGCGAGCGCTTGCAGCTTGAATAGGAGCGAAGCAAATGGCAAAGCATATCAAGAAGCTGAGGCAGGGAATGTTTGGTTGTTTTTGACTTAATTGTTTTTTGCGCCGTTGTTTTTCAAATTTAAATGAACAAGATACGATTTGCTTTACCACTGATTACATCACATTAGGTGATGCTGTGAGGAATACGGGGGTGTGTCACACACAGTACAGCACACCTCTTGCAGTTTATTATCTGAATGTTATAACATTAGAATTATTATTAGAAGTGGGGCCCAGCATGTATAAATGAGGCTTTCGCCCTCACTTTTGAAGTGGACAGGTTGAACAGGTAATGAGGCTTCATTGCACAAATCTGAGTTCAGCAAGGTCTGAATCAGAATCATTCAAAATTATTTCAGGACGTCAGCTGTTGTTTCCAGACCACGGCTGATAAAGTCTTATCAAACACCGACAGCACACTGAAGCAGATTAGAGGAGTTTTTGAACTAATTAAATTTGTGCAGATGCATTAATGACATGCGATAAACTCTGTGTTTCGCCAAGCATTTTCTATTTATGTTTATTCTGCTACTCCAGAAACCTACATTTTATAAAATGCAGCTCCCCAGAGGAAGACAGTGTCAGCTGTGAATTTTGATGTGTTTGAGTTTTGTAAGGGGGAAAAGTCATGACTTCAGGGTTACAATTTTTTATTTTGTTTGTTTTTGAGACCAGAAGTGCTTTCGGGATAATATTTCTAAATCCTAATCCTGCCTGTGACCTAATCCTTTTGTTTATTTTGGTTGTGGCCTTCAGTGAGGTGGTGTTGCTCACAACCCCGGTGGCTTAAATTTTAATACAGCCTACACATTTTAAAACTACAGGGAATTTTAGTTTGTGGTCGGGCAGAATTAAAGTGCACATTATGCTAAATCATTATTTAGAAATGTTTTTTCCTGAATTTTAATACTTAACTATAGCTTTCTTTTTTTTATTGCAACGTGTAACTTTTCTTACATGTCATCATGTGCCTAATGTTCTGAATATATGAATTTGTGTATTTGTGTTATTATGATGCTGTCTTTAAATGGAAAATTAGATGCTAGCGATACCCGACCTACCCAATGAAAACATGTTAAATTATTGTATAAACAAAATACAACCATGAAATAATAAAGTGTTTCCTAGTGTAGACACCCTATAGGATGCTTGCCAAAGATTAATCTTCAAATTATAGTAACAAAATGAGGAATATCTGCATATTTTTAAAAATATTTGGTTGCGCCACATGACATTTTTTTGTCGTGAAGTTAAAAATACTGTTAAAATATGAGTTAAAACTGTTTGAAAAGATATTTAATAAATTAGATTGTTCAAAAGTATGCAATACATCCATGTTGAAAATACTTTTTAAAAATACCTTTTTTAGAAGCATTATTTGTCATTGACCCATAAACACATCTGCACTATTTATTCGTCCTTTGTCTTTTCGCCTTCATGCGCTAGAGTCGAGACAGCCATGTTCGCACGCTGTATGTTTTTGTGCTTTCTGTCCGTATACTTACCGGTAATACGTCAAAAGAGAATTGATCCACTTTTGGTGCCAATGTTTATTCAAACCAAGGTGTGAACTGATCCTTTTTTAGTGGTTAAAGCTCATGGACCTCACGAAACTCGATTTTGGCGACAACATGAGAATGAATGAACTAAATGTGACACATTTCCAAACAGATGTCTAATTGTGTGTGTGTGCGTGCGTGCGTGTGTGTTTGTGTCACAGATCTCTGTTACTCCAGACTGTGACAAATCTTTTAACCAGAAACAGATTTGCTGTGATAAAATGTGCACAACGACTCATTTGTCGTTAATAACGAGGGGAAAGTTCCTCCAGTATCTGGAGCAGGAACAATAATATAACAACACTGAAGTTCATCCAGGAACCAGATGGTTTCAGCACCTTCACCCTGCAGACCACCTGGACGTCCTCCTCATGCAGACTCTGTTACTCTGTGTATTATGTTTCCTTATTTCCAGTAGTAAATCACACTGCTCCAAAGTCAGCTACAACGATATATATATATATATATATATATATATATATATATATATATATATATATATATATATTTTGTAGTTTAACTTTGTTTACATGGCTACATTGCTTGACAAAGTCAAAAATTCATTGTTTGAATGTTTTGGCAAATTGGTGTAGAGACAGTTTAACTTATTTAATTGTAAAAAGTTATTCAGAGGCATTGCGACCATAAAATGCAGTGTGTCATGTTGTGTCTCTCTGTGTCAGAAGGACAGAATCATTGTTGCCTATATCTCTTACTTGATCTCTTCTGCATCTACGATTTATTATTTATTTCTTAGAGCCATGTAGACAGTTTCCTGTAGATGTTAAAATGTTGCTGTCCATGAATCATCAGTGACTTTCAGAAAAAAACAATCCCCGCGATCAATGCATGCGTCCTCATTGGCACAGGAATCAAATTTCTGCTTTCGGCTGTGACATGTAGCTGGTACTTTTCCCCAACACCTCGTCTGCCTGTCAAAACCTAACCATCATGAAATAAAGCTCCCTCGGATGCCTTGTTGCTGTCGTTGGATCTATCTTTAGCCACACGTCTGCCACTCCCCTGTCTTGTGTTGACAACTTTTGACTAGACCTGATGTGCAACTGGAGCGGATGTTCGCCCTTAACGCTGCTCGTGTGGATGTGTTGTGCAGTGGAGTTGTGCAGCCTTCCCGGCAGCGAGGCAGAGTATGGGGGACCTGCACTGTAACGAGGTATCAGGACTAATAATGGTAGACTAAGCTGTAAATGCAGAGTGAAAAGTAATGATCAGTGCAGGTCTCAGGCTGTTCCCTCCAGGTCTCCAAACAACAGCCAGCTGCTACCTGCAGTGTACTCCTCTGCCATGCTCTACTTAGCAAGGTGACGCAGAAGAGAGTGGCTTGACTGCACGGGTGTAACTCTCGGGGGGTGGGGGGGGGGTGGGGGGGCAGGCACGCTGGGGGGAGGCAGGCACGCTGCCCACATGGATCCAATACCCACACTTGTCTTCTCAGGCCTCCGCTCGGCTCTTTATTACAGACTCCTGAATAACTATCAAAGCCAGACGGGCTGCCACATGCGGCGATTATGCTGTGCCTGTCATTCGTAAATGTGCTGCACATGGTGTTAAGTAAATCCATACATTAGCCTCTGCTGTAATGATTTTTGTGCGCCATGTAGACGGGGCACGTGGATGTTCTATAGTTACTTGAGGAAATGATCGATCTTATCATGTGTCTTGCTCAACTACGTTCACTGTTTAATGTCCAAATGTGCCACGGTGCAGTGGAATATCTTGATACAGTCGCCTCTTCCAACAACAACAAAAAAAATATATACCTGACACAATATGCTCTGTGTGTGAAACTGTTCCAGCATCTTTATTCCTGTCCTTTTTCCCTTCACGCTGACTCTCCTGAGGATGAACAATACCATCGCGCCATTGTACTCGGCTGCTTTTATTGTCGCCTGTTTTATGTCGGTGCGATTTCATTTCCTCTTGAACCTGTCCTCATTCACCCAAGGACATACCCCACTCTATCTGCATCCTCCAGTTATTTAAAACACGAGCGTGGCTTTCATAATGACTTCTGACTTGACCCAAAATGTGACAGGAATGCTGCGTTTCATCTTTGATTGATTCGAGTTCCAACCTGAGCGAGATGCTTGGCTATTCCGTACACACAGCCCTCCCCCCAGAGACATGATTAAAAGTGTAAAGGAAAGACTGATACGCAGACTTATAATTTCATGCTAATGTTTATGTGCAATAGCTTTCATAATCATTCATTACAGATGGATATGACCTGCTGTTTACATATCGTTTTCTTGTCAGTGTCTGAATATTCATTAGTCAGGTACACCTCTTGATGCTTGAGACATCACAGTTGGCCAGAACCACTCTTACGCAAGCACGCAGTCGATGTTGCTTGGTGTTGCTGTTGTATTTGTGTATTTGTGTTTATACAGATTCAGTCATGTAGTGTGGCCTCGTCTCGATCTAGTTAGTTCAGAAGTTACATCGAAGCAAATTCTTTAAAAATGTCTACATTCCATTTGTTTTGATTATTTAAAGCAGTAGAGTAATTCATTAAAACCTGGCGCCATTGATTGAAAGAGTTATTATTTCTATATCATCAGTAAATATGAAAACTTTCAGAACTCAGAATGTCCTGTAATCTTAAGGAACTTATTTTTGACCCAACCGACAAGCTTTTCCTAAACCTAACAAACCATGATTGTTCTCTGCATTTATTTGACCATAACTCGTACACAAACACAAGCTCACAACCTGGAGCTCGAAAAACAGGCCACTAAAATTATTGACAGCTGTCGTGTGTTGATGAAATCATTTGACCAGGAATAAGAAACTTCACTGACGTCGGGAAAGGTTGATCTCCTTAGGACTGAATATGGCTTCAGGTCTGAATGCATTTGCCAGGGAGAACCACGGCACGCAGCAGATGGCAGAGCACATGCTGTGGGTCAGGTACTCTGATGAGCATCACGTCTGAGAGTTGGCCTACCTGTGCTGTAGGCACAGAAACCTGGACACTTTGATCTCGAAGCCCACATACATCATATATAGCTTCACATAAACGAGACAAAAGCAAATCAATAAAATGTAGTTTGTTTTTTTAACATTAAGATAATGCTATCCAACTTTCACCCCTTAGGATTTTTTTTTTTAGAAACACCACTTTGAAAACTACTTAACATTGATGATAAATATGACCAGTAATTCTACACATGTTGAACTTGCTGACGATGATAGAATATTAAAAATCATTAAATATTAAATAGCAGGCATGTGCTGAATACTGTGAGCATATCTCCGCAGGACGACACAATGAACAGAGCTAATATGAGTTCTTCATTAGCACTGATAATCACCCAGCTGATCTGACAGATTTGATTACAGGTTTGAAATAAATGCAATTTATAATCATATATATTTATAGGCATTACATTACACGGCTGATTGGTTGCCTCACCCTCTTATTAAAACTAAACGTCACAGCAGTAGCATTCCAGCTTGATGCATAGACTCTATACATGTCTCCTCCTCAGGTTTCCGTTTCTCTTACTGGACCAGTCACAGAAAGCCTGCTGACATTAGTGGAAAAGAATTCCTCTTCGGCTTCTCCTGTGGCTCGGTCAGGATCACAGACAGCTTGAAGTGGAAATCATGTTTGGTACCAACCAAAAGCAAACAAAATCCCCATCTGCAGACTTGGCTTGGTGCGGACCTGAAGAGTAGAGAAACAAGAAGGACTTTGCTGAGACACACACACACACACATATACACACAAAGAACACTTTTGTTTTTACAAGTGTATTCGAAAACTCTGTGCAACTCTCATGGGCCTATACTCACATCGATCTATTATGCAGGTTGAAAGATGCGAACAGGGCTGATAGACAAGCTGATAAAAGCTTAGTGCTATGGGGAACTTCATCACAGAACATATATTAACATCCAAAGTACTATTTGTGTGTGTGTGAGAGAGAAAGAGATATACAGCAAAGGTACACAAGGAGAGGTGTGTTGCTGTTGTATTTTGGAATGTTAGAAAAAGCAGTACTGTATCAGGGCCAGTTTACAGCTTATTTGGGGAAAGTTGCTGCGATTCCCAGAAATTATATTAATGGAATTGTGCTCAGCCAATAATATCTGGCGTCGGACTTGAGGGCACCACCATCCTCAGCTACTCATAGCACAGCGGTTTCTTCTGTCTACAACCCATAGGAACAAATTCGGTAGGGGTACAGGACTTTTGTCGTCATGGTAACAATAACGACCACACAGGTAGGACTGTGCAGTGGTCACCGTATAATTAGCTTGGTCACTGGCCAGTTACAAATGCAGCAATAACATTTTCTGTAGTGCCACAAATCATAAGGAAAGTCTCTTTTTAGTATCAGAATTTAATCCTCACTAATCAATAATGTTTGTCCCAAGTCTAAAAAAAATATTTTTTAGCCCATTTTAATATGTAGGCAGCTAACAGTATGCAGCACGAATGCAGAATGAATTTATTGTTGTTTTCTGTCTTTTGATGTTGACGATGTAATAGTTAACCTATTAGCCAAAATAATATTAATAATGAAAATAATGTATGAAAAGCCTTTAAATGACACTGCAGTCAACTCTGGTGTCTTTCCATCTGGTCTTGTTGCGTATGTGTGGTCTGTGATACAGTAGACAGTTTATTTGTGAGGTTACTGTGCCGCCTCGACCTTGGATGCAAAGGTCATGGCACTCAGCTAAGTGGTGAAGTCCCTTGGAAGCCCCCTCCCATATGTTGACGTACGACATGCTTATTTTAAAGTGATGTTTTGCTCTGTTGAGACTGTAGGTGCACACAGTAGGGTTATTCTGTCAAGATGTCCCCCCCCCCTTCCTGATATATCTGATGACAAGGCTGAACTCCAGCTCCAGGGAGTTCGCTGGGACTTGACATCTGTCTGACTGGGTCATTGTGCGGACAGCGTGTGATTTAGTGAAGTTCCGAAATCCATGTTTTTATCATTTTATTTTTATATAAATCATCAAAAACATTTTGGATTAAATTAACACATGTTCTCGTATTCTCTTATAAACAGTTATTCAGTGATTATAATTAATTGGTAAAAATGATGGTTGTGATGTGTGGGATGTTTATTTGACTATATGTACAATACAAGCAGACAGACTTTTATTTTCAGTTTGAATAAAAAAAGTTTTTTTTTTTTTTTTTGGATGAAAAATAAACACCCACGAAACATTTCAGAAGTCAGAGCCGTGTCCTATAGAGAGAATGCGTTTTTGGAATAGAGGTTGTGCTTTGCATACTAAGCAGTAACTCTAAAATGTTCCGTCGCAGAAATGTCTTTTTTGCAGAGTTGATCTGTCTGCTGAAAAGTAAGATGTGGAGGGGGAAAAAGCTTTTATCCACATCTCACGGTCTTCGTCAGGGAATGAAATAGGAGCTGGTATCATGTTAACTTGCAGTCACGTGGCGTCGCTGCCTTTTTCACTGATTTGAAGCAGGGATGTTTGTGTTTGCTCGTGACTTCTCACATACTTCATGCTGATGCTGTGCACAGAAACATGTTCACTCGGTGAAATACTTTCCTTGTTTACTGCTGTGCAGTCTCATCTGTTGCTGCATGCAGTGAGAACTTCCCAGCCCGCCACCTGCTTCTAACTGCTTTTCTGTTTGGAAGCTCATTTTCATTGTTGATGACATTAATTAAAATTTTCAGTGCGGATCTGATTTCCTTGTGTTTTTTTTGGAGGGAGGACAAATCAACACATAATCTGCATATGGAGAATAAAGCAGATAAAAAAAAAAGTCACTTACCTAAGTCATGACACACTGCAGTGCAGGTTAAGCCAGTTGTAAAGGGGGACCATCTTTGAACTTCACTGACACTCTTCAGTCATTGCGATGTGATAATCATTATAACTGCTTGACTGTGTATCCATTTCATTTCCTGTTGCGCTCACCCTCCCACAGTGATATTGAGTTTTAGACTGTGAGATGAACACATAAATCCTGTTGCAGACACAATCTACATTCACCCCGGCTCGTTTCAAATGTCTGCTTGGCAAAGTGGAAAGTAGACTTTTGATTCCCTTAAATAATCTCCCAACATCATTAAGAGGATGCTACTATGTTACATATATGTATATGCTGTGTATTGTCAGACCAAAAAGGAAACATCGCCATTGTTCCTCCTGTCCATAGAAAATTAAAGTGAAACAGTCCCTGATGAGGGCTATGCGTTACATAGCTGGCACTTTAAAGGTCATTGGGTTGGTAAGCTACAGGACTGTCAGTCTGAGTGTTACTTTAATTAATTTGCACATGGTTCATGCTCACCAAGTTTCTGAGAGCACATTACGTATATATAGTAAGACATCCATAACCAGCAGGTTCGGCTAACTAGCAGCTTCTCTTAACAACTCACTTCCTAATGCACTGGCAGTGTTTTTTGTCAGGTTTATTTGTATTGAGAAATTGTAGCAGTAATTGCCTTCATATTAAAACTACTTCTTCTTTTAGTATTGATGGCATTGTACATAATAAACATATTACGTGTTTTACATATGAAAGTAGAGGATAATAGTTATTGAAGCAAAGATAACTGTAAAGGGGAGAGGAATGATTTCTTAAGGGTTGCAATGTTTTTTGCAATATATATATTTATATATATATATTTATTTATATATATATATATCTTTATGTTTTGCAGGTGATCATCTTCGTGTATGTCCTCAGGGAAACACATGTTGCACCCAGGAAATGGAGGACAGATTTGGCCAGCAGAGCAAACAGGACTTTGAAAGTCTGGTCGATGAAATAAGTCATGAATTGAGAAGCACCTTTGTTTCCAGACATAAGAGATTTGATGGTAAGTCATTTTTTTGTTTGTTTTTTAAAGCTAAGTGCCTTCTACCTCCTAATTTTCCTGTTTTGTTGAATTTCATTTTGGTGTATCAATGGCCATTCACCGCAGAACTAATTACTACAAAAGAGTCAGTCAAAGGATTGCGAGTGTTTGTGTTCATTTGAAAAGAAAGCCTCGTTGTGCGTTTGGAGCTGTGCTCTCTCTGAAGAGAAGTGGAGACAGGGAAATCTCATTAATAAGCCTTGGAGTGGAGAACCCTCTTGTTGGATTAGACAAACATGGCTTCTTGCACAGCAGACTGACAGCTCGAACAGCAGTACACCGGCAAACTCTGCATTATTAAGGTTGTTTGGCGGTTTGCCGCTGTATGTGATCTTGTCTTAGCCCCTTGGTGACTGTCTTGACCACCACTCATCCACTGAGCCTCTGCTTTGGGAGCGATGTGCCCATTATTGGACCCAGCTCCTTCTCCCTCTCCGTCGCTCCCTCCCGGTATCACTCTCGATGGAGTCAGCTCCTTGTAGATACAGTTTAATGAGAAATAATAATCCCTCTACCTCTTAATATTAGACTGTGTGGGCAGCAGCAGCTTATCACCATGGACAATGGTGAAGGGTGGTGGAGGGGGAAATTGTCAAGCAGCTATTTGCCAGCATTGTGAAGCAATTTATTAGGGCAGTGGCATAAAACCTTTTAATGAGCTAACGCTCAGGAACCTTTTAAAGATTACTACGCCTGAACTGGCTTTGTCTGCAGGTGAGTGACAGGACAATACCCAGCTCCTTTTACAGCAAATACACCCAGTTGCTCCCATTTAATCGCCAACGTTTGGATAATAAAAGTGTCTTTGTGTTGATTGAATGTAACAAGCCCTTTAATTTAAAACAACAGCGAAGACAGATTTAGGAAATCATTTCTTTGTAAGAAATTTCTTTTAGCCTTTAACATTTTACCAAGATAGCAAGAACAAGAAACCATTATTTATTAATGCACTCTCAAAAATGTTGTCAAAAAAGTTTCGGACTGTAAAAAAACAAAAAAAAACAGAGAGATGTTTTGAAACCACAACGTATAAAGTTTTAAAATGCAGTGACGCCAAAGGAAACAATAGAGCTAAAAGTTTCAAAAGCTTGTTAAACGTGCGCTGAGATATTTCTCTAATTTAGAGCAGCACCAGAAAAAGCTTTAATTAAAAGATATTGTATGCCCAGTGTGTTGCCATGTGTAATTAACAGTGCAGCTGGCGGTTTTTAATCTATTCTGCAGTATATGGATTTCCTTTTGTCGCATTAATACATAATCTTGTCTGTTGCCTGTGACATGTGTTGTTTGCATGTACAGTATCATAAAAACAGATGGGCTGCTTTCATGTAGTATGCAACTAAACGGCATAAATCCCAGTTAAGTTTTAGTTTGATTAGTAAATCAATCACTGCACTGCTGAACTTTAGCCGACATTTTTCTGCTATTTTTCATCTTTTTTTTCTTGCTCGTCATCCATGGAATTTCAATTGCAAAACATCAGTCTCAAGTGTAGAGATGATAACTCTTGAACTGTCTCTGAGTTCAGAATTTGCACCAGTACCAGTGCGGAGCTGCGATGACTCAACTGGTGGCACTTGACAGCTGTTTGTATTCGGGGCTGTCAGAGATGCACAAGCAATAGAGGGCAAAATGACAAAAAACACAAAAAGTGCCACTTTTAATAACACAAAAACACAACTAAGATAGTTAACAACACGTAATGTTCCAGTGTAACACATATTGTTACCCCAGCTTTGTCTCAGCTGTCTGGTCTCTTGTGGAGACACTAACTGTAACCACTAACCCTAAAGACTTTTTAGTCTTCATGAAATTTCGCCTATGTGTCATGTTTACACTCCCCCGTGTTTCTTTATGTTGCCTTTGTGCAAACTCCCTGCTCCATGGAAGAATGGAAAGCAACAAAAAATATATATATTGTTGTAAGGAAAATAATAATGAACTACTGCCATTTATCATGTCATGATAAATATCATCATATTGCACATTGCTGAAGTCGTAAATGTTTATCATGCACTACAGTGATTTGTCTAAATGAGTCAGGCTTGGCAGACCCTAATCTGATAGCACCTCTTAATGTCCCAACCCAAAGTTTTTCATTTAATTTTATCTCAGTGATGAACAGCAACATAATGCTTCAGTACATCAAAAAAAAAAAAAAAAAAAATCTAATCTCTGTCCAGCAGTAGAATCATAGATGTTCATATTGGGCTTTCTAAATATATCCAACGTCTCTACCAAATAATGTTAGAGTGATTAATAGAGCAATTCAATACCCCACAGTCAATGTCTTGTGTTTCAATGCTCATTCTTTTCAAACTATTCAACGTCTTGTATGAAACAAATACTATTGAATTACAGTATGCAACTCTCAGATGATTGCACATTGCCCAGAAACTCAATGTCACAAAGACTGGGTGATGTCTGTCTTTTTTTTTTCTTTTTTTTTTCCAGGAATACACACTTCTTTAGCCCGCGTATGATTCCTGGAAGAGGGCATAAATAAATAAGTGTTATTTTGATCAGCTGCTGTCAGGATGGTGAATGTCAGGAGGAGGACTCCAGTGAGAGAGCAAGTGGGGTCTGTCCAGCAGCACTTAGATGCATGACCCGTCCTCCTCTTGGGGTTTGCTGCCACTCTTCATAATTTCATCAACGTCAGATGCTCTGTGCAGGTCTCAGCTCCACGGGCCTCCGCTGTGTCTGCAGAGACTGTGTGTCTGCTGAGGGTCTTGACTGACCACCCACCCGGGAGATAGGCGCTATTGATTGCTAGATCTGAATTTCACCTTTTATCTTTATTTGTCATCAGAAGAATGTGAGCTTTTTAAACGGAGTGGTTATCAGTTTTGTGCTGCAGATACCAGCTGAGGTTCAATGCACCACAGCCCTGAGACACACATAATAAAATAAAACACATTCTGTGGTTTAGTGTTTCAGGTGTTATTTAAAATGCAAAATTATCACATTGGCCTTGATGCCAAGCCAGAACATTAAAGATCCAAAGAATACAGCACTGTTAAGTTCACTTAGATGCTCTTTACCATCTATTTAGCACTAACTCTGTGTAGTTCCACCTACACAGAGTAAATGTACGTGTAGATTTCCTTCTTTTAATGCAGAGTTTGTGATGAGTATTAGTGTAGCTGACAGAAGCTGGCCAGCCCACGCGTACCTGACACCGCAGCCCTTTGTGTCACAGCGAGAGGGCACAGTCTTGACTATGCCAAGACTATCTGAGCAGAGATACAGGAATATCCACAACGACCCACCTGCACCGTACATCTGTGTGAAATCTTAAGAAGAAAATCCATATCCAACATGCAGCCACATTTGCTGCGATTCATCAGTAAATGTGCTAATTTATGTAAGAAAGAGCACAGCGCCGTAATGCAGGAACTGAAACCTGTAGAAATTCAAGAAACGTTTTCTGCTTTGCTTATTAAAGACCGAATCATTCATCTTAATTTCTAATCAATCGCTGGCCCTCGTGGCCATCAAACACCACGGTGCTGGAGAGCCAGAGAGAATATTAATGGAGTCCAGCCTCCTCAATTGATCTTTTCACGGGCAGCCACTCACAAACTCCCAGGTTGTGGAATGTTGTTTACCTACACAAGGATATAAAAAAGTGATTTTTTTTCTTCTCCCCCCACCATCAAATGTTGATGTGCCATTGAGCAAAGAACTTAACCTTGCAGTCACTTCAAAAAAGCCATGCTGACCACCTCCATGTGTGGATGTATGTATGTGATGAGATGAATGTGATGCTGGATGATGCTGAAAAGGGCATGCGTTCTCAGCATTGCTGTTTCTTTTAAAGAAACCCAGTTGGAGTGTGTACGATTCAGAGATGAGATGAGATTGGAAACATTCATGTACAGCCATGGGAACCTAAAGAGGCTGCAGGCTTAGCTGTGTAGTTTATTTTAGTCCATTTTAAATAATCACAAATGGGAAGGTTTGCTGCTCTCTTCATTAGGTACAGTCCTTGAGGCACAGAGACCGAGTGGCTCTGGTTGAGATAACAGATTGTTTACTTGGCTGCATGAGGACCAATAAAGCACCTCATATTTGTTTACACGGTTTACACAGGACAGCTTTGCTAATAAATTAGCCAGACAAAGCCAAAATCTAACAAAGTACTACAACTCTTTTTTTTTATTGAACTCAATATGGTGTTTATTTGTCCCTTTTATCAATTATATTAATTTAATCACTTCCTTTCAGTTGTGAGTATGTGAGTTGCTCTGAAATATTTCTGCGAAGGTGCCAGTTATACAACTACAGGTCAAACAAATTTCATCCTGGACCTCAGTCTGCATCCCACAAATCTGTTGCTGTCCATAAGACCCATCAGGGCCAGGGTTTACTTTGAGATTGTGCATTGCCTCTAGACATTTTACCAAATCAACACCCACATCCTTTTTTTTTTTCAACATCCTCCATCTAACACTACATTTATAAAGCATACCGACATTGGTAGGGGCTTGACAGAGGCCCTGGTTTTGGCAAATGACCCTGAAGATGTTCCAGGATTCAGTGTATTGATTCGTCAGTTGCTCTTCACTCTATGTCCCTGTTTTGTCTATAGATTCTTGCATCCAAATACTGTATATATCTGCGATACGTGAACACAGAACCGATTAGCCGTGCACTTTTGATAACTTTGTTTGTACACAAATATATTGTATCTAGGATTTTGCTTGCGCAGATGGATTTGGTCAAGCCAATGCTTTCTGACCACTTTTTTAAATTAATTAATTTATTGTGGAATGCACTATCAATTAGAAAAGTGCATTGTGGCGCAAAAGCCAACCCTCTGTATCCTCCCACGTTGTGGTCACAGCTTGTCACAGCTCAAGAAACTTTGCAGTAATTATTTTTTACGGACCACTTCCCGTTATAGGATCCTCACCTTCACTTTGCCTCCGCTGGCTTCGTTCTTAAGACCAAATCACGTTGAGTTCATCGTCTCTTGTGGTCTGCTTCTAAATGAAAAGCGTCCAACTAGAATTTTCCCATCGGGATTTAAAACAGGGGTTGTCTGTTTAACGATTACTGAAATAGAGACTATTTGACATCTCTGACATGGAGGCGAGCAGCCATCAGGAGGGACACAGGTTTTCTCTTCATCACAGACATAATGGCTCTGCACAGCTCCATGTGCACAGTGAGGAACTGGAGCCAAATGGAGCTATATCAGGGAATTACACTGAACTTTCTGCATGTTTGGTGTATTATTATTACCCCGTCCTACATTTCAGCTCTATTATCCTTTTTTCCAACTCCCCTAAATATGTTATTATAGAATATAATCCCTCTAATGAATTGTCTAATTCTAATTGTCTAAGATTTTTGTTTATCTAAATATTGTAGATACTTAGTCCATCCATGATTATTAATAGCAATTACTCCAATATAGAGATATGAATTATATCTAATGTACTTTCCACATTACTGAAACATTTTCCCTAATTACACGAGCTTTATTCAGTCACTATTTCAGCTGAAACCTTGAACCCACTCTTTCCTCCGCATTTAAGCTTTTATTTCTCAGTGTGCATATCGGTCACCACCACTGACTGTCTTCATTACCAAAAAAATCACTGAAGCACAATTATGCTTGGTGATTTGCATATTTGCATAAAAGCCAGCTGTAGCATTCCATTTAGAATTTAATGTCAAATCTATTTAAGGTAACCATATTGTCCAACCTCAAATTCCTGCATACTTTGTGCACCAACAGACCTTTTTTCTTAAATAAAATTATATTTGTTGAATTTTTCTTTTTCTTTTTAGCCAAGCAGTAGGTGCACTAGCACCAAACCCCTCATTATACTGTATGTTATAAGATAGCAGAAACAATATGGCATATGTAATGACCTTTTTTTTTTTTTTTAGATTTCGCCTCCTGTGAATAACGAGCATATCACTTATCAGATGTGATTTGCTGCCGTAGCTTTTGCAGTCACGCCATTAGTTCTCCCTGATTCTGTAATCTGTAATTTCACCTGCATTGCTGAGCGCTAATGACCACCTCAAAGCCATTATATTGTAGACAGGGCCATTCTGGTAAGTAACTGTAATGTGCATGGCTCAGGTGTGCTTGATGGCTCTCACAGTGAACATGGCATATGACCAAGAAAAGCAAGTCGTTACAAAGGTAGAGAAGCAAAAAAAAAATCCCATTTAGGAGGAGGGTGGTCAATGAAAGTAAAGATTTTAATGCAGATGAGTTACATCATCGTCAGTGATGTAACTCAACCTTTAATCTCCTTATCTCTATGTCAATTTTGTTACTATGACGAGAAAGGTCAAATGCCATGTATAGCCTTTTAGGTTGGAGGAGAAGTTAGTACAGAACATATTGTGCGTTATGAAGTTACTGTACACCTGTAATAATAAGCTCTGCTAATAATACCACCCATACCACTAATAAACGAAAGACTAGAAGCTGCACCAGTTAACATTTTTACTAAAAATTAATTAAATAACTCTCTGAAAACAAGGCATGAGCCTGGGTGCTACAGTATATACTGTTTTGTTGGTGTGTGTGTGTGTGTGTGTGTGTGTGCGTGTGTGTGTGTGTGTTTTCCCTGAGCCTCCTGGGATGTCGCTCATAGTAACTAATCCACAGAGAGTCATTTTAAGAAGAATCAGATTTACTGTCAGGAGTATGTGTAGTGTAGACCATCACAGAGAGAATATTATATTTACGTTTGAGTATAGTGTTCACGATAGATGTGTAAATTAACTATGTATGAGACATTTATATATAAATATTGTGTTCACAGCTCTTTCCAATACCAAACTACTCTGCACCCCCAAAAAAATCAATGACTGCAGCTTGAATGATTTTGATTAGACATATTGCCACATTAAGCACATCTAGCACAACAATTTAGGAATACTGTCTATAATTCCCACTTTCCTTCATAGGATTGGAATATCCCCTTTCTAGTCTAGAACTGTTTCGCGTCACAGTTAAACGTGTAGAGTTTCTGAGCCTGTTTAAATATTGATATTGGTCCCTGAGAGGTGGTACTGTCATTATAGAAATGATCATCTCATTATCATCTCATTTTAGTTTCTGGCAAATCGGTGGACATGGGAGGCAAATAGCAAGGTGCTGACATGAAGAATGCAGAACAGTTGCAAAACCTACAGACAAACCCTATGCTGGAACCATCCTCTTATAGGAGGATAATTTATTGCACTTTGCCTGAAAACCTCCCGGTATACAGTGTATATGGAGAAGGTTCTCGTTCAGCAGCATATACTCTCTCTGTCAAAATACATGAATATATTTGGGGTTTAAAGGTGCGTCATGGACAATACAGACTTCATGCACTGCAAACACAGACCTTATTGCTTTCCAGAAATATATGAAGGAGGCTCCTATTGCAGTGTCAAAAGTAGTTTTGTAAAAATCAACAAACCTGTGAAGTCCCTTCAAAATGAAATCACCATCATAACGCTCTTACTAATATGCTATTTTTGTCTTGGGCTTTTTTTTTTTTGGAATTGCAATCAAGCAATGTTTCTTTTAAAGCAGGAAACTATTGGAATGCCGAGACATGCATTGTAATTATGCTGCATTTTGTGTTTTTGTATCTCTCTTGTATCTCATCAAAGCACATGTATAGAATAATATATATCAGCTCATTCGCACAATTAAAAAAAGATGTCATTTTCTTTTTATTTTCTTCTTGGGAGCAGAATTCTTCCTGGAGCTTCTGGACAACACGGAGAGGTCCCTGAATGAGATGTTTGTGAGGACTTACGGCAAACCTTACATGCAGAACTCCGAGGTCTTTGAGAACCTGTTTGGTGAGCTGAAGCGCTATTACACAGGAGGAAATGTTAACCTGGAGGAAATGCTTAATGACTTTTGGTCGCGGCTACTGGAGCGTATGTTCACGCTGCTCAACTCCCAGTATGTCATCACCGAGGACTATCTGGAGTGTATCAGTAAGTACACCGACCAGCTCAAGCCCTTTGGAGACGTGCCCAGGAAGCTTAAGGCTCAGGTTACCCGGGCATTCATCGCCGCGCGCACATTTGTCCAAGGACTCTCCGTTGGCCGGGAGGTGGCTCAGAGAGTTTCTAAGGTAAAAACCCTCACTGTTTTCAGAAAACTGAAATGTAGCTGGATTATAAAAACACTATTTGAACTCAGTTGCAATTAAGAATTGCTCTACGAATTTGAACAGACCCAAGGTCTGTTCCCATTGGTTTCTCACAAGAGAAAGTTCCTGCCAGATGCTTGTCTGACTAATGCGGGCCCTCTTGGCGCGTGTCCTCAGGAAGTTTGGGGCTCAAGACGGCTGATTCAGGTGCTGTCTAGGAAACCGTTTTCCAAGAGGATGCACATTGCTCTGGAGAAAAGGCCTAGACAGTAGAGAAAGAGACACAAAGAGACATTTCTGCCGTCGGTGTTTATTGCCGTCTTGCCTAATATTCACCCAGAGCACAGAGGCCATTAATCATTCTGTAGCCTTAGTATTCTGTTTGATGCAGTGTAATCTTAATGGAGCCTCTGTAGTATATCATACTATCCAGCGCGTGTAGTTTGGATCATGTGTTAAGTGAGATTAAAGGCAAAGCAAAAGGGTAAGGCTGGGATTTATTCACACACAACAACAACAACAACAACAACAACAGGACTGCTGTGTGTACAGAGAAGCACTGATACACACTGCACCGCAAATCCCCCAGTCGTTTTCGTTTTCTTTTCACTGCTATATCAGTTGGATTGAATAATAAACACTAATATAAATATTTATAGCCCCGCTGTACAGTATAGATACTGAGGCAGCCCTCAATCATCAGAGACAAAGAGAGGGAGAGAGGTAGACAGAGAGGGAGGGAGAGAGAGAGAGAGAGAGAGAGAGAGAGAGGGCGG
>JAFBJQ010002966.1:116475-350874 GCA_016785345.1 Trinectes maculatus
TGCTGTCTTGCCATATCACAGTGTAGCTTCAGTGAGATTTTCAGCCTGAAACCTGCTGTGTTTCATGGAACACAGGCAGAAAGTCCATTAGCTGTGACCTAGGAGCTTTGATTTCAAACATCTCGAGCACTTGAGCGTTGAGAGTGCTGGAATGTTGAGTGCACTCTGTAGAAATCATATAATAAGGTCAGTTTTAGTGGCTCGTACAGTCATGTTTGCGTTTGTTTTTGCACATTGCACAGTTTGATCGAGTCAGTGACCGCTCCACCTTTTGTCGTGTAATTTGATCTCCGTATTTCTTTAATTGGGTTTCAATCGCCAAAAGAATTGTACAGCTTGTAGAGCACGCAACACTCTGTTCTCAGTGACTCACCAACATATGGAGTTATGGAAACCCCACAATTGATCCATCCAATTACTGAAGTTGTCTGACTACACATTTACTGCTTTGCATGTCCTTTCATACAGTTCAGTCTCGACTCAACTGCCTCTTCAGTCTCCAGCTGTCACCTGTTAACAGCGTACAATTTCAGTTTTGTTAAATCAGGGTAAAAAGGAGAATGAAAGAAAGACAAATGACTGAAAAGCAAAAAGGTTTCACAGCAAATCCTGGCTGAACAGTTGGCATATTTTTATGTCTGACCTTTAATTGACCATTATTATTATTGCAGATACTCTGAGAATCGCCTGTTGTAGCATATCTGATCAAACTAATGTGAATATATGTCAACACGTTTATACACACACACACGCACACACACACATGCACACACACAAATATACAATTATCTGTAATTTTGCTCAGATTGTCAATGTTGGTGCATCTGGACAATTTCAAAAGGTGGAAAATTTAAGAAATGGCAAATATTCAAATGCAGTGTCTCTGTTGTATGACAGAAAATGAAAACGCTGTCCAGTTAGTTGTCCAGATATTGACTGCTGCCAAACTCTGTGTCCTTGCAGGTTAGCAGCACTCCAGCATGCATGCGAGCGCTGACAAAGCTGCTTTACTGCCCTTTCTGTCAGAGCATGCCGGCAGTTAAACCCTGTAAGAACTACTGCCTGAATGTCATGAAGGGCTGCCTGGCCAATCAAGCCGACCTGGACCCAGAGTGGAACCAGTACATCGGTAAGTCCTAGACATGTTTATTTCTCTGTTTTATAACCTGAGGTCAACTGGCCCCAGTCCACCAAAACCATGGATTGATGAATGATATTGATTGATGAATACTGTATATACATGTGTTATGTTTCACCTTAACTATCACCTTATGTGCTGTAGGAGGTCAATATACAAATACAGCTTAAACATGTTTTAAGGGCTGCTTTGGGAAACAAAAGAGGAATTTGTGCTTTTTCCTCACGGGTCTGTTGCACATAAAACTGAAATTGCTCATGAACTGTAAAAAATATTTCAAAAAATAACATATTTAAATATAATTAAATCGTTTCAATTTAGATGTTTTAGTGTTTTAAAATAAAATTTGTTTTTTTTTTTTTAAAAAAGGACTATTAGCCTGTCAGTTATAGGAGAAGACAAGGAGAAGATAGTTGAAATAAATTTAAAAAAAAAAAAAGGAAAGAAATTGTCTTCAAGCGACAATGGTGCGGGTTCTCCGGAGACTGTTGTCCCAAATTCGACACGGTTTTGAGCCGTCACTCGTGGCACTCGGCCATTTTACGCCGCATATGTTGCGCGCGGCAAGCTGGTGCAAGCGTGTGACCTTGAGACGACGGCACAAAACTCTGCACAAAGTTTTGTGACTGTCCTTGTGAGAGCCACTGGGACTGTATGGACCAGTTGTCCAAAACAATACGCAGCTGGAAGTAGGTGAACGCTGCTGCGAGCTTTAGTGAGGCATGTCGATTCTCTGTCTTTTAGGTTTCCTTACTAATATATGAAAAACAAAGTGGAATTAATTTTGTGTTTCTAATAATGAAAGATTAGAAAATGATAAAAATTGTTCACCTCTTACAATCAGTAAGGTGATGCTTCAGACCTATTCTATCCCAAGTCCCCTGCATATTAGTTTCGTATAGATGTTTTTTAGTAGTGAGTAATCAGGTCAGTTTTGCAAAACCATAGTGGCGTTAGCAGATTTCTAAGATGACGTAATAAAATACTGTAATGTTCTGTATTTGCTCGACCTCCATGCACGAAGTCAGTTTAATTCTGTGAGTATGCGTTGTGTATGTGATGGGAAAGAAAACAAAATATTTGTGTGTCTTTCCATGTGAAACCGAGGCAGATCTGTTCCACATATTAGCTATGGTGGCCTGAGCGGCTCTATATGTTTGGCAGGCGCAGGGGAGAGCAGCTGCAGTGCGGCAGTAGAAACGAGGAAACTGACAGATGCCACCTTGAGTTATGTGTGGTAACTTTTCCCTAAGGGCCGCGATGCAGTGACGTGTAAACCCACATTAATCCACTTTACCAATACGTGAGAGACCATACTGTTTACTGTATGTAAATCCCAGCACTGTACGTTCTCTGGCGCTTTTTCCTTTGTGCACTCAGTCGTTCGGTCTTCCAGTGGTATTTTCAGATTATGAACAAAGCACCACCCACAACTGGAAATGAAAGCGCACACTGCAGCTAAACACGGCAAAAAGCTTTGACTGGTGCAGATATGGATGGATGCATGCACACTGAAAACATGTTGTGGTCGTGCTTTAACTCAGTAACCACGAAGAGGCTACCAGTCATTTCTGTGCCCCACAAGTTAGGACATTTAAAGCAAAGTGACAGTGAGGAAGAAGAGCTTGAGCCGTCTGCGTATCCTACACTCTGAAATATTTAATGGCTTTGAGTCATAGTCCAAAGCAGAAAAAAAAGGCGAATCAAAATAAAACACGATCCAGTGTTGCTGTGGCCTCTGTTGCCGATTAAGCTCTTAATTTGTTGCTAGGAAACGCCTGTCATAGCTTCCATTCAACAAACAACAAAGTAGGGCGCCATGGCAAGCTGCATGTCTGTTAATTACAGCTTCAGCAGCGTGTTATGTCATATGTGCCGGTCTGTTTTCAAGTGTGTCTGCAACGTATCTGTGTCCGTCTACCATCAGAGCCACTTATCTTGTCCTGCGATCACCAGACAACAGTCACCTTACCTGCCCTTCTGTGGGCAGGAAGAGAAACCCACGCAGACACTTGGAGGACGATCAAAGTCGACTAATGCATTACAGCGTCGCACAGACGTCTGCTCGCTGAGACAAATCCATCCTAACCGAATGTCTAAATTTACCCCGCCAACAAAACATAAACTTTAGACACGGCTCCACTTAGATTCGACAACCGCGCGTATCTCTGTTATCTCTCCCGGAGCGCCGCTCATTCTGTCTTTATCAGATCTCTCGTCAAATGGATTATTGTTCCTCGGCGTAGATTAAATGCCACCTCTATATCTTTTGGCGCTGACATTTCATGCTCATTACAGGAGGAAAGATTTTCAATTAGCTTAAGGTCTAACCACAAAAGAGGTATTGACCAGCTATGGGTGTAAAATTGTCAGGAGCACTCTGTCATGTTCGGCTCTGACAGCCAGTAGAGTGTAACGTGTAATGTCATATACAGGAGTATAGATATGAATCACCTTGCATTAATATGCAGTGGTCATATTAAATGGGCTTTATTAGGTCTATACAATGGGCTTTGGCATGGGGCATCTACTCACACCAACATTATGTACCTGCTCCACTGATGAGAGACGATGAGCTGGCGTGAAAACTTTTCCAGACACAGAGAGAGAAATCCTTTAAATCCCAGAGGCTGTGTCTCTGATAGCAATGACCCCCCCCCCCCCCCCCCTGATAGCAATGCCCCCCCCCCCCCCCCAAACCTCCCACCACACGACTCCACTTTGAGGCAACAACACGAGCTGATTGAAAAAGTTCCAGCCTGTGAACGAACAAAAAATACCTACTTCACATTAACTAAGTTCTTGTGTTGTGTGCATAAATGGATAAGGGACTAACTTGGCACTGCAGGAGAAACTAAAACAGATGTGAACGAACAGCTGCACTGCTACATATTCCACCCAAATGTCAAAGTGTTTCTGAATTTATTTTTCATTTTTCAACTGCAGAAGAGGAAAAATTAGACATCTGATTTTTGGATGTTCCACTTCCTCTAATTAATAATTTTTTGTTAAGTCACGCTTAATTTGTCTTAAATCACATCCATATTTGTGTTCATATGATGTAAGGTATAAATGCGTGTTTTCGTTAATACACCTGCTAAGATTATAGGACATAATTTAACACACATACGCTACATAAAGCCATATAGATTAAATGTGCTGTGCAGAGCAGGTAATCTCCAATCCATCCGTTCCCTCTAGAAAATAAATCCATGCTGACCTTTGCTCATTCTGTCCCTAATCACAACACTGCTCAGTGCATTAATTATCAAACCATAAATATTAAAACACAATAATTTACAGCAGTATATGAAATGCTTTTGTGGTAAATTTATTACAAATATCAGAATTTGATTAAGATACTCGTTTGTAATAAATGCTGCCTGGATAGCCTGATAAACATGCATTTCAAAAAAGCTGCAATTGAGTGGATCATGGGTGCAATACGTTTGCAGCTACATGAAGTGCGCTCAGCTTGGAGAAACTGATGAACAGGTGTCAATCTGTTTGCTGCACCTGAATATCTCCATTAAATATAATTAGGACCCACACACCAATTCCATTGCTCTGCATAAATCACCGGATATCTGTTTTTAGACACTCCCTTTGACAGTATTTTTATTTTGCATCAGAAAAAAACTTTTCGCTTTATTACTCTTTTTGTACACTAATGCTGTAAAGCAGACTGTTAACTATTTTTGATAGCATTTATCTGTTTTCTTCCTCTCAGGTCATTTAAGTATAAGTCACATGTCGTTGTTATAAATACTGTTGACTTCAGTTTGTACCACGTTCTTGACATCGATGATGCCCCCTGCACTTTCACAATACTCATGGTCAGATTTGATGTTGGCTTTCAGTATAATCTAAGTGAAATGGCTGAGTGCGCCGCAACTTCATTTGCAATCTTGTTGGATTGGTGTTTACGGGCTATTACGGTTCTCTCTGGAGACACATGTCGCCACATTGGAAGTGATCTGTATTGAACGTATCTGCTCATTTCTTTTTAATTAGGTCATTTGTTTCACTCTGTAACTGGAACCAGCCACAACCTCGCTGTTTATGAAAATTGAATCCAGCAACATATCCTTCCTTTGTGAATTATTCCTCATGAATAAAATATCGAAGGGAAAATAACCTTCCTTAACTCACAGGAAGTGAACAGGCAGACCACACAGAGACCAAAATATTCTCTACGCAGAAGAGGTTTGACGATGAATTTGAACACTGATTATCTTAAACGTGAAGAGGACTTTAATTATCCTTTCACACCTACAGAAATACATACATGTATGTTAACTGCTTACAAGCCATTCTGAATGGGCCAGTACAAATCGTTCAACCAGTGACTCCCATGTGGGGTTGGATATGGGTCTAACAATACTTGGCTCTCATCAACATGCATTTATATAGTGGGAATTTAATTCGATCAATGTATCAATGATTGAGATAGAATTAATGCCCTCTGAGAAAGGATGAGAGTGAGAGAGAGAGAGAGCATGAGTGGGCGAGTGAAGGAGCGTTGCATTGAATCTCTTTGGGTACATAATGTAATTATGTAATTATGTAATGTAATTGCATATGGAGCTGCCGCTGCAGACTTCAGTCACTGTCACAGTCATATAAGCTGTGACCTGAAATGATCGCAGGTAGATAGCGTATGATGACATTTTTTAATGCAGAAAATACACTGGAACACATTGGGACAAATCCACAGTATTCTGGAGACAGTAACTTTCTGCAGTTCCCACCAGTTTCCTATAGCAACCGGCACACCAATCTGTAACCATCAGTAAAACACTGTATTGTTGTTTTGATACTTTGGTTTATGTATGATATATATAAAAAAAATCTAAATATATCTGGATATATAGCTGGAAATCTTAATCGTGTTGCATATAGGTTATTAATGCCACGTCACACCATAGGAAAACACAGAGAAACAGAAAAGAGGAGATGAATATGGTAAAATTGGACCTTTCGGAGCTTTTAACATAATGTAGTAATTTAAGTCTGGTGAATTATTAAAATTACATTATGAGGTGGAAAATATGACCACTCCGGTTCTATTTTAACTTGTAGAAGGAAAATAGTGCCTTAAAATGTGCTTGTCTTGCCAGTCCTGTGTGACTTGTAATGGAATCAATCTATCTATCTATCTATCTATCTATCTATCTATCTATCTATCTATCTATCTATCTATCTATCTATCTATCTATCTATCTATCGATATATAGATATATAGATATATAGATATATATAGATATAAACATTATGTATAGCACCTTCACACAGGAGTTATTACTGGAATATTATAGACCAAAAGTCTGTCTTAAGAAGCCAAATAATTACTGTAGAACATATTGTGCTCCGTGACGAGACAGCCCCGGGTGAACGCTGTACCCCCACTGTGGTGTGCAAAAGCATCTGTAGCTACAACATTAATTTCCATTTTGTTTTATAGATTTTTGCCTCCCTAATCGCTCCCATTTACATGAAGACGTGGCTGAGCGGCTCTAATTACAGATTCTCCTCCCACCTGTGCCTTTATGAGTCTGCAGAAAGACGAGAAGTTAGCGAAGAGGGAGAAATGGTTCTCGCTGGTATGTTTATGAGCAGCGAGGCCTGTCATTGTCTTTGCTCGGAGCTGCTCGGCTGTTGAGCCTGTCCAGATCACATGTGAGGTTGGCGGTGGTGGTTTGCTCTGTTATACGTGTCTCCTACCAAGCACGTACGAGGACGTCGACTGAAGACTGGTACAGTTTTAGTCTTTGGATTCCTAAAGACTGGATTCGTCTTGATAGTTTTTTTTTTCTTCAGTAGAGGTTCTGTATTGGAATCCACACAGGTTTTTCTTGTGCTGTTATTCCACCGCTCCTGGAGGACTCTAGAACTATTGGCAGAAATTTTCTGCAATCTGTCCATTGGTCAAGAGATTCCATTTCAACCAAAAATGTCAAACTTACAGTGACACTAGAGGAAAAGTCATGGAAAACTTTTAGTCAACGGCTCTACAGAATTTCACTGTGATTTAGCCATTTAGCTAGGTTATTGAAACAGCCACGTTCTTTATTGATTTATTATAATTTTGTTCTGTGTGTTTTAATAATAATCCAAAAATGATCAGCATTAGCAACAGCTTTTCTGCAGAGTTCGTGTAGAAATTTAGCCTCCAGTGTTTAATGAAAAATAAAAATCATTTCTAAAAATGCATTTAAGTTAAATAAGAAAAACCAAATCTCGATGATCAAAATGCACAATCTTGTTTTATTGAGGTTGATGCATCAAGAGTAAAATCATTAGTTAATGTGTGGGAAGGTGTCAACGCAAATGCGTTCAAATGTGTGTCTTTGTGCGCCTGTGCAATATATATGTACGATGACTTTTTGTTTTTTTATCGGTGAAATAGGTGGCCCAATGAAAACATGCAGCTTTTTTTCCTTGCCGTTTTATACCATTTCACACAGAACCATTAGCTGGTTGACTGAGCCACAGATGAGCTTTGCTTTACAGAATCTAAATTACACCAGAGCCATTTTTCATCCCATGGAGCTCTTCACAGGCAAAGAGCCATAGATGGGCTTTCTCACTTTCCTTATTTGTCCTTGTCTGCTGGAGGCTTGCCGCTGGCTGACATAGCCTGAATTTAAGTGGACATCAATCTCGATAAAGAGGCAGAGCCCAGAGTAATATTACCTTCAAGGAGTTTTTTTTTTTTAGTCATTCAGCAAGACGCCACAAATTAGCATCTTTTACATCACAAACTTAAACAATAACCTCCGATGTGAAACAAAACGCTTCGATAACGCCACATGAGTGTTTTGGTCTGTATTCACAAAGACACAATATCTGTTGTTGTTGTGTGTGTGTGTGTGTTTTTTAAAGCAGTTTAGCTCAGAATGGAACAGGATGCATCTTTTTGCTTTGCTGTGTCCTGGTGATAATAATAATATTTCCTATCTCGGTGAGTGATGCGGGAAACGTTTGGCTCGGTGTAGCAGGCTGGTCACTGCGGACCGGGCTTCATGAACTCTACATAAATGAGTGTCATTAATTCTCCATGTAGGTAGAAATTGTTTTTCTTTTTTTTTTGACAAGTGCTGCAGGAAACTCTTCCTCTGGGACGAAGCCATACTCTGGCCTGACTCAACCCAGTCAGGACCACTTTTCATTCCCCTGCTGCCTCATTTCTTCTTTCTATCTATTTCTCCCTGTCTCTCCTTTGTCTCGCTGCTCCCCCTCAGGTACATATAAAAGCTCGCTCTGTTTGTCGAGCCCGTCTGATAAGTTGCAGATAAGTCACCGCTGTTGGGAAAGATTGCCGTTGTCTCTGATGCTGGAGGCGCTCATCTTCTCTCTTATTATGAAACGCGAGTCGTTCCCACTTGGCTCCCTCGACCCAAATTTTCATTATTTGCACTTGACAGCTTATGTTCGAATATGTTTTCTTTTTTTTTTCTTTTTTCATTTGTGTTTGTTAAAGTAAGCAGATGTACCAGAGAGAGCAGAATGAATTTGCATCACAAGAAGATTCCAAAGTGCCAGTGTTTTTAAGACACACACACAGCAAAACAAAACTTTCAGCCTTAATTGAAGTTGTGTCAAGAAAAATCTGATCAGCACCATTGCTAATAGACCATTATTAACGAATTCCTCTCTCCTCTGGGTCGTCTACACTTCAGCGAGCGGTCGCACGGCGCTGCGGTCGAACTGCTTCTCTTGAAACCCATTTGGCACTGACATGAAGTAGTCTGTCGCCTATATTAAAATCACCGGGAGCGTCACAGGCTATTTGCAGTCCACTGTGTACACAAACTGGAGAGCTCTTCAAAGGCTCAGACTTCGGCATAATTGGAAAGGAAATGAAGCCAGAAGTGAGCTAATGTTTCTCGGCTCTTTTCCTCAGCCATTAGTGATCTCAGGTCCCAGAGGAGTGAAAATCTGTGCAGGTCTGCTATCACAGAACTGGAGGGAAATTTTATTTTATTTTATTTTATTTTATTTTATTTTATTTTATTTTATTTTATTTTTTTTTATTATTTTTTTTTATTTTTTTTTTATTTTTTTTTATTTTATTTTTTTTATTTGTCCTGTACAATATCTTCTATTTCTTCTTTTAATCTCTGGCACCGTTTCACAACCGATGATCACTATGTTTTGTATGAAGGTCCCCTGTTTTCACATAAATAGGCAGCAAGCCGGGTAAAAAGCAAAAGGCTATCGTCCGCATTATAGTGTCAATAAAAATGTGAAGCCTGACGAGTGTGTCGTTGTTTCCTTCGTCTCCACGCGACCTGACCTAATTTAGTAAGGAGGTAATTGTAGAGTCGTTATGACGGCCTGCTGGTGAGGTCTACCCTGGGAGGTCTGTGGACAGAGAAACCTCTGCTGACTGTCAGTCTCCAGGAGCTGGTGCTATGGTGATGTCCAGCTCCCTGTGGCATCCCCTTCAAATGCAGTATTGCCATTGCAAAGGCTTTGCCATATCAGTATACATTACCTTTCTGTTTTTGCCTCATTATAAATATGAATATCTATTAGATAAAGTGATCAGAGGTGTTAATTGTGAGCAATGAAAACAAATGAACTCCACTGAGAGTATAATGTTTTAACAAGGACTTCTGGCTTGTCTCTATGCAGTGATATTTATTGAAGAGCCCATGACCTATTCAGTATTCATTGCCCAAAGCAGATGTTAAGCAAGTGCTTAGCTTTCAAAAGTTCCATTAAATCTATGACTCATCAGCTCCTTTTCTTATATACAGCCTAACAAAATTTTGTTGACTTGGTTCAACTGATCTACATAAAAATTGAATTTGCCCCAAGAAAACTTTACGCGTCAGTGTGTGTGTGTGCGTGTGTGTGTGTGTGCTGTGAATGTGGCGGTTAAATGGTGACACTGAGTAATCAGGAACCTATTTATTCCTGTTTACACGACTATGACATCACTGTGACCTCCAGTGAAACACTGCATAAAAGTTATGATTGCTATTTCAGTTGCTTTTTTTCCCCCCTTCATGATTTAGATTAAAATAGCTGCATGATTAAAATAAAACCTTTTTTTGCACTGAATCCGTGTCTGTTTGCACCGTGTTCACCTCCCATCACCTCTTTACCACTGTTATGACAGATGCTATGCTGCTGGTGGCTCAGAGGCTGGAGGGACCTTTCAACATTGAATCTGTCATGGAGCCCATTGATGTCAAGATTTCAGAAGCCATCATGAATATGCAGGATAACAGTGCCCAGGTCTCCTACAGGGTACGTCAATTAGTTTTATTCCCTGGTGAACAGCAGTAACACCTCAGACAGTCCAACTTCCCACATACAGAGGAGTGAGTAAGAGGGGAACTTGCTGTCAGGCACTCTGGGTTGTGTCTAAGGTGTGTAGTACAACACGTTCTTATTATATCCAAGTTTAGGTCGTATTTGAATTATATGTTTCAGTATGGTCAGAAAATCTTAGGTCAACTAACAGTAGTTAATGTGTTTCCTGTGTTTTACTGCATTTTTCTATGCCCACAAAATTGGACGCAGGAAGAAAGGGGGGAAAAAAATGTAGGTGGTTGTGAAGATTTTTTTTTCCCCTGCCCACACGGTTTCGAATACCAGGTTTCATTCAGAGCTAAATGCTCTGTTGGCTTTCCCATGCAACAGATGCAGTTTTGTTTATGGTTTAAGTATATGTGGTGTTTTCCCCCAAAAGCCCGTAAAAACGAAACTCTGTCATTTTAAATAGCAATGGTCACAGCTCCTAGTCGAGTCACCTATCAACATGCTTACCTCAACTTGACGTAGAGCGCTGTCACGCTGGTAATGTGGGGCGAGCGCTTCGCAGGAACCTTAACAAAACAGCATGTTTTCCCTCTTTTCCGCATCCAGAGTAATTTAAACCCCCTGACAATTGGGTGCCCATGTTTTTGTAATTGCAGGTTTTTCAAGGTTGTGGTCAGCCAAAGGCCGCAGGAATGACTAGGTCTACCCGTGGTGTTTCGGATGTGTTCAACGCCCGCTTCAGGCCGTACAGCCCAGAGGAGCGGCCTACCACTGCTGCTGGCACAAGCCTGGACAGACTGGTGAGTAGACAAAGCCGATGCTGCTATTTTCAGGCAGGACACTGCTTCAGTGTAAACATCATTCGTCTCCCTGACTTGACACCGTTGATTAAAGCTGGTGATTTGCCATCGTAAGCCCCTGGAGCCGGAAATTAATTCTTTGTACTTGTCCTCCATTCAGGCCCTTCTTATTGATTTGGGTTTGTTAACGAATCAACAGCTTTACCTCAAGAGGGCAGGGGAAGGTGCGGCGCACTGCATTCCGCAGCCTCCTCATCCCTGTGTAGATGGACAGCAGGAAACAGGGGATGATAGAAGATAGATGGATAGATTTTGCGGGGGGCCGACCGTATCAGTTGATTGCTATAAAGCACAGCTTCATTTTCTCTCAGATTAGTCGTATGTTTGTTGGATGGGATCACGGATACGTGGATTTCCATCTCAAACAACCTTGAAAGCTAAGATGCTGCTTCAGGTTAAAGGTTACCATGGAGCTGACAGGCCAATCCAGGTGAGAGACAGTTCTCATCATGGATTCCCTGTTCCCTTCCTTTCTCCCCTCTAGCCTCCGTCAAAGTGCATCCTTTCAGTGTCTTTCTCCACTATGTTGCTATTTAGAGCATCAGAAACCGCCCAAAATAATTTCAGTACTGACCCTTTAAAAGCACCTACTTTCATATATAACAAGTGCTTCAAACGGGCTAATTAAATGTCTTTAATGAATACTCTGGGCTCCTGGAATCCCACGGCAATAATTGAATTATTTGTTTTTGTTTATTGCTAATTATGTTTTTACACAGTCTTATTCATTCTCCACATATTTACGATGCTTTATATAGAGCAGCTGCATTTTTGGCCATGTGTGTGTCAGTCAACCATTTCCTCTGCCTACACTGAATTAATTAAGACTTTCTGTTTCCCTGCTTTTATGCTGCACACCAGAGGATTGTTTGGGATGCGATGCAACACAGTGTAAGGTTCATAATCTTATACTCATTTCAGTTTTTTTTTAATTTCTGTGGCTGTCATCTAATGTTGTTTTGTGTATTATGCTTGGCAGCAGAAATTGTGCGTTGATGTTGTGTGGCGTTACAAAGATTCAACGTAAACACAAAGCGTTGGGAGCCAGCAGAAGGTGTCAATTATGGCATAAATTCATTTTCACGTGGGAGTCGGTGTCACATACTGTCGTTACATTTGCTGAACTGTTCATCTGTGATGTTAAACACAACAGTATTATGCTCCAGTGTGATAGCTGAGTACACGCCATGTTGTTCAAGATTTCTTCCCACATATCCAACACAAACCTTCGTCAGCCACCATATTAATTCTAATCACATAGCAGTCTAAGACCCTCTTTGCCATAGATAATAAAGTCAGCTATTTGAGGAAGCCGACCGTTCGACAGGTGACCATCAGAGCTTACAGTGTGGAGAAGCTGTGGGGAGCTCAGGGGAAGAGATGCGCAGCCAGCATTTGCTCTAATGGTGCAGTGATGCAGGGGTTCCAGAATACTCAGGAATAACTGGGCAATTAGCCGGCACGGAGAATCCTTCTGGGTGTAGCACAGTAACGACCAACAGCTTATTTTCAACTTATCACATCCACACAACACTACTGTGCCTGAGTAGAAAAATAAATATACCCGTCCACCCGCTCCCCGCCAACCCCACCCCACCCAACTCGCTCAGTTCACTCAGTCTCACATCAGTCAGCTCTCAGAACTCAAGCTCTGGTCTCCACCATCTCTATCACTGTGGAATGTCATGTCAGGTAGAGTGCAGGGAACGAAAAGCTGTGTTACTTGGAAAGATGCTCAGCACACCTGAGGGCACATGCTGATTCCACTGATGAATCTCCTATGGTTAAACGCATGCAACATATTTATATATTAATACATAACATATATTTATGTATTGTCTGAAGGAACGGGTGTTAAATATCCTCAACATTGTCAAACTGCAGCAGTACAACATCTGGAAAATACACAATCGATTTAGGAATTCATGAATAATCATCATAACAACCAGAGGACTCGCTTGGTGGTTATGCGGCCAGCCTCCTAATTGCTTTGCGTAAGGTTCGATTTCAGTTGTTAACCTTTGCACAACATCATTACCTCCTCCTCTGTAGTCCCTGACTCTTACACACATACAGTCATACAAGTCTTTTTTTTTTTTTGGATTAATTAAGCCGAGACTTGTGAAGACGGCATGATTATGTTATCAGGCTCAGTAGGAGGATAGAGTGTAAGGCAATGAATTCCATTTCATTCAGATGAGAAAACAGACCGTTTCCCTTTTTTAATATCCTCCAAACTGTTTTTACACTCCCAGCTAACACATGGCACGGTCCCACTTCCTACTGATTATATCAGCCTTACAGGAAACACTGTATTAAGTGTAATCATGTATCAGCTGCTGGAACTATCACCCTGTGTCCTATCTGATTCAATCTCAACCCTAATTCAAACACTTACCCTGCATCATACACATTTACAAGTGGTTTCAAAAGTATGCTGAGTATGTCACGTTAGTTTCATAACAGCATGAGTGCTTTTTGAACTTGTTGATCATGTTATAAGCAGTATAGCAGTTGCAGTACCGTTAATTAGTGTTAATTAGACAGTATTAATCATTTCACTAACGATGAACAACTCTGAGTGCTGCTGCTGTTGTTGATTATGCGGTGAATGAAGCAGCCGCATTGGCGCAGTTATTACTCAGCATTTATTATTCCCTTCTAAAAATGGAAGAGGTTTTTCAGCAAACACCGAGTGATCTTGGTTGAGGTCATATGGTTTGGATCTCTCCAGTTGTCAAAAACCCTGACAGCGTAACGCTGTTAACACAGTCGGCATGCAAAGGTGGGGCAAGGACACAGTAAATTACCATGAAAATGCATGTTTGCCCTAGTTATAACCTTAAGTCTCTAACTTGTGAAAATTTAAATGGATTTTTATTGAGTTGCTGCACCTGACATCACAGTCAGCCACTCTACTGGCAGGCACTGATATTCTTGATCTTGCACAGTATAGATGTGTCACTTCTCTGTGCTGAGGTAGCGAGATCCCATGAAATATTCCTATCAGAGGGAATGTAAAGGATGCACTGTTCCATGAATAGGCCTGAGCGTTAAAACGGTAAATTCCATGGTGGCGGTCGTAAACAATATGTGTTAAATCAACAGTCGTTCCCAACATCGCTTATACCGCGCTCATCGAAATGCGTTCGGCAGGATGCTGTTTTCCCTGAGGTCACTTTAACTAATTAGTGTGTTGATTGATCATCAGTCAGCCATTATAGCCATATATTTATCTTCATTTATTTGTACGCTTTGTCCAAATATTTGTCATGTGAGTATGACTGTAGTTGTGTCAAGCTGGGTCCAGTTCCAACCGGTTCTTGCCCAGGCCATGTGACTTTGACAACCATATGCACATTGCATGCAGTGTTTTCCTTTAGGTTCTAAACTGCTTGTCACTGGTTCCGCTGTGTTCTGTGTGCTGGTTGCAGTGCGACGGCTCACGACGACTTGTAACTCCAGGTCTGTTCGTAAGCCACGTTCTTTATTCACCACTGGGCTGAGGTTGTGTTAGGATACACAGAAACATGTGACTTTGCAGCAGTCACATTCAGTTCTGCGAACTTAGCCGCATGGTTCTTTTGAGGCAAAATGAGACAGGTGTTTAGTGGGAGGAAACCCAATGTGGCTGTTCTGAAGCAGCAATCAATTAGCCATTGTTATCTATCAGTCTGACAGTGTTGTGCTTCTGCAGGTTGCACATAAACTTTTAGAATGGTTCCTGGGGGAGTCACAATTATTTTGTTTCATATTTTGAAGACGGAGACATGAAGCTGTGAGTGTTGTGATGGGAAAGTCTGATCACTTTTCCTTTCATGTCCGGCATGGAAAAAGTCTTTGGTTCTATAAAACCTGCTCCCTTTTGTTTATTATGTTTTTTCATACCTCTGTTCTGTGCATTCGGGATATAAGGGATATAACGGTATCAGTCATGTCTGGTAGCTGCCTTGTTGTCATCATTAATATATAAGTATTTGTGTGTATCTGCCAACATGAAGAGGACTGGGACTGGGAGCACTTTGTTGTCCCACACATTGTCCTCGTTTACATTCTGACACCGGATAATTACCCGCGACAGTGACACTGCTCAGCGTTGTGAAAGATGACAATGGTTAAAAGTGTCCTTTGATAGGAACTTGGTGTTTGTGCGAGGGAAGGCAAGGAGCGCATTCATTTCTTCTCCTGCCTGTGGAGGAGCCCGGAGGAGTGGGCGCACCTCCAGCTCAATGAGCCATGACTGTTTAATTGCCTGACATTCTGTCAGAGCACACACCCTCAAAGCTGGGAGGAAAAATGGAGATTTCAAAGTCCAAAGAGGGGATAAAGGCACAACAGACTGTCAGCCGCAGAGGCACGTTAAAGATAAGAGGCGCCGCTTTTAATTTGACGTTTGTAACAAGTTTGGTGCGGTTCAATTTAGAGTAGTTTTATTGGTCCTCTTTGTTGCCCGAGTGTAAAACATAGTACATATTTTATCAATATGGCAGTATAAACAGTGGGAGGCGAATGCAAACAAGATCAGACAAGAAAGCGACTGGAGGGAGCAATATTTGTCAAAATCTAATCCTACGACCGTGTGCCCGTAAATAGTATGGAGCCTTTTTATATGAACGTTTATAAGACATAGTATTAAAAGTCCAATGGAATTTTTGGTTTGGTAACGAAGCCTTAGTTTTTTTTATGTATTACTTTCCAACATATTTTATTATTTATCTTAGGAACAAGTAGGAAAAAAAGATCACACTGCAACAAGGACATACTGTACAACAGTTCCTCTCTGTACCAGAGGAGACAGAAATTATTGATTGATTGTTCAGATGTTCGTGAATCAATTACCACTTGTTGACCAATATTCAAATTCAGCACTGGCGTCTGTGCGCACACGAGCATGAAAGAGAATTTATTAATGTGACAATACACATCAAACGGACAAGCTAATATTCTAAACAAACTGTACAAACTGCCTTTCTTTGGACCTGACCTTCTCTCTCTCTCTCTCTCTCTCTGAGTCTACACCTCTCTCATCCTGTCAGCTCTTTTTTGTACCTCTGGATAAGGTAAACAAAAACCAAAGTCAAGAATCAATAGCGGCTACCCAGCATGCATTTCAACTTACAAGACAAGGTTAGTCTAAACTTGCCATACCAATGCCTTAAAACAACAAAATAAAAAAGAAAATCTCATAAAAAAAGAAAATGTAGAAATTGACAATTTCACTTACGAAAACACAAAGGTTTCTAACCTTGGGTCACAAGATTAACATTCATATTGTATGAAGAGTAACAACAAAAAAAATATTTTTTTTCTTCAAGTTACCTTAAATCATGAAACTGCTTCTACTCCTTCTCCCTCAGTAGAATTGTTCAAATGAAAAAGTATTTCGTAGTTCTCTGGAAACTAGATATCCCCTCCTGCAGGTCCTGTCTCAGTGTGTGTCTTAGTAGTTGTTGGGGTGTATATTAGTTGTGTCCAATCCTGCTTGTACAAGCATGTGTTGAAATTGGATTTAAGATCATGAGAGTGAAACAGCAGACGAATATGAAAACAGCTTTCTAGTGCGAATCTGTTAAATCTATTCAAACACCGTTCTGCACGGTGAAGGTCAAACGTTCAATTTAAGGTGGTCAATATAAAGCCATCAGGTAATGTGTGGCCTGGTTTCGCGTTAAGATCAATCTTCCGATTAGAACATGTATAAAACACATGAAATAAAACGAAATATTCACCGGCTATATTTTTTTTTCATCCTGACCATGTTCGGTAGGAAACACTGAGTAAAACATCCATGTGTGGTTTGTTAGGTCAGTTGTCAGGAAAAGGGAACAACCACTCCTTTCCCAAAAGCTTGACCCTGGCATTATATTTACAGTCCAGGAACATGTCAAGCCACTGAAACATTCTTGTTTTGGACACAGCTTAATGGAAGTAAAGTGGGCCTATCCACAGCCCCATTCTCTGAGCTGTTGCACTGTATGTACTGACTCCTGCCCAGGGTGTACAATTATGGAGATTCCACAGATTCTAACATAACTCGTCCTTTTTTTTTTGACCGCATGAAAATAAATAGTCTAGAAGTGCATATGTGGCATGATACTTCAGAGCATTGTTCGACGGTCTTTTTTAACAATGCGCTGGGTCAGAGGTGGATCCCAGCACATAAATATTTGAATTCCAACTGTACGTTTAAATGTGTAAACACGCTCTCTGCAGCTTTTGTGAGTGAATTGAAACCCTGACAACCGGGCATGGAAAACAAAGCGATTCAAGCGGTGATGGTTATTATGCATTTTTTTTTTTTTTTTGATATTTTAAAATTATGACCATGTCCCCTTTCAGGTTAACCACCTGTGCGGTAGACATTGGTCATGCCGCTTGTGGTCGTTGAAGACAAAATAGCAAACCAGAAGAGATGTGCTGACATGGCATCGTTTTCTTAGGTCACCACTGTGTTTACCGTTGTCTGCAGTGAGACAAAGTTAATTTCCATTTTTAAGCGTGGTATTCTGGTGTGCTTACAAAGCTGTGGCAGCACAGCACATGCTGGTGTTATGCTTTTACACTGGGCTGAAAACGAATGGTTTCAGTGGTAGCTCTGCATTGTTTCTTTTTCCAGCATTTACATTGTGTCTCATGAGATCCGACGTCCTCGGGTTTATTGTTTGTCGCATGTTGGGAAATGTTGGAGAACTTGGGTGGAGCCGATATGGGATGGGTTGAAATGCCAGGGTTTCCCATGGTTTCTCCTCGCTCGTGTATCCTGGGGAAAATACCTGTGGGAGCCAGGGATTGCTAACATTCAGTTCACGTGGCAGAGGACTTAATGTTCTGTGATTCCCGGTTTAACGGTAAATTAGTTTATAACAGAGCAGCCATTCTGTGAACGAGTCCTGTGCTTCACCAAGGATGTCAGGACGTTTCTGGCTCCTATAAAAGATCAGGTGTTCTTTTCTTTTCTTTTCTTTTCTTTTCTTTTCTTTTCTTTTCTTTTCTTTTCTTTTCTTTTCTTTTCTTTTCTTTTCTTTTCCTACAGTGGTGGGGATGAGTGCTGTTGCTGGTTGTGTTGTCTGTTGTGTTGGCATTGTTGTCTTGCACAACTCAGTCTTTTGTCTTTCATTGTTTTTTTTTCCGCATTTACAAGAAAGACAAAATGCTGCCACACCCATGATTCCTACACCGGTGGAAGCCGCTTGAATACTGATGATGCCTCCTGCTGCTGCCATTTGAAAGACGTGTCAGTTCCAGCAGCCTGTTTTGTATAATAAAGACAACTTCATCCTCAGTAGGTGAGGATGGATGACTATTGGAAAACCACTGACTTCTAACTTAACGGCAGAAATATAGGATGTCTGATGTAACAAGAGCACATTATGCATGATGAGATACATTGCGATGCATTTCATGATGCCTAATATTTGATGTATCAGATTCCATTACCTTTCCCATCCCTGCTTTTGTGGAACTGCTACATAAAGCACTTTCACATCTGGTGATAAAATTAACTGAAATGTGTAAATGTAAACAGACGGCGTTACATTCTTTGAATGCTAATATAAGAAGACACAGCAGTTATATGTAGTATACCTTCAAGTCCCTAGTCAGAGGAGCCTCCTGCATTATTTATGCTCTTAACAAATGACCAGAATTTCAATTACTGTTTGGTCTGTAAATTGTGTTCTGCCTAACGTCAGTGCAATTAGTGTGAAGTTAAAAGTGATGTATAAATTATTTGAATGGAATCAGAACATGTCAGACCTGCATAAAGTATTCATCTGCCACCTTATATAAATTATAAACACAGGTAGCGTAGTTAGTCAAACCACGACACCCCGACAGGTCTGTGTGCTTATGTGCTGCGTGTCTGCCACGGCAGGGAGAGTGATGAAAGCATGCACGCTGCCATGTCCACGTCGCCACTTAGAAATCAGATCTGGATAAATGCTGACTCCATTGTCTAGACTTGGCTTATTGTGGCCAACATCCATAGTATTATATTCCAATATAAAAGTTATTCTTTCCCAAACAGTGCCATTGTGTGTTGTTTCAGAATAACTAATAGATTCCCAGACGGAGGTCATAACATGTAACCTACTTCTTGTCTGATCGTTGCAACACAGTTATTGTTCGATGGCCTTCTTTGGAAGCTGTATTAATTACGATGTGTGTTCAGTGAGCGGGTCAGGTGACGTGATGCACAGAGCAACAAAATACATATTTAGAGGAGAATGGAGGGCGGATGCACGGTCGGCACAACAGGAGACTTTAACTGAGGAGGATGCTGCTTCCTTTGGAAACCATTAGTCATCTGTGTTTCTTTGTCCATGATCGTCCCACCACCACCACCGCCGCCACCACCACTGCATATTTATTATTGTAGTAACCATGGCAACAAATGTCCTCTAACCTTAAGGAAGTACTTATTTTAACCTAAACCACACTCTTTTCCTAAACCTAACCCACTGGATGCTGTCCCTAAACTTAAAGCCACGACCTCTCCACAACCTAAGCTGTATGTTTATTATTGTTTCTATGACAACAAAAAGGTCAGGAACACGCTGAGAACACCTGATGTTGGTGCGCTGATAGAGATTATATTATCGTTACCATAAGGCCTAATGTCTGCTATTCTTGCTGCTGGTATACTCCTGATGTGTAAAAGGTGGTATCAGACACCTTACAGTAGTTAAAGCTGGAAGATTCAGTACGCCTGTGGTTTTTCTCCTTACAGTTCATTGTTGTTTAATAAAGATAAAGGTTTAAACAGGGCCAGGTTGTGTAGGCGTGTTACCATGTAGATGAGCTTCTGCAAGTACACAGAATGTCTGCGTTGTACAAAGTCTGTAAACTTTTCTGAATGAAATCTTCATTGTAATGAAGACCTGTACCACTTATCACCAGAGCCACCAACACAGTTGACTCCCACCACCTCAGTGTCTTATGTATCTTTAATATAATGCCAGAGACCAGACCGAGTCTTGACAAGCAGCTGAGCTATTATAAGAGTGAAAAGAGAAATAAAGTGTGCGTGTGAAAGAATGGGAGGAGGTGCTCCTCTTCGTCACGCATCCATCACCTTACATCTGGTAAGAAGTAATGCATCTGATGAACATGCAAACAGACACAGCACACAGGGCCACACACTCAGGTAACAACTACGGTTGCAGCTGTACGGTGTCACACGTAAAGTGATAACAACGTAAGGCCAAAAGCTGCCACGGATTATTACCACACCCCATTGTTGTCATTCACAAGTCAACACGTGTAATGTGATTTCGGAGACGGGCAGAGTAGAAACACTTACTGCTAACAACTCACTTGTTGGAATGACAAGTAGGAGGAATACAATTATAATTATAATTATCAGATTTATTTAGTCTTGGGAGCTCAAATATTTGAATGGATGCCATGTGTCTGTCTGTGCAGTGTAAAACAAAGAATAATACCTCCGTAAGTATTTATGACACCATCCTTTCAAAACTGCCAAATCCTACTCCAGCATGGTTCAAAACAAACTTCATATAGAGCAACTGGAGTCTGGACCACAAAACGAGTTCTGGGCCGTAGTTCTGAGAAGTAGATTTTAAAAAGCTCTCGCAAATCAATTCTGGAAAAACGGTTCTAAACCAAGTGGGAAGAATAAACCCCAACCCTAAACTCCAATAGAAAATCCAAGCCTGGTTCCACTGTTCTTTATGAAGGCATTGCCTTAAATACTGATCTATTCCTCAGGAAATGCTTATATGATTTTTATTTTGTAAGTTAATTTATTTGTGTGTAGTCTTTGGCATTTGCCACTGGATGAATTTAAAGAGATGAAAATATACACAACGGGGGAGTAAGGATTAAAAGACTACAGATGTAAATTCAGTTCAAATGCAGTTAACTATAATTAGCTCGTATTGTTCAGTACTAATAAACAAACATTGCTATATGCCGAGTCATTTGACAAAGGGAATAGAAAATATAATTATGAATGATGCATGAAATGAGTTAAGACTGTGTTTTTCTAAAGATGATTATGTCAACATCTGTTATTTGACGGCATCCGATCATGGAATGATCACACATGCTTTTTTTTATTAATCAACACGTTTAGTGTGTCATCAAGCATTGATTCATGTATGTCGTCATTTTGTGATGTCCATGATCTTTCTTTTGAAAATACAATATTATGAGTACAGATAGTTATAGTCCTCTATACCAGGCAAAGCAGATTCTCGGAACCCTCTGATATACAGCTGTCAGATTTTCATAGTCGCAAACTCATGCGTTAATGCATTGGTGAATGTTGTTGCAGAGACTGAGAGGAGTCAGCAGTAGGCTATGAGAGGATTTCTATTTTAGACCTCAAGGCGACTTGTGATTTCACTTTTGATTCAGAGTCAAACCTAATAACACGCGTAGGTGTTGAGTTGAAGGTTTGAACAGTTTTACAATTTTACTGTATGTACTATTAAACCTCTTCTAACACCCTGTTATGATGTGGTGGGATCATAACAGGATGTACACACATACATATACATACATCTGTATGTACGTAGATATACATATATGCATAAAGTAGGTTTGTATCAGACTCGCATGGTGAGTGGATCTCGCGCTGAGGTTAAAAGGTCACCTCACCTGTCTTCTCCCTGTGTTCTCAAGCTCGCCTAGCAAAAAGCCTCAGAAGATCCACTCTCTGGACTATAGTGGGACAAAATGTAGACTTCTTATGGAGCCTTTAAAGATGGACTGCGTTTACAGAAGTGCATGTAGGCAAATGAGATGGAGGAGAGAGAATTTGCATGTGCTGCTGTACTGGAAGAAACATTTAGTGATAGCTGAGATTTAAAAAAGCAGGTCTCCGTTCATTTTGTATGTGTGTTTTGGGACGGAGCTAATACCAGAGCCGTTGCATACACTGCACCTTCTCTTCCTCAGCGACTGACGCTGGTGCCATAAAGGCCCCGCTACTTTTCATATCTGTCAATGCATTAATGAGGCACATTGGCCCCATTACACTCCAGGCTGCCTGTCTCTCTGGGGAGCAAGGGCAGCAGGGAGAGACCGGGTTTGCCAATGATTGCTCTGTTCTCCACAGAGCATAGCTTCCCTTTAATCATCTCCCCTTTTCAAACTTCTCCTGTTGTAGCCTCGGGCAAGTCACAAGCACACACTCGCCACTGTTTCATCAATATTCTGTCATATTTCCTCACAGTGGGATCGTTGTGTGATAAATTTTGCGCGCCATGATAAACCATATCACCCAATTGTGTTGACGCTATGGGACTTAGTAAATGGTTTGGGGCATAATAGGGGCCACTGAAAATGACCTACACGAGTAATCATTGGCAGTATGTAAATAGAACACGGGCTGCACAACACACAAAGATTTGTCGTTCGTGAGATAAAGGACCTGATCATATTGGCTAATATGATCAGATTTGTAGATAGGTTTCTTTTAATGGTAGGCTACCGTTTTTTGGACGGCATATCTTTTTGTGTGTGTGTGTGTGTGTGTGTATGTGTGCGTGTGTGTGTGTGTGTGTGTGTGTGTGTGTGTGTGTGTGTGTGTTTTAAGGTGCATAAAGATTTTCTGTCACACTCAATTAATGATGAATAATTTCTCCCGTTATAAAAGTTGAAAATGAAGTTATGCCTCCAGGGCGTCACAGAACTGAATGATTTAACTCAGTGTTCAACTTTCTCTCACTAAAGTACAGTATCAAAACTAAATTTGAGACATTATGGCAGCAAATCAAATATAAAACACTCAGCAATTACGCCAGCACACTCTATATTATGTCTGTGTGGAAGCAGTTTTAAATCTTGTGACAGAGTTAAGTGATAAATATGCATTATTTTGTACACTGCATCTCAGTTGCTGCTTGTTATTGTGATGGATCTTAGAGTATTCCTGCTTCGGGAAAAAAAAAATACCCTGTTTTGAATCGCAATTGAACCTATTTCCTTCATGTCAGGTACCTGTTCACAGAAAGCTGTGTAAAAACGATCTCACAGTGTTGTCACGGCGACAGCGCTGTCACCAGGAGATGTTAGAGAGATATATATGCAGGTTTTGTGGAGATGTCCACAGTAAATCGTCCCGTAATATTCTGCTCTGGCGGATTTATGCCAGGACACAAACAGTTGTAATCAGGGAAAACAAGGAGGATGGCTGCGCTTGAGAGTGTGCAAAAGTGCAATGGTCCGCAGAATAACACTAAAGATGGGTTTAGAACGAGCACATGGCATGTGGCGGAGCGGCGGAGGACATAGAGCGGCGCTGCGCCGCCGTATCAAACCGCGTTTAGTTTGCAAGTGATGTGTGCACCATTTTCAAACCATGATTAGCTTTGGTGTAAACAGACCCATTCGGGTGAGAACTGCCAGATCAACAGCTGACTGTCTCTCCAGTCTCATCCGTTGGGGAGCTGCCGCGGGGAGCCATGTTTGCCTTTGCCCTTTCTTGATGGATATCGATTGGATGGAAACGGCCCGCATCTATATGCACTCGGGTAGTTACCTCCTCCGAGCAACAACAAGACAAGGGCAAAAGAGACGTGACAGAAGTGGAGATAACCACCATTCAAAACATTATCACATTCATTTACTTGGCATGCTTGAGGTTAGTTAATATAATATTTCTAGACCGCTGGTTTATTCTGCTTTGGAGCCACATGGCAGGTTTGTTTGTTTGAGAGTCCACTCTTTATTGATGGGCCTGAACAAATGAGTAGTTCTTAATGACCTGTTAGACACCAGATTAAATGGCCCTATCCAGGGATGCAGGCCCACAGGGCCTCTGCCCCCTGATACTCGACACTGCAGCAGTCGATCAGTTGACCGCTCCCAGACTTGGAGAGTAGAGTGTATTAGTTTTTAGGATTGGCTCGGTCAACAATATAACTCGAACAAGAATGTGATGAAGTGGCAGAGTTATTCTTACCGTGGCCTTCCTGCTTGTGAGAAACTATTCGGTCCGTCCCCAAAGTGGTCACTGGTCAGGGAGAGACTCGCGGCATCGGCCAAGGCCTCGGTATGAGCACAACTGACTCCCTGACCTCGGTAATTGAGATGGAGGAGAAGAATACTGCATTCGTATCAAATGAAAAACTATTTTAACGCAGACAGGAGCAGCAGTTGCCAGGGAAAATAAGTCGATCGAGGAGTTGCCTGCTCCTCGTGGTTTGGTGGTAGGACCCGCTGCTGAGTCTATGATTAGACCGAGCGTGCACTCATTTAGCTCTGACTCGCACCAGATGGATAGTCGCTGCGTCAAGCAGTGATTACATCCCCAGATAGGTGCTTGACAAATGGTGATTATTAATTTAACAAGATTCTCGCAAGAAGGCTGTTATAATGTGCATGAGCAATAAACGGCGTTTGGTTTGTTTTTTTTCTTCAACCTAGGCAACAAGAAGATACAGACCTTCAGAGGAGACGCTGAACACTGGCAACACTGCATGCAGAGTAAATGTTAGATAATCCAGCCACACACCGGATTTCTTTGATTTATTGAAAGGTAGATAACATCATCCACAGCCACATAAGAGCTCAGGCCCCCGACACTGTGCCGTTGCCAGGAGTGGGGCCGCAGCCACAAAGCTACTGACACGGCAGCTTTTGATCTTGGAAAAGGCGACAGCATCTAAAAAAGCACCGGTCAAAGTACAGTTCACTCACTTTTCTGTGCTGGACTCAGAGGTGGCACGTAGCTGCCAGCCTGTTAACATGAATGCAGAAAACCTCTTGAGCAAACTGTGTGTGTGCCCGCCAGCACACAAAGCGCACAAAAAAGAAAAAACACTAGATGAGAGATCAAATCGGAGGGTCCGTAAACAGATTTTAAACCAACGCCAATATCTCTTTCACGCATGCTTTTTGGAGGTGATTTTTCTATGCAAACGTTGTTTTCAGTGTTTGTCCAGAGAGATAAGGGTTAGATGTTTGGGTGGTGTCAAACCAAGCCATGAGATATGTTACTTTTCAGTGCATGCTGCTTTGAGCAGAAATAATCTTCTGTATTGTGGTTTCAAACTATTTGGTAAATGTCCCTTTTTCCTGTTCCTCAGGAAACAAGAAGGACGTGTTGAGGAATTTAGGAGGAACTAGAGTCATATCCTAGAAAAGATTCAAATTTTGGGTTCCCGAAATATTTGAAAGGGAGACATGGTGAAAGGGTAAAAGAGGGCAGCTATAATAGCAGGCCAGAGATGACTCAGCACACAGTGTATGTCACAGTGGAAGGAGAGAGACTTTATTTACAAAGCTCATTGGAATGGGAGGCCGGTCTAAGATCATGGGTCAGATAGCCTTGAAACCTTCACTTTCACTTAGGACTGAGGCAACAGAGAGAAAGACCACAGGGAGACGAGAGCCATAGTGAGGAGGCAAAGACAGAGAGAGAGAGAGAGAAACACGATGAGGTGAAATATGGTTTGTGAGAAGAAGCAGAAAGAAAGAGGACAAAAGAGGAGAAAAATACAACATGTCTCAAAATGAATCGGGCAAAACTCCACAGTCCTGCAGCTTTCCTGATTCAAGGTTTCAACTGATGATGTTTAATCGATCGGCCTCTTTAAGATGAACTCGGTCATGTTGAAAGCATGTCTGCCCACTCTTCTTCCTTTTCATTACACTGAGATACACATTATTAGGGTACCTGCGTACTCCTGTTTGTGTCCAGCTTTATTATTAATAGGAGTGAGTGTTCTATAATGATCTAATCTACCAGAGTTAAAACCAAATCTAAAAAAAAAATCCCCACAGTGTCTTTAGTTCCCATATTCAATACAACGCCACAAACAAAATAGGGTTTTTCTAAGCTTTTAAATGTTTGATGAATGAAATAGGCCCAAGTCGACCAAACAGTAAGTATATTGTTACCATTTTTTCAGCTTTCTGACACTTCATTCTTTAGAGCGTAATTGGCTTGTAAATTGTTAATTAGTGACCAATCCATAAAGGAGGGAGAGAAATGAATAGCAAACCTCATTGGTTTGCTATTAAACGCATTCTTCACTTATGCTTCCTTTCAGCGTTTACTTCTCTCTCCACTTGGGTCGTCCCCCCATTTCTCAACGACATAGTGCCATCTAGTGTGCAGCGAGGCTGGTCGCATGCACGGGTTGCTTGTTGCAGTCGTCATTATTTATTCATGGGTAATGTGCGGTGAAGTGAGAGGCGGCCCCTTTTCCCAGAAGCATGTTTGTTATTGTGTGTGAAGCCTCAACCTTTCCTCCACTTTGCTCCTGAGTGTGTGTGTGTGTGAGTGTTTGTGTGTGTGTGTGTACATACATACATACATACATACAAATACATATACATATACATATACATATACATATATATGATGTTTTCCCACACACACACACACACATATATATATATATATATATATATATATATATATTGTTGTTGTTAAAGTGGGAAAACATCATGCATGCGTCACATTATGGTTTTGTGTGTCACTATTGAACACACTGGAAAGTGGACTGTTTTTCAGTTTACATCTCCATGAAACCTGGCACTGACAGACCCAAAGAAAAAGAGCGAGCCTTTCTCTTAGTAAACTAAAGCTAATGTGTGAGTGTTTAGTCAAACATAGGCAGTCGATCTCTTGCATTGAGTGCAGCCTTCACCCTCTGGGCAGTATCAGAGCCGGTGAAGTGCTTCGGCATCAGTGTGACAGGATTAACACATCAAAAGCACTGTTGGGGCCTACAGCAGTGTCACACACTCTGTACAGCACCTTTCATGTTCTGCTCAGGTTCACTACAATTTCACATAAGCCAACAGCAAGTCAGACGGAAAAAGATAATGGGGCAACCTTCTGCTATCGGGCTCTGCCTCGGCCTCAGTGAAATATGTCAAATGCGGTGTGTTTGATGAAAGATTGCAGTTCAACAGGCTCGAGCCAGGGAACCATATCTGACTGTGTCACATGGCCGGGATGCAAACGATCATTTAAGTCTGACATTCAAGCTGAAATTATTGCTGCGAGCCTGCTTGGTCTTACGTTTCATGATGCAAACCCTCATAATCAACATGGAAGGAGAAATTCAATTCAGAATTTTTTTTTAAGTCAGTGGTGAAGATGTCTCTGGGTTAAACCCATTTTTGATCAGAAGTAATATCGATGAACAAAGGTCAGTTTGTTTGTATCCAGTTGTATATTTTCTAGTTTATTCTGGCTCAGGTGAAATAGTGTCTCACTTAAGATATTGCAAATTGGTTGTGTGTGTGTGTGTGCATTCAATTCACATTTTATGTTTAAACTATATAAAGAATGTTTTCATAAATATAACTTTGTGATACTATTTTTTCGTTTTCTTGAGTTGCAGTATACTGCACTCTAAGGCTCTTAAGTTTTTTTTTCTTTTACTGTAAACAGTTTCTTTTTCCTTCCCAAGGTGGTTGACATAAAAGAGAAACTGAAGCTGTCCAAGAAATTTTGGTCCAACCTGCCTGAGGCGATGTGCGTGGAGGACAGAGTGACCGCTGGAAATACCAGTGATGAAGAATGTTGGAATGGACACACTAAGGGCAGGTAGGGGCACCGGGGCCTGGGGCTGAGGCAGACTCATAACAAAAGGTTATTCAGAAGTCCACAGTGTGCTCAGCATGCCTCACGTTAATCAGTCTAATCCTAGAACTCGCTTTAACTGACTAAAAGCTGTGCCAGAGCTTTGCGTACGTCATCTGTGACTATTTTTGATGTGGTCTCAAAAGTAAGTTATATCTAGTAAAAAGAGTTCCTCATGTTGGTCCGTGGATACAGTGTACCATCATGGTGTGGTCACCATTCACAACCGATTGTAAGATTTTGTAAGATAAAGAGTTGTGTTATTCAGAGTGACTTGGCCTTAGGGTTGTTGATACGTGCGCCGCCTTCACATGATGATCTGCTGCTTACACACCAACCAGTCAAGAATGCAGGCAGCTGACATGTTTTCCCTGGAGAAATAGCTCCAGTATGTCGGAATATTACCCAACATGATTTGGTCAGATGTTCATGTTGACAACACTGCTTTTTCCTCAGGGAGGAGAATTTGACACCCCCCCCACCACCACCACCACCACCACCTTCCCCCTTCAAAAACAGCACACAAATGTGTGTATTCAGTCCTTCCTCAACCTCTTATTTTTTTTGTTCCTAGACATAAGACTTTCCTAGACAGCGTCTTTCTTTTCCTTCTTAGCAAGCACCAAAAAAAGGGAATCAGTGTCAAACCATTTATGAAATCCGTTGTGTCTTTAAACCAACAGGTACTTCCCCGAAGTCCAAAAAGATGGACTGACCAGCCAGGTGAATAACCCCGAGGTGGCCGTGGACATCACCCGCCCAGACACCTTCATCCGCCAGCAGATCATGGCTCTGAGGGTGATGACCACTAAGCTGAAAAATGCCTACAACGGCAATGATATCTACTTTCAAGACTCAAGTAAGCTGTTGCCTATAGATATAGATAGATAGATATACACACACACATATACATCTATATGTCTGTGTGTGTGTAAAGTTTAAAGTGACAGTGGTATGGTTGTACAACCTGCGACTCTAGTGATGTGCTCAGTCTGGCCTGTGTGTCGCTGCAGGTGACGAGGGCAGTGGCTCAGGCAGTGGCAGCGGCTGCACAGAAGTTTGCCCCACAGACATGGACAGTGCTGCCACTGAAGCCCCGGTGGTGAAAGCCGACCGGAGCGGGCCTGTGGGTGACTCTGCCGTGCTCCATGCACCCTCTGTAGTCCTGCCAACCATGCTGGCCCTCTCAGCCTTGGCACTCCACCGACAATGGAGATAATGCTGGGGAAATGGGCCAAACATGGACAGCGGGGTTTTATTTTTTCTTTCTTTCCTTTTTTTTTTTTTTGCATATTTTTGTATTCAGGCAGATTGGAGCTACCTTCAAGCAGACAGTATTCAGGCTGCCCGCCTTGAGGCTAGAGAAGTCTGCTCTGAAAACGAGAGCAGTCATGCATCATGATTTCCCACTTTCCCAAAGATCATGCAGTGCCATCTTTAGACTTGATATTTTATGGCATCACCTCACTATCTAACACTGATGCGGCCCAGTCTACAAACTCTGCTTCAGAGATTGAAAACGTATTTCTTGCACATATGGTAGGTGTTGGTGTAGGTAATGGAGAAAACTAGAACACGCACTTTTCATTGTTTTGATTTATTTTATTTTTTTTCAATGCAGAAATTGTTTCCGTGTTGGAAAATGTTGAGAATGTGGTCATTTGATGCTCCGAAAAGAGGCACAATAAGTTTTGTATTTCGTGTTTAATATTTTACTTTCAACCAAAACAAAAAAAGAAATGTCAAAATAAGATGTAATTCTGGAACATGTGGTTTTCCAGCTAAAATGTTTGATTGAATCTGTCAGTAACCCATGTGCCAATTCTGATTTTTGAGGGAAGTGATTGAATATTCATCAACAACATGATGTATTCATTGCGCTCATGTTGCCTCATGTGTTTTAATTTTATCCATGGCATTTGGCAGGTTCGCAGGTACAATTTCTCATGGGTTAGTTATGGATCTACTCGACTCTCAGCTATTCCATGAAACTGTTTAACAGCCACCTTGTGATGTTAAGTTTTTAAAAATGTTTTTTAATGTTCTCATTTGCCTTGCAACTTATCAGCAAAATATTTTTATAGCATGCTGGATTCTCAGGCTTGGTTTCTGGAGGAGACAGTCAGGACAGAATCATTGTGGAGCAGTTAATGTCATACTGCGATAGTGCCACCAGTATTTCATAGTTGTTTTATTGGTTGCATTTCCTTGTCAAATATCAGTGAAATCATGACCGAGTGGGATAAACAAATTCCAGCCCTCCCTGATAGACTATGTGATGTTTGCTCAATAATGCATTTCTGCTTTTATACCAAAAAATAAGATTTACCAGACTGTTTAAACAGTGTGCTTCCACTTAATTACTGTCAAGCATCAGTGAGCTGCATGCACAGCCACTTATTAAGTGGAGAGGTTCTTAAATGAACTCTGGTAATATAATGAAGCCTTATAAAGACAGTCCTACACAGTAATGTAAAATCACCACAATAAAAAGCAGATTCATTCAGCACAGAATCACACTGGCAGAGGTTTTGTGCACTTAATTGGGCGCTGTAAAAGGTTTTATTCTGACGTTTTAAAATACTGGAATTACATACCCAGGAACAAGCATTTTCACATGTATGATTTACCAGCCAAAGCCTTGTTCTGTAACTGCCGTACCAGTTTGGATAAAATCTTAATTAAAATGTGCATCGTAGCAACAAACGGAACATACTGGGGAGGAAGTTGAAAATAACACATTTTTCTATCAAAGATAATTTGCCATGAGGTTATGCAAAAGGTGAGGGAATTGTTAAGAGGAGAAGTGGCAAACAGCACACAGTGGGTACTGGAAATGCAAAGAAAGGGTCCCTAAATTTATCTGCAAAGCCTGAATGGTTATGTCTGCGGCACAGACAGGCCTGAAGCCGACCACAGTCACCTGTGAAATGAGAATATGTGGAGAGTGGACAGGGTTGAATGCTCTGGTGAAGCTCGTCAGTAGAGCATACTTTCAGAGAATGTGAGAGGCCTGGCACTGCTGAGGGGGGCGGACAAAACCAGCCTGTATGTACATCCACTGTTCTCTGAGAGCCTGTCAGCTCCATAACCAGCAGGCCAGCCTAAGCTTACATATCCTGCCGACATAGCCTGTGTTATACACTTTGCAGTATATCAGTGAATAGTTGTTGAGCTTTTCTTTGTTTGCCTTTAGGTCATCATTAACAAAAAAAAGTCAAATGTGTCATTTGAAAGTGGACTTTATTATCAATTTTGATCTTACAGGATGCCCTTTTTATGTTTTTGTATCATTGAACTTTTAATGGTAATATTTTTACAATAAAACAGTGGAAAATGGTTGTCTGGTCAGACAAATTATCTGAGAAATAGAATTAGCAGGAAACGCTATAACCTAGCTTTTATGTTTTTTTACGATTATTGAATTGCAGTATGAACTCAACTCCTTATGAAGTCAAGTTTGTTTGGAGTTTGAATATAATTTCAAACTAGAGGGAAGAGGAACTAAATGAACTAATATGCCTTACTGTTCTTCAGTGCAATTAAGATGAATGCATTTGTGTTTTGTTACTGTTCTTGAGAATAAATATTTATTAAAAACCTTATAGATTTTAGATTTTTTTTTGTGTGTGTGACAATTGTTGTAAAGAAAAGTGCGTTGTGTTACAGGGTGGTGAGATTATACTCAACCAGTTGGGTTTAGTTTGATTGGTCTCATTTAAATTGTGTAGTTAGTGGAAAAAAAAATTACAAGCAACACTCATTCAAAACAACCACGTCAGAGTTGGGTTTATAGAACAAGACTGGCTGCTCCTCGATATGTATGAGTACTTAAGTGCGGCTGAGAACAACAGGCTGACATCTAGGCTTCTTCTGTGTACTTCCTATTTGTGAAGTCTGCTTTTATCAGGGGCTCAAAGCCACTGTTTCTTCGTTGACGCATGTAGAGCACAAAGATAAGGAGAAGCACCAGGAGACCGATGAAGACTCCCCCAAGAGTGGAGCCCAGCACAAACACCGTCGCGCCTCCATCTGCTTCTGTAAAGATGGAGCACATGGAAATATATATATATACGTGAGAATCTTTTTTTCCTGCTGTTTTTTTTCTGCAGAAAAACATTGCAATTCCATCCCAGCGACAGATAACATAATGTTTTGATCATTCATAATTTTATGCATTCATAATTTTAGAATTACTGCTCTATTTTGTTTGTTGTTATATAGTGAGAAAAGACTTCATCATAAACTGTTAGAATATGAAGAACAAGAATACCAAGTTATCCCATTTTCCCAAAATCTCGGTCTTCCCAAACTGTTTATTTATAACTTATTATTTTAATACATGCTTACCGTCTAGCGCAATAGCATAGGAATATCCCAGCTGATCAGACGTGACGTAGATTTCCTCATTTGTGACTGGGGGGAAAAAGGGAACCATGTTGTAGTCTCTGTTGTGACCAATGGGGGCCATCTCATCTGGGAAGGAGGAGTTGCTTGGAACAGTCCTGCTCATCCACTGATCAAAAATGGCGTCAGTGAAAGTGTGGAGAACCTGCAAGGTAAGCAGCCGTAAAACAAACAGGAAATTGGTCATTGGAATGATTGAACTAATTTACTGTGTCATTTTATTTTAAGCAGTGAAAGCAGATTCTGACCAGAAAGATGGGGTCGTTGGCTGCAGAGTGCGACAGCGAGCTGGTTCCGTTGATCAGCGAGTGGACCAGGTTGTGGAGGTTGTTGACCGACTCGTCCAGCTCTCCGTCTGGTTTGTCGTATCCTTCGAGAGCATTTCTGAGTAACAAGGCACAACATTTTAAAACTCTTTTCTTTTTTTTTCTTTTTTTAACTTTTTAACTGCAAATATGTGTTATTAAAAATATGTTGCATTATACCTAAAACTAAAGGAGGAGTTGGTGAAAAAGGGAGGGCTGTCAAAGTCTCTGATTCCAAGGCAGCTTCTGACATCATTCATGGTTGGCAAGGACCTGTTATTCTGCTCCATAATCCCCCTCTGGATGAAACCCTCGCTCGTGCCATTACAAAGAGTCACCAGACGATTGTAGTCGTCCAGACTGGGAGAGAAAACAATTCCAATGTTAAAATAAGATTCATTTTCCTTCACAATCTTACTCCATTATGATCTGAACCATCATTTTGGAGGACTTTTTTGTTCCACTATAATTTTGTACTCACCTGTTGCACACCACCCCCCACCTGGAGAACCTGGACTGGTTACTGATGAGGGAGGGGTTGTCTGGGTGCCGGGCCCCCAGCAGAGAGTCAGTACAGACATCACACTCACTCTGGCCTGTGGCAAAGTTCCAGTAAGGGACTGCAAAGTTCTCATTGCCAATCAGTCTCTGCAGCGTAAAGACACATTTGATTGACATTAGTTTAAATACTATATATTAAAGAACAAATGAATATATGAAATGGATAGAATAAAAATATATGTTTAAAAAAATTATTAAATTGGTTAAATGTCCTGCTATTCTCTGATGATTACATGTACCTGTAGCTCTCTCTCCAAACTAAGAAGGTGATATCTGTGCCAAGTAATGAAAGCTGGACCTTTGTGGGAGAAATCAATGGCTTTGAATGGGCGACCAGGACCTGCAGGGAAATTAAGTGTTTAATGAGCTTCTCTTTAAACACACATACATTATATATGGGAGAAAAGTTATTACTTTTTGTATAATATATCACATGGTTCTTATGGTTATATGTCAAGAAACGTGGACAGTGTCATTTACCAAGAAGAGTGTCTCGCACTGAGTAATAGTGTTGCCATACGAAGAAGTCATAGATGGAGATGTTAGCGATCTGTGGCTCAGTTCCGTTTGGTCCCAGGAGACCCAGCCAGTGTTGGGTGGCAATAACATAGTCTGGGTGGATGGTGGTCTTAGCCAGTTCCAGGGCATTCAGGAACTCCTCGACCTCCGCGGGGGTCAGGGAGTGGATGTTCTTCCGCACCACAGGAGCTTTCCTCTGGTCACAGTTTGGTCCAGTCCAGCCAAATTTACACTGGCCACAGTTATAACCGGCAAAGTTACCTGCAACACAGAGGTTAGATTCATTCAGTCACATTACTGAAACGTTTGTGTTGATATCTCTGATGAACTAGTCTTTCACTTTTAGCTGCTCGCTAGTTTGGCTTCTTGATAAACTGTAAAACACTCACCAGTACATCTGCAGGTCTGATTGAAGAACTTGGTCGGCCACCTCTCCCTGTCGTCAACGTTTCTCAGTCTGTACGGTCCCCCCCAGGGTTTGCTGTCAACTCGAACTGGAGAGCAGCTTCCTCTCTCCGACAGGGAGCCACACACATCGGCAGGATCCGAGCCCAGAGCGGGGCAGCACTGCTTGGACAGGATCCCCTCCACTGTGCAGCACACTCGAGGAAACTGAGCCTCTGCATGCTCAGGCCAGAGAAGTAAACAAAGAAGGCCAAGGCCCAATGACTTCATCATACTTCACCTTGTTTGTTTCCTCCAGCCGGTGGTGAAAAGTCTATTTGTGGATCAAATTTGAGCAGTTACACAGTGGATTAGTTTCCTCAAAGAAGCGTAGAATTGCCACTTGCTGTAGAGTGTATCTTCAGATTAGCCTTGCTTGTCGTTTTAGCATCAGTAGATTCACTTACACGTGAATCATGTTGTGTTCCAGTTGGTTGCATGCACATTAAGAAAGTCTGTACTTTTTCTTCTTGCTTTTGTAGCACTGAGGAGGATTAACTCATCAGTCTTGTGACGATCACCTGACAGCAGAGCTTTGAACGGGGCTAAGAGCTGAATGCCAGTCTGCATAGCCTGAAGGGGCCATTAAGTACTGCATGGCTACTTTTTTACCAAGAGGCCTAATCATGCTTATATAGTAAATTAGAAGCTTTGTAACTTTCCTGTCCCAGTATTCACACCAGTATTCACACGCCTCTCAGCTGACACCCTATGCTGTGTGCATCAGGTAAGAAAACAACAAAGTAGCTATTATACTTGGATGTTCCAGTTTACAACATCATGTTTGTGTTTTCAGTCCTATAAAAAATATTATTTAAACAGCTTATAAACAAATTTCAATGATCAAATTAGTTTTTTGAGGAATTTATTTTTATGCTTCAATGAAAACTCTAAACCATATCACAGTTTAGAAATATTTCAAGTATCAGACTTTTATAGGTGCTTGACGGTAAGAAAGTTCTTGCCTTAAGATTCTAAATGTTTCAGATATTGCATAATTTATTATACCACTAGATTATATTTGTTGTTATGTTAATGTGCACATCGCTTCAACATTACAACTGTTAAGGGTGGTAAGAATTGTAATTATAAAGCATGAGAAAGAGTTTGAATTTGTGTTTGTTTTTTCCCATGTCCCATTTACATTAAACTAAACCTCTTATCCTATAACAATATATACAGATTTGATTGAGTATTACATTATATACCATAATTGTATAATGTTATTTACTTTAAATACAATTTATTTTCTGTAGTGTAAAGTAACACAAAAATTCTGTATTTGAGTAAATGTTCTCCATTTCATTATTTTCTTTTTAATTTATTATTATTATTATTATTATTATTATTATTATTATTATTCATTATTTTCTTGTAACAATCAAACCACTGTGTGTTCACTGTGAGAAAGTTAGGTTTGTTTGACAGTCTGATTGCTGATGTTAGTGTGACCTACATCACTGGCATTAATACAGATTTTGTGTTTTTTATTTTTTGATTAAAATGTCTTTTTTTTAATGCAGGAGTACTATACCCATTCAAGACACTATACTAGTCTCTTTAATCTGCATTCCAGATGCATTCCAGTGGCCTGCATGTGACTGCTGATGGTTTACTACAATCAGTTCTTACATTAACGGAGACTAACCATACTCTCTCACTGAAGAGAGAATAATAGATTTGGTAACTATTCACATTTTTCAGTTAATCAGTCTTCTCTCACTTGCATTGCTACAGACTTGTTTGATATAAATAATTTTTTTTTCTTTACAAAGGCATCCCTTTTGACTTCCAGAAATGCATATCACTAATCCAGTTGAGTGCAATGAACCTTTTAGGGCCTGCAAAGGACACATACATTTTCTCTTGGGGACTTTAAAGTCAAAATTAATTTTAAAATTTACAAGAAAGCCAAAATGTAAAAAATGAACAAATGAAAAAAATTCAAAACAAAAGTCAAAGATGGCACAGAAATGCTTGTGTTCAAAAATGCCCCCCCCCCCAAAAAAAAAAAACCACCATTAACATCGTAGTACAGTGATCCCCAGCTATTACACGGTTCACCTTTGGCGGCTTCGCTGTTTCACGGATTTTTTTAGTGCAGTTTGTTATCCTTTTTTTTTTTTTTTTTTTTTACAGTATATGCACGCGCGTTGTGCTCTGTGTGGAAAAGGCTGTGCTCGGGACGGAGACGCTGGCCCTTTAAAGGGCGGAGCTTAGACCCGACAGCGTCGCACGCAAGCAGAGGAGTCAGGAAGGAGAGAAATAGGAGAAAGTTTGTTTGTAGTGTTTAAAGTCATTAAATCGGCATACTACAGCAACTGAGTCTTTTTATGATCAATTACCCATTCGCTATCTTTTACTCTAAAAATAAAGGTTTCTACTTCACGGATTTCGCCTATCGCGGGTTCTTTTTGGAACGTAACCCCCGTGATAAACGGGGGATCACTGTATAGTATATCGTCAAAAATTCTGAAAACATTGTTCACAAAATTTCATTGTTAACAGAAATAGAATTTTTTAATGATTTTTAATCAAATCAAAATTACACAAAAAGTGAATTTCTCAAAAAAATGTCAAAATTTTGAAAAAACGTCATAGTACAGTATGTTGTAAAAAAATTGTCAACACTTTTTTCACAAAAACGTCAAAAATGACATTTAATGCTGTCATCACAAATTTGTCAATATTCTAATTTTTTTACGGAAACATCAAAAACTCAACCAAAACGTCATAGCATAGTATGTCGTCAATTTTTTTTCACAAAAAGTCAAAAACTCAACAAAAACATCACATGGTATGTCGTCGAAAATTTGTTGAAATTTAATTTTTCACAATAACGTTCTAGTATGTTGTCGAAAATTTCACAAAAAATTTAATTTTACGAAAACATCAACATCATGAAAAAACATTATAGTATACTATGTCATCAGTAGTATGTCTTTGAATTTTTTTTTAAAGATACTTTATAAATCCTAGATTTGGGAAATTAGTTCACTGCATTCCACATACATCCTCACGTGAATTTTATTTTTAGTTAGGTCACAACATTGGTAAATAGAGTAGCATGCGGAGCAGTGGGCTGCTCGCCCGAAAGAAACGCCCAAGGAGCGACTTTGGGTGTTGAGGGCCTTGCTCAAGAGCCTGAGGTGGTGGATGGCAAACAGCAGTGCCTCTCCCATTTTCCAGCCAATTCGGTGTATAGACCGGCAACCTCAGGTTCCAAACTTGATAGTACCTCAGGCCTGGGAGGGTGGTGCATCACCCAGTCTTCGGCAGGGCTGGGACTAGAACAGGCTTTCGACCCTAAGGTCACCGGGTAATTTTTGAAAAAAACGTTGAAAACTCGAAAAAACGTCATGATATACTATGTCGGCGAAAATTTAGATAGATATCTATTTTTCACAAAAACATTGAAAACTCGAAAAAAAAACATAGTATTGAAACGTAAGAGGTTAGTTAGTAGGAAGATGGCCAAATATGCCAAAAAATGTAAACTTGAAATAAAATTCTAAAATGCCATAAAATAGCATGAAATGACCACCCTTTTTGATATTTTGTTGATTAGAGGCCAGAAAACCTCATTTTCTCATAGCTCAAAAATCCCACAAAAACGTAAGGGGTTAGTATGTCAAAAATAACCAAAAATGGCCAAAAACTGGAAATAGAAATAACGTGGCAGAAATGGGCAGAAAATAGCATGAAATCACCCCCCAGAATGATATTTTGTTGATTAAAAGTCAGAAAACCTCATTTTCTCATAGGTCAAACATAGCAAAAAAAAAAATGTAAGGAGGTTAGTATGTCGAAAATTCCCAAAAATGGCCAAAAAATGAAAGTGGAAATAATGCGCTAAATTGGAAGGAAAAAAAAGCATGAAATCACCCATCAGAATGATATTTTGTTGATTAGAAGCCAGAAAACCTCATTTTCTCATAGGTCAAAAATGGAAAAAAAAACGTAAGGGGTTAGTATGTCAAAAATGCCCAAAAACGGCCAAACATTAAATGTGGAAATAACGTGCCAGAATGGCAGGAAATAGGGTGAACTCAACCCCCAGAATGATATTTTGTTGATTAGAGGCCAGAAAACCTCATTTTCTCATACGTCAAAAATCGAAAAAAAACATAAGGGGTTAGTATGTCGAAAATGCCCAAAAACAGCCAAACATTAAATGTAGAAATAACGCACCAGAATGGCAGGAAATAGCGTGAAATCACCCCCCAGAATGATATTTTGTTGATTAGAGGCCAGAAAACCTCATTTCTCAGAGGTCAAAAATCGAAAAAAAACGTAAGGGGTTAGTATGTCGAAAATGTCCAAGAACGGTCAAACATTAAATGTGGAAATAACGCGCCAGAATGGCAGGAAATAGCGTGAAATCATCCCCCAGAATCACATTTTGTTGATGAGAGGCCAGAAAACCTCATTTCTCATAGGTCAAAAATTGAAAAAAAAAACGTAAGGGGTCAGTCTGTCGAAAATGTCCAAAAATTGCCAAACATTAAATGTTGAAATAACGCGCCAGAATGGCAGGAAATAGCGTGAAATCATCCCCCAGAATCATATTTTGTTTAGAGGCCAGAAAACCTCATTTCTCAAAGGTCAAAGATCGAAAAAAAAACGTAAGGGGTTAGTATGTCGAAAATGTCCAAAAATTGCCAAACATGAAATGTGAAAATAACGCGCCCAATTGGTAGAAAATAGCCTAAAATCACCCCCAGAATGATATTTTGTGGATTACTCACCAGAAAACCGCATTTTCTCATAGATCAAAAATCTCAAAAAGACGTAAGGGGTTAGTATGTCGAAAAATTCCAAAAAATGGCCAAACCCGAAAAAGGGAAATAACGCGCCCAATTGGTAGAAAATACCCTGAAATCACCACCCAGAATGATATTTTATGGATTAGACGCCAGAAAACCTCATTTACTCATCGGTCAAGAATCACGGAAACACGTAAGGGGTTAGTATGTCGAAAAATTCCAAAAAATGGCCAAACCCAAAAAAGGGAAATAACGCGCCTGATTAGAGGCCAGAAATCCTCATTTTCTCATAGGTCAAAAATTGAGACAAAACTTAAGGGGTTTGTATGTCGAAAATGCCCCAAAACCGCCAAAAATTATAAGTGGAAATAACGCATCAGAATGGCAGGAAATAGTGCAAAATCACCCCACTGAATGATATTTTGTTGATTAGAGGCCAGAAAACCTCATTTTTCTCATGGGTCAAAAATCAAAAAATAATGTAAGGGGTTAGTATGTCGAAAATGCCCAAAAACAGCCAAAAATTATAAGTGGAAATAACACGTCAGTATTGCAGGAAACAGCGCGAAATTACCACCCAAAATGATATTTTGTTGATTAGAGGCCAGAAATCCTCATTTTCTCATAGGTCAAAAATTGAGACAAAACTTAAGGGGTTTGTATGTCGAAAATGCCCCAAAACCGCCAAAAATTATAAGTGGAAATAACGCATCAGAATGGCAGGAAATAGTGCAAAATCACCCCACTGAATGATATTTTGTTGATTAGAGGCCAGAAATCCTCATTTTCTCATAGGTCAAAAATTGAGACAAAACTTAAGGGGTTTGTATGTCGAAAATGCCCCAAAACCGCCAAAAATTATAAGTGGAAATAACGCATCAGAATGGCAGGAAATAGTGCAAAATCACCCCACTGAATGATATTTTGTTGATTAGAGGCCAGAAATCCTCATTTTCTCATAGGTCAAAAATTGAGACAAAACTTAAGGGGTTTGTATGTCGAAAATGCCCCAAAACCGCCAAAAATTATAAGTGGAAATAACGCATCAGAATGGCAGGAAATAGTGCAAAATTACCACCCAAAATGATATTTTGTTGATTAGAGGCCAGAAATCCTCATTTTCTCATAGGTCAAAAATTGAGACAAAACTTAAGGGGTTTGTATGTCGAAAATGCCCCAAAACCGCCAAAAATTATAAGTGGAAATAACGCATCAGAATGGCAGGAAATAGTGCAAAATCACCCCACTGAATGATATTTTGTTGATTAGAGGCCAGAAAACCTCATTTTCTCATGGGTCAAAAATCATAAAAGCTACAAAAGACGTAAGGGGTTAGTATGTCGAAAATGCCCCAAAACGGCCAAAAATTAAAAATAGAAATAACGCGTCAGAATGGCAGGAAGTAGTGTGAAAATACCACCCAGAATGATATTTTGTAGATTGGAGGCCAGAAAAGCTCATTTTCTCATAGGTCAAAAATCGAAAAAAAAACTGTAAGGGGTTAGTATGTCGAAAATGTCCAAAAACGGCCAAAAATTAAAAGTGGAAATAACGCGCCAGAATGGCAGGAAATAGCGTGAAATCACCCCCCAGAATGATATTTTGTTGATCACAGGCCAGAAAACCTCATTTTCTCATAGGTCAAAATTCGAAAAAAAACATAAGGGGTTAGCATGTCGTTAATGCCCAAAAAAAGCCAAAAATTAAAAGTGGAAATAACGCATCAGAATGGCAGGAAACGGCGTGAAATCACCCCCCAGGACGATATTTTGTTGATTAGAGGCCAGAAAACCTAATTTTCTCATGGGTCAAAAATCGTAAAAGCTACAAAAGACATAAGGGGTTAGTATGTCGAAAATGCCCCAAAACGGCCAAAAATTAAAAATAGAAATAACGCGTCAGAATGGCAGGAAGTAGTGCGAAAATACCACCCAGAATGATATTTTGTAGATTGGAGGCCAGAAAAGCTCATTTTCTCAGGGGTCAAAAATCGAAAAAGAACGTAAGGGGTTAGTATGTCGAAAATGCTCGAAAACTGAAAAAAAAAATGGAAATAATGCACTAGAATGCCATAAAATAGGGTGCAATCACGCCCCAGAATGATCTTTTGTTGATTAGATGCCAGAAAACCTCATTTTCTCATTGGTCAAATTGCAAGAAAACGTAAGAGTTTAGTATGTCAAAATGCCCGAAAACGGCAAAAAATTTAAAATGGAAATAACTTGTTAGAATGGTATAAAATAGCCGACAATCACAATTACAATTGTCTATTTGAATCAGAAAATCGGTTTTTGATTCAAAAGATGTGAGTGCATCGCTACACAGACTAATGAATGGTCCGACTGAAAAGTTATGAATCTTGGCTTAATTCTGCTGATGCAGCTGCTTAAAGCTGCATCTCCCTCTTTGACCCCCCTCCGATCCCCCGCTGTAACCCCGACATCCCATCAGGTGCGCGTGCGTTGCGTCTGAGCTGCGTCGCAGCAACAAAGCTGATACGTTTCAATTCTAATCAATGTTTGTGCTTCAGTTAGTGTTGCCATTTGCAAAAAGACTAAGTGCGATACAAAGCATGTGCTGATGTGAGGGCTGAGAATGTTGTGGAGATAAATGATTGATGGTGCTGAAAACGGCAGCGTTCATATAAATATTCATTTTGAAATGATAAAACGTGTAATCGGGGTCTGATGATTTTCTCCCGACGGAGATTCCAGCGCAGTATTTGTGCCTCAATATCAATCGTGTCTTCCAAAAAAGCACACGCCATGTCTGCCACGCCTTTCTGTCCACACACAGGCTCAGATAAAGAGGACAAACTCAGGGTTAGTTGGAGAAAACCTGCCAGCGAGCAAGTTAGGTCTACAGAGTACGTTGCCATGGTAACTGCCTCAGAGTCGAGCTGAATCGGCTTCGTGAAACCGAAAACCCAGAGTTTCCTCTGACTCTGAGTCAACTAACTCAGAGTTTTCACTTAACCTGCTTCCTGAAACAGGGCCAGGGACACAAGGTGCCAACAGAAAAATAAGGAAACCTTTACCAAAATAAAACCAGAAGTGCAACTAAACATAAACTTAACAGTTCTGGCGGTGCCTGACATATATTGATTGTTTGACTTGTTTGTAAATTCATTATCTTAGAAGGTCCTTTTCTAAACGTAAATATAGGTAATTTTTTATAACAGAACCTGGCAGCTAAACTGGTGTTTTATTTTTCGGCGCCATCAATTTCTGTCAGTAGTCAAGTCATCTGCACTCATCAGGATTATTATGTTCTCTGTCATTTCAGGCTATGTGGAAAGTCTCAGCTGTGATACAGTATGTGCAACTAAGACTGTGGAGAATGGCCAAGCTCCTGTAAGCAAATGTAGCCAATGCTTCAGAGGGGTGATAACAGATCTTTCCATGCTGGTGGCGGTGGTGTGTGCAGGCAGACCCCCTGGGCGTGACGTGCCCCCAGGCAACCCCGGACATGTCAGCAGAGTTCACCTCCCATTCAGTGCACGGCAGAGCAAACACAGGAACCACATCAAAGCAGCTGAGCCAGGCCTCAGTGCCCCTGTGCACTGGTTTGTTATTCTCCTCCAAAGGTTAATTACAGTGGAGCTTCAAAGGTTCGGCTGGCCATCTGCAAAGAATTTAAAAGTTGAAGTCTTAAATTCCTGTCAGGCCAAAAGAAAAAATAAACACACCAATCACTCACTACGTTGAATTACACACCACTCGGCTGTGGTTTGTGGGCGGTAATATCAAGTTAATGTCTTATAGCTTCTGACCATCAGGAAGACACTTGTCGCCTAAATAATCCAATAAATCCAATAAATAATCCAATAATCTAATTCCAATAAGGTGAAATACAAACGGGCTGCCGGAAAATGCCTTTCTTTTGATGAAAATGGCTCCGTTATGAATTTGTGGATCACATGACCAAAGCAGTGGCTTGTTTGGAGCAGGTTGGAGAGTGAGGAGGGAGCAGCAAGAAAGGGGGGGGGGGGGGGGGGGGGGAGCAGCAAGAAAGGGGGGGGGGGGGGGGTTGAAAACCGCATTGTAGCAGGAAGGAGCTTAAAGAGAAAACTGAAAATACAAGCGAGGAGGAGTTTATGAGAAGCCCTTCACACCCTCGGCCCCTCCCCCAGCTGTGCCTTGGACCCTGGGCTGTGCCATAGTGAGAGGCAGCAGTGCGTTGCCAGGTCTGTTGCTGTCCCTGGCAGCTCTCATTAGTGCTATGTATAGTCAGCTATTTGTGTTTGTGCAACTAAATCCCCGGCTCTTTATGACTGTTTACCGTGGAGGCAGTCTCGCTAAGAGCTCTCCGCGCTGCTGGGTGTCACAAATAAGTGATATCCTGTGCAAGAGCTGGGTCAAACAGTAGTTAAAACAAGCATTTGTTCTCACCTCCTCTGAGAACCACGTGACGGGGATTTATCGTATCAGCACATTTAAAATAGAGTCTAGTTAATCGCAGACGAGCACAGCACATTAACTTTTAAATATGCCTCTCTAAACTTTCTCACACTGGTGCACGGCCCTGTATGGCAAAGCAGCTGGCACTGTGCCCCGCCACCACCACCCCCCACCCACCCAACAGACCACAAGAAATATACAGTGTGTGAATACACTGCTGGAACTTGTGGGTCTGTTTGCCACTTGTCAACTTTCCCAAACCTGCAAACCCCTGTTTATTCTAATGAGGCACAGAGGAGAAGCAAGAACTGGGTACAGTACTGCAGAACCCCTCAGTCTGTATTTATTATTCCAGTATGGAGAATAGGCATGTCTAATTGCTTGAACAGGTACGTGTGTGTGTGTGTGTGTACTGGGCTATGAGTACACAGGCTGGATTGAGAAGCAGGTCCCTTGCAGAGCGGCACAGTCAGCCTCACATGGTTTTAATGCTTCCTGCTTGTTGTTTTATGTGTCTGCATTAAATGGAGCCACATGCTATCATTAGATTTGTGCACATGTGAAGGAAATATTTGGCCTTGAAAACATTAAGTCTCAGCCTATGACCGGGAAAATCGATAAACGTATCAATGGAAAAGTGTGGCTCGCCAATGGAGCTATTAAATAACAACCTTTCTTTACCTTGACAGGCACAATTCATTTATGGCAGAAGCAGTAGTTTTGTGCCAGCTGGGTGTGCCTCAGTGACATGTGACAACCTGGACGATGCAGGTGTCACGCTCGTGGTGTGAGTCACAGTCTGCATCCTCACACACAGGCTCCCTAACCCAGCAGTTCACAGGTTTGTGTGTTAGACACGAACAAAAACATTAGACCTGCTCGGTCACGGCCACACTCCCAGCATGCCTGCGCTAACATGTTTAGGTCCATACACAGACACACACACACACACACGATCAGCTTTGTGCCTGGCAGGGTGCGGCAATCCAAACACTTAAAGAAGATGCAACATTTTTGTCAGTGCAAAAGAAAATACACATCTGTCCAGAAGTTACAAAAAATATGAAGAAATTCAAAAGGCACTGTCCTGAACAGAACGGCGATTGTGAATGTGTTTTTAATTGGGGCACTGACTCAAAAAGTCACCTCACAGAAAAAGTCATACATGACTGACTGCAATTGATAATGTTAAAGGAATAGTGCAACATATTATTGGTGCGTGTCGTCGTCTGCTGTTTGGAGGGAGTAGTTTGACATTTTGGCTAAGTTAAGTGTATCAGCTTTCTTGACCTGAGTTAGATGGAGATGACTCACGAGATCTAATGTCTGCACAGTCAATCTGAAACTATGACTGTTTAGCTTAGCATAATAAAAAAACGAAAACAACCAGCCTGGCTTTGTCTAAATGCTGGCCAGTTTGATCAGCCTGGACTTTGCTGACTTTGTTATCTCAGTTTTCTCTACAGTGGCTGAAATCTAAATATGTAAATGTATGCATGTGCGTGCGTGTGTGTGTGTTAAACAAAAGCAACAAAACAGCAACAGTGAACCCACCTATGTGTCTGTTGCCTGTGGGCTGAGATTCCCCACATGATACAAACAGGGTTACAATATTCACTGCACTACAAATACACAACAAATGATTATGATTTCAGATTTGGTTTAAGAATAAAAACTGTGCTGATTTGAAGCAATAACACACATTTTCAAGTCCATATAATGGAAAATTTGTGTCAGTTTACAATTCGGTGTGTGTCATCGTCTGCTGTTTGGAGGGAGTATTTTGACATTTTGGCTAAGTTAAGTGTATCAGCTTTCTTGACCTGAGTTAGATGGAGATGACTCATGGGACCTAATGTCTGCACAGTCAATCTGAAACTATGACTGTTTAGCTTAGCATAATAAAAAAACGAAAACAACCAGCCTGGCTTTGTCTAAATGCTGGCCAGTTTGATCAGCCTGGACTTTGCTGACTTTGTTATCTCAGTTTTCTCTACAGTGGCTGAAATCTAAATATGTAAATGTATGCATGTGCGTGCGTGTGTGTGTGTTAAACAAAAGCAACAAAACAGCAACAGTGAACCCACCTATGTGTCTGTTGCCTGTGGGCTGAGATTCCCCACATGATACAAACAGGGTTACAATATTCACTGCACTACAAATACACAACAAATGATTATGATTTCAGATTTGGTTTAAGAATAAAAACTGTGCTGATTTGAAGCAATAACACACATTTTCAAGTCCATATAATGGAAAATTTGTGTCAGTTTACAATTAAATCAACTGCACTGAAAGTATTGAACAGCGTATACAGTCACTCTGATATAACTGGTAAGACACAAGTCTGGTGCAGGGTGATGCATTTGGAAAAATCTCTCCACTTTGCTGCTACAGTTCTTATCAATTATCACGTTGTCAGCTCACATCAGTAAAACTGTACAACACACAGCCTTCACCTCACTCAGCGGTGCCCTGAGGACAATGACTTGGCAGTGAAAGAGTGTTACCATTAAATACATCCCTCAGCAGCATCCGTATTAAATCTTCATCATGTTTATGACCTTCGAGTGATGAGAGAGCAGAGAATGTGGCCTTCAACAATCCCTTGACTCATCATTTTTCCTACGTGTCTCTTTCAGCGCAAAAGTTTCCTCTCAGTCAAACTTAATGCGAGTTAGATGAATGGACCACATCTCATACAAGCCTCACGTCGGCCTATTCTATGTGAAGCTGGAGTCAGCAGGGTTCGTTTAGTATAAAGACTGGAAGCAGAGAGAAACAATGAACATCGCTCTGTCCAGAGAATACTTGAGGAATCCCTGCTCTCAGCCAAGACACAGTCCAGCTTATAAAACAGTTTATGTACGGATTAAAAAAATGACGTAGGACATGGTGATTAGTGAGCGTTAGACGTTCTGGTAGGTGGATTCTGTTATTGTTGGACGAAGCCACGCTAACTGACTCCTACTGTTTCCAGTCCTGGATCCAGCGTCATCACTCGACAGATATGTGAGTGGTGTCATTCCAAAAATGTCAAACTGTTCCTTTAACAAGCTGTAACCAGATATTTCATTTAAAGTGCGTCACTGCACATAGGTTGCAGAAGAAAAAAGCATTTTCAATAATAGGAAAAAGACTGGAAAATAAAGTTTCCTATAGCAGTGACTATAAACCGAGAACCTTACATTTCAATGTGCAGCTGTATCATCGCACAGCATTGCAAATGTGTTATTATTCTATGATTGTTACTGTAGTGTTTGGGTTGTCTATTACAGCACATTTGGATTTTTTTTTTCAATCCTTATAACACATGAGTTTCTGAGGTTGAGGTGAGACCACCACTGGAGATAAGTGTCACCACTTCCTTTACTTCTGTCCACAAAAATGTTCATAAGGATTTTAAATTACACAGAGGACGCAAATAAAGGCCTCTTATGTACAATCAGCAGGTCTAAGTACTGTCGAATACGCCATCATGTAACCACCAAGACATATTACACAGTTTCTAGACTAACTAGCAAACTGCATGCAGGAGGCAGGTTGAGGATTCATGGAGACACTCCTTTTGTTTTTTCATTTGACGCCCATTATTGTCCAGTCAGCTGAAAACATCCCATTTTAACACAATGTATGTTTTTCTTGAAAGAATCTATGGTCACACAGGCATAAAGCGGGGGAAATGACCTCGAATCAAAGTGCCATGATAACTGTGTGCCAGTCGGCAGTTTGGAGCACTGGAGTTCATGTTGAAGTTACAAACGTAATGCAATGTTTAACAATGCACTCAACAATATGGTAAATGCCATTTGCGATGACGCAGATGAGGGGAACTAAAATCATATCAAGACGCCCACATGACAAAACAACCCAGACTCCCGCTGCAGCCATAAATCACTTCAACTTTTTAATCAAAGATGAAAAATGGACAGACCGCGCCAGAAACTGCACATTAAATTCATTAACCGAGCTCTTACAGTAAAGCAACACGTACAGAGTAGCATTTAAAAAGTCATTTCTAATTCCACCAAACATAAAACTTGAGCTGTCGTTTGAACTCCGCCCCGTCCCATTTTCGTTGCGGTATTTGGGCTTTGTGAGGGATAAAAGCAGCCTGTGAAAGCGAAGCGGGCAAAATGGACCAGTTGGCTCACGGCTCGGAGCAGCAAATAGAAACACATCTTTCCAAATCCCTCCTCTCCAACTCAAACAGGGCCCCCGCTTTAACGGCACAGTTGCACTTGCCACAACATTCGAGGCTCTTTATAGCTTACATATGCACAAATCTTATTATGACTTTCCCCTTTGGATGCTCGGGGCTAATGGTTGCAGTCAGTGTGAAAATATTAGCATGGTGGAGGGAAATGACCAGTGAGATTTCTCACTCACTACACTCACAGGTAAGTTCTGCTGATGACAAGGGGTCAGTCCGGGTCAGCGCAGAGTTGTGGGGCAGTGGTTAAGACCTGACCTCAGTTCAGCTCTACACTGATGAAAAGAAAAGACTTGCTGCCAAAACCAGCCTGAAACTCCAGTCTGAACTGTCAGATGTGGGGTTAGAATGTAGTAGCAGTAGCATCTCCTGCTCCCTCTGTTCACTGCAGGATGAACTCTAGGAAACCACACTGCAGCGGTTTGTCTAGACAGGACACCAGAGGATCAAGTTCCAACCAGGTTCAATAATATTTCCAGAGTATTTAAAGATGGAAAGGAAACACAATCACAGGAAAATACTTGAAAACCAATAAACCACACTTGTCGGTGACTCACATTTTTCTGTAGCTGTTATTTAATGGGGTGACTTTGTCTGTCTGGTCCCGCCAGCCAATTACAATCAAAGATAACAAACAGGTTGTTTCCCCGGTGAGTCACACTACATGAGCTGTACTTAGCCCAATTCAGACAGGTCACACAGGCTGACCTTATTTTAGGAAAAATATCCACACTGACAAACAGCTGTATGTGTTTTTCCAGACTGCAGTTTAGCCACTTTTAACCACCTCGATATTTTCTTTTCTTTTTTGTGTGTTAGTTATTCCTAAAGGTTTTGGAGGCGTTCCACCCTTTAGTTTTTAACACAATGTGTTCTGTGTGTTTTTATTGCAAAATACTGACATGTACATACATTATCTTAGCTTTGTTGTTTTCACACACCATTAGAAAAAGAAATAATAGATTTCCACCTTATTATAAATGTTAAATGCAAAACTCCATGTCTCACTGTGTTTGCATCATTACTCTTCTTCCAGCCTTTCTCCTGCTGACTGCTGATAACAACTAAGACAAACTCTTCCAATTTGTGCTGTGTGACAAATCTCAGAAATACACATATGAAAACGTTATGGATGTCATGTTTTGTTACTTGTGTAGAGTTTGAATGTCTTTTTCATTTCAAACCAACGTTCTGACACAACTTCAATCATCTAGCAGACCAACATGTTTTGTCTCAGTGCGGGGGGGGGGGGGGGGGGGGCCGAATTTGGGGCTGAATGTGTGTCATCCTGCACCAGCTCCATTTATGATCAAGCAAATAATCACTCAACAGCTAAGTGAGTCTATTGTTTCTTTCGCTTGTCAGCTGACATCTGTTGTCTTGAACAGATTTCCATAACGCAAAGCAGCTAATGCAACTCACCACTACTCTACATCTCTTAGTACTTTTTTTTGTTGTCGTTGTATGTGCGCACGAGAGCAGTATCATTCAGCCTAACAAGTTGTGGCAAGAGTGTTTGGCGTGGCACTGAAAATACGCCCACCTCACGTCTCTTGGTGTGTTTGCGTGGGTGTGTGTGTGTGTGCGTGCACAGATTGAGACACAGGCATCTAAACTAAGCCTATTTACCCACAGCCATGTTGAGCAACATGTCAGCAGAGTGATATGTGTGTGCACATAAATGAGCCTCCTCCCTCAGACCCCGGGCCAGACGGCGGCCGCGGAAAACAAGAAGCCGCCCAGTCAGCGTGTGTCACTGCAGACCAGTGTGATTCACACGTCTCCCATCCGTCACCTACAGCACTTATCGATTTACTGATGATGGCAGCCTGACACTGTCTTCTCAAACTATTTCTATGAAAATGAACTGGTTGTGAAGGGGGATGGTGTGATGGCTGCTTGGCTCTCAACCAGGGTTTTAGCAGTTGTCACTTTGAGTTGAAAACGTAACAGGGAAAAATGTTAGGAATTTGCTTTCCTGTCGTGTCGTTACTTGGCAGGGCTTTTCCAGACACATCCAATCCTACATGCAACTGTAATGCAGGGACAGGAAGTGTCCGTCTCCTCCGTACCATCATCAGTCCTCCACAAACAACCACGTTTGACCTTTAATGAGCTGGGGTGAGCTATGGGTTCACAAACCCATATCCTAATATGTCCACCCACTTCACCCGCGTCAGTCAGTGGAAAAAGGTCCACCCACAAGAGTTCAAAGGTCAGCACTTCACTGAAGAGGTTCATGTCAAACTGAAGATGGAAAAAGAAGACGTGGGGGCAAAGAGAGAGCCAGAAAGGAGATTTATGAGTGTGCGACTGAGCACGCGTTTTAACTCTCAACATAAAGGTGACCAAAACATTTTAAGTTTGCTCAGCATTTGTCAGAGGATATAATTAAATAAATGATCTCCAGCTATTGCTCATGTTTTGTCGCCAGCGATATTGCAGCTTCACCATTTTTCAAGCTGCTTCCTATTCTCTCAGTCATAAAACTCATTTGTCCTCCCAGACATACCTATTCATTCTACTGTTTTTGGGCGGGCCACCATCAGAACACATAAATAATGTGCTGTTGTTGTCCCATATATAATATTCTGGGACGTCTTTTTGGCCAGCTTCTCTGCAGGACCCAGAGAGAATCCACACTAAAGGCGTCCTGACCATCTCACCCAGTATGTTCAGGAAGTTGGAAACACATGTAAGGAGACGACGCTGCAGAAAGAAACACATGGACAGCAGTTTGTACCTCTGGAGACCAGCCATGTCAGGATGTGGTCTGTCACCAGGGTACGGCAAGATCCTTGGACCTCTGGGGATTTCAACACCCTCCACTTGAACTCTTTAGCTTCCTGTTCACCAAGGAACCTTCTGGGACTCTGGTACTTACAGTTCTGTCTTCCTGTAAACCACAACAGCGACAGAGATTGCTTTGATTGAGGCACAGGGATTAATGACAGATATACACTACTACATACACCCACTGAGACAGATATGGCCCAGCTTATTCTAGACACATAATTCATACTGACTTAGTTTATAATGGAAAACGTGGTTGAAGGAAAAAGGTAACCTTCCATACCAACCACCCAAAATGAGTGACTAGTGATATGAAAACTTACAATCATGTGGAACAATATGTTTTCAGTAACTTTCAAGGCCATAAAAAAATTATTTTCACTAAATGCCACTTAACCAATCACCAACAATTTATTAACATTTACATCAAAATCTAATGTGAGCTGGTGGGTGTTGTCTTCTAAACCTCGTTCAGTCGATTATGGCTAAAATCAAGTCGTAAACAAACTCATAAAGAATTAAAAATACATACAAATAATTAATATCAATGACAACAACATCAACAATAATGAAAGGAGCTATGGCCATGAACACTTCCTTGACTCAGTGTCCCAACAGCATAACATTCAGAACAAGGCTGACTACCTGTTTTTAGTTACACTAATGTAATCACATTAAGCCTTTGTGACAAGCTTTTAAAATAAAGTTTCATCACAAGCTTTAACACAAGCATTCAAACATAAACTTAAGTTTATGGCTTTACGCACACACACACACACACACACACACACACACACACAGCACTGGGGCTGGGGGAATTCCTTCAATAACATGCAGGCCAAAGCAGACTTGGGTGGTCCATGCTTGTCATTATATCCCCGCAGGCAAGAAGGCAAACACAAAGTACCATGGGAAACACAACCTTCCCTGATGGCAGAGCACTGGAGGTGTTGTCAATCTGGCAGAAGACAAGCCATAAACCATGAGCACAAATCACTCAGATGGCGATTTGGTGTATGAGCCCACCAGAGATTAAACAATCCTCAGTGCTGGGTCTATTTAATGGAGAGGAAACATGATGGTGAAAACACACTGTGCAGAATCGAATCTCTGTCACTGAAGAGGAAGTCACCGCTTGTTTGTTCTTCCCACAACTTCACTCAGCCTCTCTGGTCTCACTGCAGGTTAATAAATATTGTGTGACTGTTGTGAGCTGTGGCAGCATCAGTCTTAAATCACGGCATTTAAAGTGTGTGGCGTCCTGTGCTGCCTACGCACGGCTCACAACCACAGGCCTGTGCAAACAGCCCAAGCAAACAGGCAGGGCTGTTTTGCAGGTCTGCCTGGAGTGGGGCTTGTTTATGATTGAAACGCACGGAGAGCAGGGTAAAGGCCAGGACCTCTTTTTCTCTAAGTGTAGAGACGAATGTTTCTGAATGGTGATAAATGGCACAAGAAACATAAACAGCTCTTATCTGTCCATCCTCTGCCCCTGCAGTGACCTTTTCCCATTTCTCCCAGCTCGCTCACATGTCTGTGTTTGCTCCCCCGCTGAGCCTGGCTCTCCCTCCTGTCACTGTGCACCTTGTTCAGTCAATAAATGACAGAGATTCAATACGCTGACACAATGCACAGATAGTCTCTCTGTCCGGGTCTCTTTTTATCAAGGTGGATTGCTGTTGACTCGCCTGCTTCCTGGTATTTGCCCAACAGATCCATTGTGCACCAGCACGTGAATTTAAACCTGTGACATACTGATTGATTTTGCAAAAAAAATTGATTTTTTTTTTCAATAAAATGTCGTGTTTTTAATTGCCTCTGCATATTTACCTGTGCAGAACATCCAGATCCATATATGTAAAGATAAAGATCCCTCCACAGCTTCCGCTTCAGTGAGCACGCCGGAGAATACAGCACACAACAGAACACACACCGTATCTGACTGTTACACATTACACAAAAGCCATTCTTGTGTTTACCTATTGACTGGTCACACAAAGCTGAGGAAGTGAAAATGTCAGAGGAAGCGATGTGCAGGTGAATCACTGATTACAGCTGAGAGTGGATGAGTCGTTAGCATGCGAGGCCAACAGCTGTGGAGCCTCGGGGAACTCTCAGTGCGGAGGTCACAAAGTGTGCAGACTCCACTGCAGCTTGATCGACTCACGACAATGACGAGCATCTGCCATAAAATAAATGTTATGCCATAAAAAAATACATCAATTAAAAAAAGTTTGCATTTATTGATTCTCATCTGTGCTACTTTTAATGAAACACTGATGAGCAGGAAGTTAAGGACCTCTTGATTGTTTTGTATTTTACAAATTTCAAGATCTGGTTAACAACAACAATGTAATGATTTCATCACAGTGCCTGTCTGTTGAATTCTTGCTAAATTTTCTTTCCTATCAAACAGACCAAAAAAAAGATTCTTCAGGTTTGCTCCTTGAACTTTGTAACTTGACCTTCACATAAAGTTTTCCTTTGAGCTGGTACCTATTTGTATGTGCCAGAGGGTATTTCCTGAAACACCCACTGCATCCTCGAGTCTGTAGAAAGTCGATCCGTTTGAAATGTTCTAACATTTCACCAGGTGGGAAACGTTTTCAACAAAAATTCTGCAGATTATTTCTCCAACGTTTTACAGGTCACTTTTTTAAAGCAGCACTGATTTAATCCTAAAGTATGAGGATAAACACAAAGAGGAATATTTGAGATAACAGAACCTAATTAGCGATTCTACAGGGAGCCATTAATTATGTTTCATCTACTGGTGATATGTGACTAGTGGCAGCGTTGGACCATCTATCTCTACAGAGTCAGAGATTAGACAGGCATGGAGGAGAAGACGCTTGGTGGTGATGGGAGTTGAGGGAGTTGCTGGGTGAGGACTGTCTTCTGTATCCTGGTGGGGCTCTCCACACATTAAAACCAGATGCTGCCAGGCTCCAGACAAGTGAGGTGCCTGAGGTCTGGATGGCATCTTCTCAATCTGCCAGGATCGTCCATCGTCAAGTCAAAGCATGTTCATAACTCCAGTTCAGACAGGGCTGAGGTGCCTGGGTCATGCGAGTACACTGAACAAGTGGCCAGTGTTTATGTGTACATTGTGTGAAAAGCAAACTGGAGAATAGACACCTATCTGTGAGATGGAGAAGATTCATGACTGGGAGTCAGAAGAAGAGCGTTGTGTGTGGAAACCACAGTGACGGCCCCATCGGCTTAAAACAACCTCCCTGCCAGGACCGGCCTCTCTGTGGTTTGTTTACATTGAGAGCGACTCCAGACAGCACATGCACACACACACACACACGCACGCACACACAGCGACGTGCACGACACACAGCAGCACGCCTCCAGAAAATATGTTCCTCACAGTGAAAAGACAAACTTGAAAGGTCAATCAAGAGGCCAAGTTTTGTGGATTTAATCACGCAAAATACACACACACACACACACACACACACACACACACACACACACACACACACACACACACACACACACCTGTATCGGCCCCTGCATTTTGAGAGCCAGTTCGCACAGCTGGCCTGGCAACATTATGTGAATGCAAAGAGAGCGAGTTCTGCGGATCAACAGTGTGTGTGTGTGTGTGCGTGTGTGTGTGTGTGTGTGTGTGTGCGTGTGTGTGTGTGTGTGTGTGTGTACACATTTTACAGGATGTGTGAGTGATTGCTCTTTGAGGGAGAAGGATGATGGAGCAAAGTAAAAAATGAATCATCAGCAGACGCCTGGTTGTCCTCCCCCCTCAGTGTCTGTCTCAGAGCCTCCTGGGATCTTGGAGCTCTCAGGAGTTCTGATTGCAGAACTATTCAATCACTTCCCACATAGCGGGGGCCGTCGTTTAGCCAAATGGTGAAGGTGTCTGTTCCATAAAGTCCCAGATCCACCATCCTTATTGGACAGGTCACAGGTTTATTAAACACTGTCAAAGAAATGTTACTTTAATGAATGAGAAGGATAAAACAAAGGCAAAAAAAATTGTCCGAGATTTTTCCAAGAATAATCCATCTCCCTGAACGTGATGAATGAAAGCACATGGAGGAAACATCAAGTGAGCTTCTTCCAAATATGTTTTTCATTGTTGAAAAGCCACCTGGAACGGCGATTCACTTCAGGTGGCATCGCCAGCTGAGTCAAACCAGGGGTAGAACATGCACGTTGGTTAAGTCAATAAAGCACATGGACATTTGTCAGGTGAGAACAGAGTGTAACAAGAGAGGAAAAGTGAACATGTGAAAGACACTGCATGTTAAAACCCCACATGTGTCTAGCACATGCTGTGAACAAACATAGAGGTCGTCATAGAAACAACAGCACAGCCAATACTGCCTCTTAACAATACACTGACACATACTGTAATTAAAATCTTGTGGCATTTAAAGGTTCAGCGCATCCAAAATCTGATACTTCTTGCCTGCTGCAAAGGACGTCTACATGCAGCTTGTTAGAAGTGGACCTGTTTGTGCAGATATTGCATTGTCCATCTGAGTCTATTTATTCTTTCTCTCTAATGAGGTTGAGTTGAATTTAATAGAATTTGTGGGGCTCTCAAATGCTACTAGTAATATTTTTGCACTTCTAAGCTTCATTTTTAGGGGCCCATCATTTCCTGAACTGTAACAATATAAGTAATGAGACAATAATGTTCTGCTAACCTGCTGTGCACTGCCTGAGAAACTTTAAACAGCAGTTGATTAGAATTAACCGACTCTACGTGTATGAAACACTGTCTCTGTTTCCACTCTAATTAGAGCCAGCTCTTTCCAGTAAACGGCCCAGGAAATAATTGGGAAATTGTGAACTTGTAGAAAGTGTTAGAGTTTACAGAAGTCCCAGATCTGTGTAATTAAATTAATGTCAACACTACCGGCTAAGTTATGTAGAATTAGATAGTAGGAGATATAATAAAATGCTATATACACACACACAAACACACACACACTAGCTTTTTTATATTTTGGGTGCGTTTCCTGTGTGTAACGTGTCAGTGGCGGAGTCCAGCTCGGTCCCTCTGGTCTCCCTGCGACTGTTTACACTCACTGACACACTCATCTTCTGTGTCCCAGCTAATCTGCACCAGATCTCCACACTAATCCCCCGAATGCCCGAGGATCAATGAGATGGGCTTTCTAAGATGAACATGATGACACAAAAACACACCTGACGCAGGGAACGCTGGTAAAACTCCCAGCGCCGCGCCGCAGATTCCTGCTGTGGCTTCCAAACAATAACACAGAGGAGGGAAAACACTTCTCAGCAAACAACATTACAGCTGCACAAGCTTAACTGGCATTCAATTAAGTACATCCTCCAGACAACAAAGGCAAACACGGAGTTATCTTAGTTTTTATGAGAACTGAAAAAAACATCTCGCATGATTTCCAGGCAATCTGTGGCAATCACCGTGCAGAGCTGGTGGACCATCAAAGAGTCAATCAGGCCTGTAAGACACAGTCGGCTCTGTGCAGCTCTGCACTGCTGCAGCGCTCTGATTTTCCTTTTGGCAGAGAAAATGTATGAAGAGAGAACACAGACATTATGAGGAGGGAACCATCAACAAGGATTCGGTTCTTTCTCCTGTGAATGCTGTGATGACTGCTCTCTGCTCGTTTGATCAACCAGTTGTGCTTTGTTTGCTCTGTGTGTGTGTGTGTGTGCGTGTGTGTGTGTGTGTGTGTGTGTGTGTGAGTGTGTGTGGGCATACAACATACACTCAATTAGTAACTGGTGGATGCACAGCGTTCCCACCCATCTCCACCCAGTCCTGAAATACACTAGCCAGGACGGCTAGACACACACACACACACACACACACACACACACACACAGGCCTTATGAAAAATAACTGTACGGATCCTTTATTAATCCTTCATTATTTTCTCAACCGAAACTGTTCCATGAAGGCAGCACACTGACGTTTTCCTAAACTAAACATGGACTGACGTCAGGGACGTTTCCACTCAGCAGACTTACATCTGAATAGCATGGGCTAACATACAGTACAGTATATAATACAAGTTTATTTGGAGGAGTTTTCAGATTAGAGGATTGTGTTCCCATTGGAAGTGGTGTTAATGCACATGGTAGTGATGTGTAAGGATATGCAGATGATGCAGTGTTGTATGAAGGTGATGCTGAAAACGCAGCTGCTCTTTTAACCCTGAGGTGAATTTTATTTGAGACAGTAAATAACTAAAATAATAAATGATATTTGTTTTTTAAAGCTTTGATTTAGTTGTTTTCTGACTTTGCATTGTTCAGTCCACTTTAATGCTGTTGAAAAATACTGGGAATATAATGGATATTTCACCATAGATATTAATTCCTGATTTAAATATGACTAACAATTCAAAATGATGTGGATTCATGTACATAGTACATTTCATACATACTTTTAACTGTAGATTTATCACTGTTAGCAAGCAGCTGTGGAGGCTGGTGGACTGTTTTGGTTTCCCAGTTATACTAATTATTATAAAATCTAATAATGGACATCATATGAAGATCACTGGTGTAAACAGCTGAGCAGCTTTGAGCAGGTACAGACTTGGACGCATTGGTGATCACAAACACCCTGAGCCGAGGAGGACGTGTTCTCCCCTGTCGGTTGTGCATGGAAGTGATCCAGATCATGGGGGCTGGACTGGATCCAGGTGCCAAAAAAAAAAAAAAAAAGAGAGAGGAGAAAAAAAATCTTGCAGGACCATTAAGAGGGAGACTCCAGAGGGGAGCACACACACACACACACAGAGAGAGAGAGAGAGAGAGAGAGAGAGAGAGTCAGTCACTAACGCCCTGACGCAGTCAGAGCGCAGCAGAGCAGCTCTCATCCAAAGCGGTGCCTCCTCCAACTGCCCTGCGTCTTTACTCACTACACAACAACAACAGCAGCTGTAATATTTGTGTGAAGTCTGTGGACGTTTGTTTGAAAGTTGGTTTCTGGTGTTGGACGCGTTGTGGACTAACTCTGGGGATTAAAGGTGGAGACTTCACGACGCGCAGGTAGGACACGGTCTGACGAGGAGGAGAAGAGGAGCCTGTGTCCGGGCAGCGAGAGAGACAGAGCGGGGCTGGGGTCGCCTCTGTCCGGCACAGCACCACCACCACCACCAGTACCAGTACCAGTACCAGTACCGGCACCACCAGGGAAACCCAGCTGTCAGTGAGACACTCGGTCCGGGCTGTTCTCTTTGAATCCAGCCGTCCCAGAAATGGTGGGTCACCTACACCTACAAGCGATGGATGAAAGCCTGAAAGGAAAGAACCGGGAAGGGCTGCTCGACAGTCCGGATTCCGGATTGCCACCCAGTCCCAGTCCGCCCTTCTGCTCCCTGTCCCCGGGTCTGATCGAGTCCCGCTCCAGCAGCTGCTCGACGCCCGTCGAAAGCCATCATGGGTTCTGTAAGAAGGAAAGCAGAGAAGGCAAACTGGTAAGAGACACGCAGCTCGCTGTGATTCAGGGGGGTTGACAGAGTTCGCTGATCAAACCGTCAGAGTCCGCTTCTGGAACCTGGTTCCAGTCAGATCACGGACTCTCTGGATGTTAGAGGATAAAAACAAAAGACCTCATGTCCAAATAATGAGGCTGCTGTCTGTGAGAGACACTGACAAGCTGAGAGCGTTTAGTGTTGGGCCAGAGACAGATTTCACTTCAGTCCCACTCACCCAACATCTGGAACCTCTCTCTCTCTCTCTCTACCTCTCTCTCCCCCCACCTCTCTCCCTCTCTCTTTCCCCAAATTCCTTACTTCCAAACTTCTGATGTTGCCTCATGATGAAGATGCCACTTGCCCTCAACAATCGTTCCTTAAAACGTCTCCTCTTTGACTCAGGTGCATCAGCTGAGATCAAACACAAGGTGTCATCAGGGTCAGTGGGGCGATCAGGCCCAGCTGTGATGTCAGATTGGGGTCCACGGGCTCCCAGAGGGCATTGATTCCAGGGGTTTGAGATGAGTGTGGATCAGAGTGCGAGTGTGTAGATTATAAGGACGACTTGTGCGATCAGGTCTCTTTCTCCTGTTATCAGACGACTTTCCTGCGATGTTTTTATTGGTCTGTCAGTGGGAGAAAAGTCTGGGTTATTTCCTCCTCTCCATTATAAAGAGTTTTAATATGATGTGAGCTCAGTAGCAGGTTCTACTTTACAGGACCTGTAGTATTTGCATCTCATAAATGTGACTCTGATAATGGCGTTGATATGAAAATGGGCGTTTGGAAGTCATGTGATAATTCATTTTTGTCAACATTGTTTAATAATAAAGGTGCAGAGTATTAGAAGGAACGCCAATGAAACTACAAAAAAACAAATGATTGCTAAACGCTAAAAATACGTCCCCATCAGGAAGCCAATGACAGCTTGACTTATTAATGTTCAGTGCACCATGTGTGGACGTGGTAGCAATAATAAGAGTTAAAAACAGATTGTGTTTATTCGGTTCCGGTCGTGTAGCCTCAGTTTTCAGCAGGGACCCACTGGTTGAATAATACAGATATCGATCAGTGGCAACCTGTTCCTGCACAGAACTCACTGCTCAGCCAAGTCAGTAAGACCTTTCAGTGCATTGTTTGTTAGTTACTTTGTTTGTTTTTTCTCGTTACAGTTCTATACAAGGTTTAATAGTTATCTACATTATAAATTGTGTATCTGCGTACGATTATGCGTAGATTAAATGAACTACTCGGATGGCCTGGGCACAATAGTGCAACAATAGTGCGCGTTTAGTTGCGTCCAACAAAATGATTCTTCCTCATACGTTTCATGGAAAATAAGAGTTATCTATGATTGACACATTAACTAAAAGGGACAAATGCTTTTTAATGACACAACTTGCACTGACTTGTGTGTCACACATGACAAGAGTGATTTGATTGAAAATCATTTCCAGGTCACTCCCTTTTTCAGAAGTCTTCAGGACATGTCTGCGCAGGTCCGGGTGGCTTTCACCCGGTCTGAAATAGGCCTCAGAAATGCAGCGACATCGGATTTGCAGAAGCCTGAAACATCTGAAAAGAGAGAGATCCTCGAACCCTCTTCAAGTTCGGATCTCTTTGTGGTTTCCCTTTAAAAGATCAGTCCTGATAGGGTCTGCACCTGCTTCTGTTTCTATTGGTCCCAATGGGCAGGAAAAAGGAATCACCCCTTTATACCCAGGCTCTGAGAACATTGAGGAGACATGTGTTTGCACAGGTTTTGGTCTCTGTCAAATCTATTTTTGTGTTGTTTGTGTGTGCCACGTACTGTAAGAACAATCCACAAGAGCTATTTCGAGGAGCAGGGGCTTGTTAGACCCGCTGGAAGCCGTCGCAGAAATGTTTGATGACCTCTCGCTTCTAAATTAAATGTGGATCAACACTCAGTCGGCCTCGCGGGCTTCAGGTTTATGCAGATGCAGGATAAATAATCTTATACTTGCATCTTCATATATGAATACGATAACAAGAGGAACGAGCTGCATGATAAATGCGGTTATGTAATCGCGAGGATTTCAGACGTGGATAAGGTTCGTTACGAACGCGACTCAAGGAGGAGGCTCAACTGTCGGTGGATTAAGCAGGAGGACAGACAGGACAGATCTCATGTCTTTTTTCTAAATCCGCCTCACTGCGTGATACTGATGCCCTCACGCTCATGTCCCTGCTAACCTGCGGTGTAAAAACGGCCAGCAGTGGCAGTGTTTGAGTTGCCGTTTCGCTCAGCAGCTCCGCATTGTGCATTGTACATTGTATGGGTTGCTCAGCGGGGGGGGGGGGGGGGGGGGGGGGGGGGGGGGGGGGGTTATGCTTTGTGTGCAAAGCTGGCGTATCCACCCTGAAGGTGACCTACCCTCCGTTCAGGAGTGTTTGCTTTACAGAAGTTGCCAAAGCACACTCGGGAGAAATACCTGGGATGCTCTCTGTGCTGAAGCAGCGGTTTGAGTTGCCGTTTCGCTCAGCAGCTCCGCATTGTGCATTGTACATTGTGTGGGTTGCTCAGCTGCAGGCTGTTTTTCCTGGGCAGAAATGTGCCTCTGGGGGTGGGGTGGTGGGGTGGGGGGGTGGGGGTTATGCTTTGTGTGCAAAGCTGGCGTATCCACCCTGAAGGTGACCTACCCTCCGTTCAGGAGTGTTTGCTTTACAGAAGTTGCCAAAACACACTCGGGAGAAATACCTGGGATGCTCTCTGTGCTGAAGCAGCGGAAGACAGTCGCATTCTTGTGCAGTATTTCCAGGTCACCAAGCACCAGCATCATTAAGGCTTTTTTTTTCAGTCTGCTGTGTGTGGCTGCACAAGTGAGTTTCACACGGTGTGGTGATGACTGCAGGCTGTAGGTAAGACGAGCTCCACACAGCAGCCTGCGTCGCCCTTGGCCTGTTGTCGCTCGTCCCCTGTCGTGGCATGTGCTCTTAACAGCAGCCAACAGGCAGCATGTGACAGTCTCCCCTGTGTAATGTGAGAGTTGTGGTTGGGGTCCCACTCGATTCAGATTGGACAGTGTTTGGAGAATGGAAACGGTCAGTTACGCCCTCGCTTCACTGTGTGCAACAGTATCAGTGTTTCTGATTGGTGCAGCTCAGGCGGGGAAGATCAGAGGTCAAGGGTCAATGCACAAACGGACCCAGGTGATTCATGCAGTTAGTTGTGCCCACACACATAATGGGCACAGCTGAGCGGACATGATGAGATCAACTTTTTTGTTGTGTACTGCTCAAAAAGAAACATGAATACCGATGCTTCCATCATAACTGAAACAATTAGTTCATGAAATGCTGAATGAAAAAACACACATGTCATGATAGTAAATATCATATGACCTGATCCATAAATCCATAACTACTCAACTACAACAAAACTACAGCCACTGATGAAATCTGAAACCTCAGAATTGGTTCCAAAAGTATTTAACATACCAGAAATCATTCGACACACTGCGCTAATGTGTCTGTGACTGTGTGTGTCTCTGATTGTGTCTGTGACTGTGTGTGTGTGGCTGGGGTGAACGCAGCTGAGCAGTTCTCGAGGCTTTGAGTGTTGCGGTGATGAAGATGGCCACAAACAGAGGATTAAAAAGAATAATTTCCAAAAACTAAGGAGAAATATGACAAATACATATTTTTTTGGTTTGTGGCCCCTATGAGACCTCGGACCAACCAGCAAGTGAAATTCCCATTTCATTAACTACTGTCGGCCCCCACATATGTAAACCTTAGCCACACACACACACACACACACACAGAAGCAGACTTACAACCAGCACTTCATTTGGCAGGACCCACATGCTGTAATTATCTGAATTGAATGGAAGTGTTGCTGCGACTGCACTGTTACTCTGATTGTTTTTGTAGTAGCTGCGCTGCCATCGACGAGCCCGGTTCTCAGGCAGGAGCGTGGAGCAGTGTGTTTTCAATTTGGGCTGCTGGCTCTGCTGAAACCCCCAACCATGCTGGGATTTTTTACTGGAATTCCTTGAATGGACACGTTGGCAGTGAGGGTACAACCCGCTCAGTTACTGTGAGATTGAGATCTTTGTGTGTCTCCCACACAGCTGCCCTATCTGCTGCTCAACTCCACAGGGACCGACCCGAAGACTCGTATGTACCCAGTGTTCTTTGGAGAAAGCATCGAGGTCAACCCCAGACCAGAGCAGGAAATCAAGTAAGGGAACTTACACAGACATAACACTGGCTACAATATGGTGTTCAGTTCACACATATTCATATTTTGAATATAGTCTTTTCAACACTGCCACCTGGTGATCACTTTTAGATGCGTCCCCCTAAATGGTTGCCACTCTCCCCTCTCCAGGTGCAACTCTAAAGTCAGGTATGACTCTGACAAACATTACCGGGACCGGGTTTACTGCACCCAGGTTCCCACCGCCACCTCCTTCAGCGAGACCGTGGTCGCAGTGCAGAACTGCACCTGGAGGAGCTACAAGTCCCAGGTGTATCTGGAGCCGCGGCAGAGGCCCGTCAGCTACCAGACCACCACCATCATCTACCCGAAACACGCCAAGAACACATACCGCACCACGCTCAACTATAACGCCACGGGCTCCCGTCGCTGGTTTGTCTCCACAGTGCAGCTGGAGTCAAGCGAGGACACGAGTCCCTGTATCATCTACACAGAGGACCTGTAGGGCCCATGCCGCAGAGGGAGGGGGCTACATGCTGATCATCTTGTATCTTCTCGGAGGACAAGGGACTAGAAGGCAAATGCTGAAAGTGGAGATACTTCAAGTAACGTCTGGGTCCTCTGCAATCCCTGCTCTGTTCATCTTTACTTGCCATGGAGGGAACTCTGGGAGCTTTCGTAGTTACGCGTGACCTGAGTGCATTTCGACTTTCTACTGACGCAGCCTTCAGAAAGGGACTCGGTCCTCTGGCAGTTCAAAGCTGCACTTGAATAGTTAATGTCTTATTTAATATTAGAGCTGACAAATTGGTGGCCTTTGCTGTCGTTCAGGTCGGATTGTGTAACCTGAGTGAAGGTAACGATCAGATTGCAGGCGTCTGTGTGTGTAGAGAAAAGTCAAGGTGACACATGTGGTGGGAGTTAGCGCAAACCCAGTCACACCAATGCAAAGCTTGCTAATATGGCTTTATTGCACTTGTTTTCTATAGATCACAGTCCTCTCAGTGGACTCAGTGGTTCTCGCAGGGGGAGAATTTCAGTAGTGCCTCTAAAAAACTGGACCAAAGACTGTTGTTGCCTGTATGAACCCGACACAGTGAGACAGAACACATTCTAATTACACATTCAAACGCAATCAATAGGTAAAACTGAAGTGCAGTCACAGCAGGATCTAAAATGATCAGAAGAGTTCAGAGCGATATTTTAAAGCCAGGTTTTGAAACTCAAAACAAAATTTAAAAGATGCATTTTGAAATCGTGTTGGATCACTGGAGTTTTGGTTTGAGCGGCTGTCAAAAAGTAATTGACTTGGAACGCTTTGGTCGAGATCATATCAGTGCAAAGGGTTTTATTTTTTTATTTATTTGCTTAAACAAGTTTTTGTCTCAAGGAGCTGAAGGGCTGCAGAGCAACGGCAATTAATCAAGTTCTGGAAAAAAAATCTTTTGTATACAAGCAGTTGTATCAGTTTAATTTATTAAGATATTAATGCTTAAAGACTCACGCGATCTGCGTCGTCACTGCAGGACCACATCACTGATATAAATCTATTAATAACACACATGGCGGCAGGTATTCTTTGGCTGACTCTTTTTTCAATGAGTGTAAATGTCAGACAAACTGAGGCAAGACATTAGACAATCAGAGCGAAAATATCACAAATCAACAAATCACTGTTTCAACTGTGTCATAAAAAACGACAAACACTGTTTTCAATGGCACCAACTATTCATGAATGTGTAACACTGAATGTGTACAGGTGGCTAGTCATGAAACGAGTGATGCACTTAAATACATACATACATAAATACACCACAGCTTGTAATAGAACTTACTAAATTTATTTTATAAACTATAACAACTAATCTGTTGTTTTGTTTTACGGGTGCATACATGTGTTATCAATGATGCAGTATATGAGAATGCTAACCTGGCTAACAATATGAACATTCTTAGCTTAATTTAAGGCCCGCTACATGGGAATTTGATTAGTGAATTTAAAAAAAAAATCTCCCCATGAGAGAAATTCAAATCTCATCGGTACACTTCACTATAAATGGGCCACAGCTGCAGTTCTGAGTGATGCATATTGTTTTCACATAACAACAGTTAATGACATGGCAGTCGAGCATTGACTACATTTCCCCCTTGAGGATGTAAGATCGATTTTTATTGAACATTTTCATGACTTTTTTTAGTTGTCTATATGATATATTTAGATTATTGAACACGGCAAATATTGAGACTTCAGATTTTACCTCAAATTATTAAGTAAAGTGCCTGTTTTATTTCATTGCAAAAGAATATTCCCAAGTTTCATTGGAGGTCTTTGAGCTTGAGTTCGTGTTTTATATTGTTGAAATATCCAGATGTGTGTGGAGCAGAGAGAATTTGAAGGGCACGAGTCTGAGTGTTGTGGGATACATCCTGGTTTTTCATGAGGGAACAGTAAGTATTGACACAAAGAGCAAAACAGCAGGAGGAAAGCCAGATCAGCTGGGCAGGATGGGGAGCGTTATGGTATGTGTTGATGGTCTGTGAAATGTCAGAGAATGATGAGATACATTTGGTGAGTGTCAAGTTTAACACGTTGGTGGTTTTTGTGTGAGACACTTGCGTGTTTCCTAACACTTGACTTTGTTACTGTAAAATATTTTCCTGTTGTATATGTGGCATATCGAGGCACTTCATAATTCTCTTTATATTTTTTTACGTCAATAATTTGCTCCTGTTCTGTTCGAGGAAAATAATTTAAAAAGATGTATATCCTAAATAAATAAAAATGAAATTCCCAAACCCTAATTATGTTTTGAGTGATTTTTTTTTTGTTTTCTTTAGATGACATTAAAGTGCTATTAGAGCATATTTATTTATTTATTTTAAATAACTGGATACTACATTGTCTCTAGGCTTTCAGAGCACCTCACAACACAGTTTATACAGCTGATCTGAAAGGTACTCTAAAAGGTATTCAGCTGATGACATTTCATAATGTTAATACCCAATCAAATGATATCAAACAATATAAAATTTGAAATATTTATACCTCTACAATGCTATAAACAAAAAACACGAGCAACCGTGTTCGATTAAAATACAAATGATTAAACATATTACTACTGATGTGACATGAGCTCATATGTTTTAATCATTTGTATTTTAATCGAACAAAATAATCAAATATTTTGTTGATAAATAAAATAAAAAGGAGAGAGGGAAGGCAGAGAGGTAAGCTTATTCAAACATAATACGAATGCAATGAAAATAAGTGTAGTTGATGAGTCAGAGTGTTGAATCTTAATTCCTGCAGCTCTGGAACATATTCCACTATCAGCTGTCCAGGAAGTGGCTGCACCTGGTTCTGCAACAACAGAGCATACACTGAATCAGTAATGTGCATTGATAATACATGGATGTAATGAAGACAGAGGAAGATAGAGGAAGAGAAGGATAAGGAACAAATGACATGTCCCTGACAATCAAAGCCTGCGGAAGCATAATTCAGAGATGATCCAAGACAGACCTTGACCAGCTCCAACTATGAGCTTTGTCAAATAGGTGTTATATATACTGTGCGTATACTGTCACCTTGTGGTGGTTTGCCGTTACACAATAAATGCATGATATACACTGTTGAGCAGAAATCAGACGCACACCAATAAATAACATGACTCTAAGACCATGAATGGCAATAAGCTTTTTATTTAAACATTAAGGCAGTGTCTTTTTTGTTTCTCATTTTTACACTGCTATCCACAAAGCTTGCTGGTGGGCAGGTAGAATTTAACCATGTGAATTTTTTTTTCTTTTTGTAATACCAACCTTGAAGCAAGCCACATAAATATTTACATCTCTTCAGTTTTATATACAATCCTTGCTATTATACAGTGGGTTATAATAAAAAAAAAATCATTATGCACAAAAACTGTTGAACAATGTATTGTTTATGTCAATCCCCCATATCCACCTTGGACAACGCAGGGATCACATCAGATATCAACTTAAGTCTTTCTGAAGTTTGTATTATTATTCTTGATTCATAATGGAACGGGTGTGTACTTAACACAAAAACTGTATAGACAAAAACAAAATGGATGTATATAATTTCAGCATATACTTTTAAAAACACCTATTGGTCTGCCATTATTTTAGGGGACATCTGGATATGGCTTAGTCATCACATTCTTACATTTCCTCAGTGGATAACAATAAACACGTAGAGACCAATGTATAAAACCCTGGCTGTATTTTTGCTTTGCCAGATGAAATGACAAACCCTCCATTAGTATGGTTAATAAAAAATCTGAGCTAAAGCATGGCTGAGGTGTGCTTTCTGCAGGTAAGTATGGATGAAGGAGGGAGAGGAGGTAGTCCTGTAACAGTCATGTTTGTGTTGTGACAATCCACTGTGACAAAAACAAGCAGAGATACAAGTGAGTCTGTCTAATCTACTAAAAACATTCCTAGTTAAAGTCACAAACCAGAAACAATGACTTACAGAAGGGCCCGACCTTTAAAAATACTGCAAGTAAAACATGAAAACAAATCTATACCAGAAGAATTTCTAATGCCTCTCCCCTCAACTTCCTTGAACCCGTACAAACACAGGAGGTGCCATGAAGTACACTTAAAGTCACAGGTCTCATAGTGGAGGAAACATTTAATGCAGGCCCATGTTTGCTGTCCTATTTTATAAATGATTAATGTACAGAAACTGTTAAAAGCTAAAGCTTTAATGAATTTGGAAGAAAATAAATTCAGCACACCAAAAAATTAAAATTAAAAAAAGGGCATTTCATTTGCTCTTTTTGTTTTCAGATTGCCCTGCATGGACAGTATAAACCCTAGTATGGGGGGGCTAAAAGAAAAATTGTGCGTCACCTGGTAACTTCAGTACTGTATATGTAAAATAAATGGCACTTAACACTAGGAATATCTTAACTGTACAAATCTGCCTAGATGAGGAGTCTCCCGTCCACCACTAGGCAGGAAAAGGTCAGAGGTCAGACTGTCACAACAGCTCCTAAATGGGGTTCTAGCAGGACAGCTGAGGCTGACGCTGCCAGGATCAAAGGTTATAGAAAATGGCTTTTTGTCACCTCTCTGATGCAAGCAAACTCCACGTGATGCTGAGGAAGTTGGCCTTTAAGCAGCTTCCGGGTGGGTCTGCACCTGCTCGAAGCGGCTGATTAGTCATTCACAGTCAAAATGTGATTGTCGCTTTGAGTGTGAAAGCGCAAAAGAATATCGGTGCCAAGACCAAAATAAACAGGTGTTTAAAGATACTGCCACAGTGGGATTTCTATGCTGTCCATTTTTCACCTGCCCCAAGACACAGATGCTAAAAACTGCCATTGTGAACAGACTGACGACTAAGTGCTCAACATCCAAAATTGTATCCGTTTCAACAAACACAGACATGGGTAATATAAAAACAGTGAGAAAGTGTCACTTGTCTCAGTGCCATCCATCTGGCAAATCATCTCTCCCACGTGGATGCCTGAAATCAACAGGCCTTCTCCAGGACCCTCCCAAATATGACGACATCAGGGCTAAAAAGTATGTTTATCTTGTAAACCAATGAAATGACCCTTCTGCTTAACAATCACCATCCCCAGTGCCAAAAACAATACATCACTGCAGATAAGAGACAATAAATGACAATATCTAAATGTAGGAAAGGTCTCAGCTTCACGTTCCAAACACAGGACTGGACTGAATTCAAATGGGAAAAGAAAGAACCAAAACAAGAAAAAAACAGAATGTTGATTCTCCTCTCATTCTTTTGCACATATTCTTTTAGTGGTAGCAGTGCACAGGCCTCCTGCACCTGGAGTTCACTGTAAAGACATGTGAGAGGTCCTCAGCATGTGGGCTGCTGTTCTCAGGTCAGATCTGCATCACAATCTGTCTCTAGAAAAGCCATCATCCCTGACCAGCCCCTGACCACACCAACAACACCACTTCAGTGTTGAGTCCCTTCAACACAACTCTCAGTACAATAGAGCAGTGCACCCAAAAGTTGCAGGTCAATGTGTCTATATTAATAAGGCCAGTGAGGAAAAGTAGCAAAGTTTTTTTTAAAAAAAGGAAAAAAGTAAGTGATTTGTCCTTTAGAGTCATCCAGGAGTGAACGTATGACACATAAGCACAAACATACACGCAGATTAGCAGTGTTCCAGCTCCTTGCTGCTTGGTGCATTATGTGTGTATAAAACGATACCTCAATCCTTGCTTGAGTACAGATGGAGGAAAACAGAGTGGAATGGTCAGGGCTGGTTAGCAGATGCCTCAGCCAGCAGGTGTGTGCGTGTTTGTGTGTGTGTGTGTTGTTCACAGCAGCACAGAGGGATCGACTGTTAGCTGGGTCCTGTTGTACAATGGAATTTTGGATCACTCGCTGTCAGACAGGGTCTCGTATTGAGACATGAGCAGAGGCTTGGGCTCTTCCTCCCAGGATCGGCCCTGTCCAGGACCGGACCCTGGGCCCTGGCCCACCTGCTGCCCGGAGGAGGGGGAGGGGGCAGATACTGTCCCGCTGGGGAAACGCATTATCAACGGGTTGCATGGGAACGGAGTTGGTGCTGAACCTGCCACGAAGAAGAGGAACAAGTATTTTTACGATGTAGAAATGATTTCCAACTTCCAACCACAGCAACAGATAACTCCACCAAATCTGTCAACATTAAATCAGTCAGTCCAAGAAGCTATGCAAACCTGTGGATGAAGGCCGGTCCTCCCACACACGGCTGGTCAGAGGAGTTCTTCTGTTGCAGTCTCCCTCAGAATGGACTGAGGACACAGAGGACGGTCTCTCTCCCCCTGACAGACCAGGACCTGGGGATTTGGCTTTGCGTCCATTGGAGCGCCCACTGCCCTTTGAGGACTTTCCTCCACCTGCAAACAGGGGAGGCAGATTTCTAGTTGTGACCTACATTCACACACATGCTTCATATTAAGGGCAATGAGTCAAATGTAAAACATTTGAAGGTGACAGATGACCTGTACCACGCTCAGATGTCGAACCACTGTGGTTCATTTTATCATAACATCTGACAGCAAAGAAAAAGCACAAGCTGCACAAGCGTTTGAGGAGTTCGTACCTTGTGAGAAACAGTCCTCAGAACGTCCGTCAGCAGACACATTGGAACCAATTACGTTAGCAGCATTGAGCCGTTCCTCAGACTGATCATCATATTTGCCCATTAAGGCCTTTCTTATAATGGCCTCCAGGCCTATTGAGTTACCAGGGGCCTCTGGAGTTGTGTGGCTGCGGACACTCACGGGTCCTGCAAGGAGGAATTGTAACATAAGTTAGATTGAAAGAGTGATGTCAAATATAGAACGGTATCATCAGTCAAAGCGACAGACATTAAGAAACTGAGAAAAAGAGAAAAGAAGAAGAGAGTGATGATCATCAGACCCACAACAATGACAAGGTAAAAGAAAGACCAACAGAGTTTAGCAAACAGTGTGGTCACTGAATGCTGCCAAAAGAGGATACAATACTGCCAAAGTACAACAGACATTTATTGCCGTTTTTCATGCTCATATTCACATCTACATGCAATTTAGACCCACCATATGATTGGACTATGCAAGGAAGCTGAAATACCTGGATACACACCAAACAGGTCGGACAGAGCATGCAAAACTCCCCACCCAGAAATGTCTTATTGCAAAGCAACAACAGTGCTAACCACTATCGGCTATTATATATTGTGTTTACAATTTTGTGTAGTGCCTAGAGGCAGTGCAGCGAGTCAGATTGATAAGGGAACAACTTTTTGTTCAGGCCCAAGTCTTGCACACATCTTATATCATAAATGCCCCAACAGATAGTTATTTTTATACAGCACCTTTGACCACAGCTCTCGACTGAGTAATGTAGTTGCCACTGAGCAGCTGATGCATGCAGTCTAAAACAGACCAAAGTCTGTTATAGACTGGACATAAAAATGCTCAAATATAAATCAGACTTGTCAGATACTCCATCTTTCAAGGTCATTAATAACTAAAGAGACTTCAAGCTGCATTTTACATACTGTTACTATACCCCACTGCCTGTGCAAACTGTAATGGACTATGGGGGAATAGATTACCTGCAGTTGTGGATGCAGGCATATTGAAGATCTCTGTTCCAGGCTGACCAGCATCTGAGAGTGTAAACAGGGTTTCTCTTTATACGCCCATTCTCTATGAAATCACATCCAATGCTTTTTACTGCCTGAGCTGAGGTCACACTTACTGAAATCACTGTCATTCCCCACCACAGTCATCTTCTTAATCATCTCCTGTTTCTTAGACTTTACAATTGCAGAGGTGTTCTCCGTCAGCTTGCTAAAGAAAGCTGGAGGCTGGGAAGCATTGGGGGGAGATCTGGAGCCCATTCTGCACGAGTGAAAGGAGAGACCCATGAATACACACACGCACGCACGCACGCACACACACACACACACACACACAGTCCTGTCATACTATACTCATGTGCATCATCCCTCAACTGATGCCTGCACACTTCCATCACACTTTCGAAATCAGTGGTTGGCGTGCAAGTAACACATGCAATCAGATTATTTAAACTTTTAAATTATTGGTTGTGCAACAAAACTTTAAACATTATAATTTAAATTATAAACCAAACCATCTACCCATTTACTACTGTTACTGTTGGTTGACAATGCAGCAGGATGAGCAGCCTCTACTCTAACTAACTATTTTTTTCTTTTTAATCCATCTTTTGACTTTACAACATTTATGACAATTTTCTAAACTCAAACTTTGTTCTTTTAATCCATTCTTTGACTTTGCCACCCACTTGATTTCAATATTCTCTTTGTCTCTGTCCCACTGCAAGGTTTCAGCAAAGTCAAAAACATAGAGTCTTGTGCCTGTACCTGAAAAGCCACATGCTAGAACATTCGAAGACTTAGGGCCTTCAACATCACTACTTCACAGATGATGGCAGGCTATTAACTGATTGATTGTCCTGGTGCATCTCAGTAGCCCCTTTAATTTGCTTACAAGAAAGGAGGTAGGAGTAGATGATGCTATGACAAGATCTACAGAATTTTGTTGTGAGTCTCTAATATTTAATTGTGAGTCTGTAATATTGAGACTTAATTAAAACTTTTCTTGTGACTTGAATACATGACAAAGTCTAACTTATTCTTAAAGTGAAAGTACCCAGCCTGATCAAAAGAGAAGTGCTTAAGATGGTCCCAGCTAAAAAGGAAGGAGGTCAGTGATGTCATTTTTAAGAAGGCCCAGTCTACTTTGTTTTTCCTCAGGAAGCTCAGTTCATTTGCAATCAGCTGCCCTATTTTACAAGTTTATCAAGGGATTTTAGCAAGTGTGTTTTTTTATGTCATTTACTGTTGGGAGACAGCACTACAGGAACAGGATCAACAGAGTGGAATCTGTTATTGACCTGAATCCAGATTCTCTGGAGACCACCATCATCATGTCATGAGATGTTCCTCCTTTGCACAGCACATTCATAAAAATGTGCTCTGCTGAAAGCTTCAGAATGTCTTTTGTTCCAGTGCCAGTTAGACTTTTTAATAAGCAATGTTGATGTATAAATGTCTTCTCATTCATTGTTTATTTAACTATGAAACAGATCATTAATTGTGCTAATTCAAATAATATGTGAAATGGGACAGAGACATTTTACTTTGTTTGATTTAATTTGGCTTAAATTGCCTTGACTTCCATTTGCACTGCAGTTGGAACAGCTGTTTCAGCAAAAGTCTACAGCAGTGTGCACTTTTACCCTTGTTCCCCCTGCTCGTTTGAGTAAGAGGCCCCCTGGAGGTCAGGTTCTGAGCCAGCTCCAGCAGGAGACACTGGTTCAATGCAGTCATTTGAGACGCTGACAGGTGATGTCTTGAGCTGAGGAGATCTGGGTACATTACAAAGACAGGCATACAGCAAGGTCACCACTAGTCCTATTTAATACATCCTATTTTTTTAAAAAAAGGTGCTGATGGTACATACATACAGAGTTCCCAGTGATTGTATTCAGCAAATATTTCTCTTTCTTTAAGTAATCCCATTTAACAGTCATTCCTACCGGCTGAGTTCTCCACAAAGGCCCTCTGGATAGCGGGGCCCTTGGCCTGACTCCTGTGAGGTGGGTGGCAGCTGGGAGGCACTGGGTGGACGGGTCAAGTCCAGGACAGGAGAGCCATGGTAGCTTTGCTGCTGGCTTTGTCTGGTGTAGTCTTTAGTTATCACCTCCTGTTTACATAATGGGACATGCATACTTGAACATGCACATTCTATAGTCAGCAATTTAAACTTAAATCATGATGTGTGCAAATGTTGTTATGATTATTTGTGGTGTTTTGGTGCTGTTTGTACCAGTTGTAATGCAGTGGTTGAGCACTTACACTAATGTGCTGTGCCAGGGTGACCACCCTCTGGCTGCTTTTAACACAGGGGGACAGGGGCTGTTGACCGGGAGACAGTCTCTCCTCAGATGGAGGACGATACAGACCATGTGGCTCCATCTTCTGTTGAGCTGTCACATCCAAGGGACAGACACAGACATACACACACACACACACACACACGGACACACACAAAGATACAAAAGTCCATGTGAAAAAAGTTAGTTTTCTTTTTTTCAGGGTCAACACAAATCATAACCTTAAACCAGTTAATGGAAACCTGCATAATTCAGCAATGTTTCATAAAGGACCTACATGTAAAAGCAGAAAGGGTTCTACAATAACACTATATGAATGTATTTGTGACTAGCTACCACAGATGCCTTAATTATTTATAGAATACAATTTGCATACAGACCAAGGAAGCTTGTCTTTGACCAGAAGTGATGCTAAAACTGACTGTTTTTGCATCAGTGGCTCAGAGATTTAGTCACAAAATCATTTTTCAAGTGAATACAAATGTCTGCACTGTATGCTGTGATAACAAGTAGATAACAAACACTCTGCACTTATGAATGCAAGACTCATTCATAAGGGCCATAAATGTACAAGTTTACCATTTAACTGGGCTGTGAGACTGCACACTCTAGAGAGCATCATGAGACTATTTCAAGACTGTTTTCTCTGGTGGATCATGACTCACTATGAGTTTTCTTACACAACTCTTGCAGTATTGCAGTATTTATCTTCAGAGAGGATGATGCAAGTTATAAGAGGGGCGGCGGAATTAACTGTATGGGCTCCCAGAGAGGACCAGTCCCTCAGAGAGACAGGACGCTGTGGTTAGGTAGCAACGACAGGAGAGACTCAAAAATAACAGCTAACAACAACCGGGTCTCTCCAGGCTCTTTTCTATTAATTGTGAAGGTGTACCAACAGCAAGGTGATGATGTCCTGTTAGTGAGCCTGACTACGATCTGTTCTGAGAAGCATGCTCGTTGCGGATTACTGTACATACAGGACTATGTCAACACAAATATGAACTCAGCATGCAGTTGTCACTTGCCCTCAGTCTGGTATAAATACAAATGTGAAAGTCTGTTCTACAGGCAGAAAACAACAAAACACATTCACATTCCAAATGACGGACAAATTGCCAAAGGTTTGATTGAGAGAGATGTGTAGAGTGTTGGGTGCGTGTAGGGAAAAATGAAAATAAAACAAAACAATTTAGCATAAATCACAGTGTGCCATAAACAGGAACATGCAGAGATTTGGAGGCCAGAAGTTGTAGTACCCCCCTCCGCCCGTTGGCTGAATGTCTCTCTAATCTTTTTAACATGCCACCCCTTTCCACACACTTTACTTTAGGTGGTGCATTGGCTCTCTTGGTCTGTTGGGTGGTTGATAAGACATTCACTGACATTTAAAGAAAGTGACTCCTATACCTTTTGTCTGTTTCCCTTTAGTCTTCTGGGTTACGTGCGGTCGTGGTTGAAAATAAAGCTTCAACACATTGTGTTTTAAGTAGTTGTATCTATATGAAGTCTTATAAGATATGCAGTAGATTCATGGCATGTGTAGTCAATGTGCTTGAATTACAAGCAATCTATTTTAATACTGGGATAGCAAAGCCTCCTCAGGTGCAATGCCATTGTGTGTCTAAGTGTCTAAAATATTTTTTTCATACAAACTTGCATAAGGTGCAATATTCTGTTTAAAGTAAGCAGCCGAAAAGGGAAGAGGGGTGCCACAATGAATTCAGGCCACATTATTTACAAAAGAGAAAATTCAAAATAAACAGCAAAGGATGTTCAGCCTGACTATCCCACCAGCTTTAGCTACTTTAAATTACACCTTAAAGGACACCTAGGATCATCTTCATTGAAAAATTAAAAGGGATGGCTTGTTTACAATTAATGTTTTTTTCCAAAGGCTACAACGTTTATAAACTGCCTCTTTATATTAATGTGCCTAATTCAGACAGGACAGTAGTTTGATTTTCCAGAGGGCACCCTGGGTGGTCTTTAAGTCTGTAAAAAAATAAATTAATAAAAAGACTGGGAAAAAAGCAACAAATTATAGCATTGAAAGGAAAAATGTAAATGAATTGGGCTGATTTAATAATGCCAACCACCACAGCGTGCAATAGGCCACAGACTGACGGGGGAGGGTCTAGGTGATGAGGGAGACCCAGGGATCCAGAGCGTCTTACCATCAGTGGCGCTGCTGGCAACAAGCGAGCCCGTCTCTGGCATCCCCGTTTCACAAGAAATTTGACGCATTATAATCGCGTTTATGAAGTTGGCCGCAGTCATGGTGGTCTTACCGAGTGCTCGAAGCTCTTGTTCCTGAATGGACATCGGTTTGTTTTGAGTCTTTTCCCTACTAGGTGTACTGCTTTCTCCACGGCCAGGAAGATTTTCCGACTGAGGAGACAGCAGATGTTGGGGACGGCCTGAAGCCGAGGCATAGGGACCTGGGTATATTCCTGGACTGGGGCTGGACAGCTTGGGGTCTGACTTAATTGAGGGTATGTGCTGGTCCTGCACATGCTTGGGTAGACATCCCCTGATTTTGCCTCCGTCACGGCTCTGTTCTTTGGCTACACTAGAGTCCATGACAGCTGGGTAGGTCTCAGGAGGCACACCTGTCCTTTGGAGGTGGCCAGGATAACCTTGATAGCGTGCTGGCCCTGGGGGCATGGATCTGATGGACCAAACAAAACACACATTAAGGAACCAAGACAGTCAAAATGTGAATCTTCACTGTGAATGGTATGAGAAGTTTGCTTCGAAAATTGTCCAATTGTTTTCCATGTATAAAATGCGGTTTTACCGTAAAACAGATGAGCTGGAGTGTTCACTGACAGAAAGACTTTTGCCTCCGGTGTTGTGCAGGACACTTGGCCTCTGCTGCACATTCTCCTGGGTACGAGGTGACACTGGAGAGTGCTGGTGGATATATGGTTGGGAAGCAGGTCTCACACTGCTGCTACTGCTTGCCAAGCTATGCTCTGTACCTGGAAAGTACAAATCAGACTCATTTAATTTCGAAACTATTGTGACAATAGTGTTTGCCTTTACTTAAACATGTAAACAAAATCAAAAGTAAATGCACCACACCTGGTCGCCAAATGGGGGCGTGCTCCACATTTCCCAAGGTCCCACCCTTCTCTCTGTCTCGCTCCCGATCTCTCTCTCTTTCCCGGTCCCTTTCCCTGTCTCTGTCGCGTTCTCTTTCACGATCTCTCTCCCGCTCCCGTTCACGCTCCCTCTCTCGCTCCCTCTCTCTGTCTCTTTCGCGGTCCCTCTCTCTATCACGTTCACGGTCTCGGTCACGCTCACGATCTGAAGACGAGGATGTGCCTTGCATCTTGTTTACATGCGAGGAGCCAACTGTGCAGATGAGAATCAAAGAGGAAAAGGACAACAATTATGACATAAAAAGGTGCAACATATTTTATTTCTGCGTGTTTGCATGTGTGAACTGAATTGTACCTGGTGAAATGGGTGAGGTGGTGTAAGGCCGGCCAGGAAAGGTGCTTCCCCCAGGGATGTAGGTGATGCGATCCATTGGGGAGCCAGCAGTCCCTGCAGAAGGAGGGACCAGGACAGGTAAGTGTGGCACCTGAGAAAGATCGATGATTCCTAGGGGACAGAAAAAATACAATGGTAAAGAAAAACCAAATAGCTTGTCTGGAAAGGTGACTTTGTGCGAAGAATAAGAGGGAAAAACCATATACTGCTGTTTCATGTTGGTCCAATCCTGAATCCAGGATGTGATTCAGGAATATAACATTATGAGGTTTTGCTGCTGGTAACTGTTAGAGCTCCTGAAAAGCAACACCTGTAGTGGGTGCACACTTAACATGGTGCAGTCGATCGGCCTTACCACGTGGGGCTGCAGAGTAGGGTAGAGGAAGGGGCTGGTCTCGTGGAGTCAGCCCCCTCAGCAGGTCTGAGCGCTGGGCGGCCATGGCGGCAGCTGGGGGCCACTGATGCATCTGCTGCGAAGTGATGTAGTCATTAAGCAGCGTCTGCCGGTTCTCCAGGGCAGCGGTGTCAGGAAAGCCACGGATGAGGTAGGGGTAGGGATGAGGGTAAGCTGGGTTGGGGGCGAGGTGACGAGGCAAGTAATAAGCCGCTGTGGATGAAGAGGAAACGTCTGTCTTTCATGTTTACTGTTTTCTTTAACTTGTAGGACTGTTTTAGATTAGCTACACATGGCTGGACTACAGGTTGGTTATGGTACTATGGCTATTGGCAAATAAGGTGATATAGGGACAGAATAACTGAAAAGATCCGAATGACTTTTAAAGCAAAAAATTCCAAGTTCGAGGCTGTGTTTGATTAAACTTTTGATTCAACTTTTATTTACTTTTTCTTTCAGTTTTGACTGACTTTACCTGGGTCTATTGGGATGCCACGGGGCAGCGCTGCAGGATCGAAGGCTAGGGGGATTTGGCGGTACACATCTGCAGCTCCAAGACCCTGCAGCAGACGCTCATAGGCCTGCTGATCAGGAACGCCTGGGAGAGGGGATTTGGTGGCACTCATCTCCCTGGGGGTTGGTGTGGCTTTGCGCTCCTGAGGTGGATTCTTACTGGAAGCTGGAGAAGAAAAAAAAATCACTTTCAGTATTTTTAAATGACTTGTTTTACGGTAACAACTGTGGACAACAACTGTGACGACTGCATTACATATACTCACAATCATGCTGCCTCTGGCTTGCCTCCCTAGAAAGTGGGGAGCCACGATGTGAGGGTCCAGGGTAAGGTGTCCTTAATGTGCCTTTGTCATCGTAGCCCACTGGGCTATGATGAGCCTTGCTTCCTTGTTCTGACCCCAGTGTGAGGGGAGAAGAACGGGCTATTGGACTAGCTGTACTGACCACTGCACTGGGGCGCCCTTTTGGTGCTTCTTCATAGCGGCCCCTCTCAGCACGCATCTCCAAGTGGGAGGATGTGTTGTGGTAAGAACGTGGTGAACTGGCTATGATTGAGCGAACATCGTGACGTTTCCCTGAACCCGACTCCTGCTTCATTGGTGTACCCTTAAGAGAAGCATGGGGATTAATCAGTTGAGTGTACAGAGGCTCAAACATTAAGGGCTTGATAGCATCTCCATATGTTGATAGTGTGAGTATACCTGTGTTATGATGCCTTCTTTAGCAGGCTGCCGAAGCTCCTCCCTGGGAATGAGGTGGATAGAGCGACCAGCTTCCTTTACAGTTGGTACCATGGACTCTCTGCCCTTCATTGGGTCAGAAAGAGAACTAGGTCCACGGGGGGGCGAGCTCTCTCTTTTCATCTGCTTGGCCTCCCTCCTGAGGTATCCATCCTGAGGGTCCAGGTGACGAGGTATACCTACAATATTTAAATTAGGGTTTTCACAATTGCAGGACAGGAAGCTGAGACAATAATGTTATCTGACTTTACTGCTAACAGGCAGATAAATATGAATAACAACATGAAAGTACACCAGTGGGCAAGTTCTGTTAACCAGGCACAATCTGATGTTTGAAAGAAAAGCACAAAATAAAACTTATATATATTTAAAATGTTTATCTGCTTTAGTTATCAGTCCGGTTATGCCACTTTGACCAGTTCTGCAACGTTATCCTACCTTTTGATATGGATCCAAGGATGTGATGAGCCTCCTTGTAAGGTGTGTGGTGTGGACTGTCTCTATCATGAGGCATGGCACGACCTATCAAACCTGTGAGAATGGGAAAAGAGGAGTGAAAAGCAAGACTATGGGACCTGATTTACAATATAATAATTAGAGGTAAATGTGATTAAACAAGGCCAAACATGATTCACAAGACCAGCAGAGGTTTAAGTGGAGATTTTTCTTACCTTCACAATTGGCAGCAGAGAGGGAGTCTCTCATAGGCAGTCCTCTAGAGATGCCTCCTTCCATAGCATCATAAGGACGCTTCAGGCCGAGGATTTCCCCAGGCTGCCCAGGGCCTCGGCCCTCATCTTTTGGCGTCTGAGATGCACTGCCTACAAATGACCATGAAGTTACAGTATATTATTTTTATATTTTTTAGGGATCACTTTCAATGAAATTAAATTCTTTGAGATGCAGTATATCACTAAGTGGAAACCCTTTTATTGGGTATCTGCCAGATCTTACTCATACTGAAAGTAACAATTGGCCATGAAGTTTATTGTAGCTGAGCTGAAGTACTCACGATCATAAGTAAGTATGTGCCCGCTGATGCCTTCATAGACCACGTGGCCTTTAGACAGTGGCTCATCCCGCTCCCTCTCAGCTCGGCTGGCACTGTCCTCTGTGATCAAACGGGTTATGGTTCCCTTATACAGCACATCAGCTGGTGTCCCCTTTGGTGATGAGAGGAGACGTAAAATGAATCATGAATCTGGTCAAGACAACTTGTGGTTTTCAGAACCACCTCTACACGTCAGGCTCATTTTCAGTAGTAAGCCCACTTAAAAAAAATCTCTCCTCAAGCAGCCTTAGGGTATGTAGTGATCCCAACAAGCTACTCCTTTCTAGCTTAGAGCATATACAGCTGCATATTACCACCAACAAGTCAGGCACAGGTAACAGGCCCCGCTGGACATACACGATGAAATAATTTGGGATTTATCTAAAAACCAAAAACACACACACACACACCTTTAAAAAGCAGAATACTACTCTCCAAAGACGTGGAGGCGCAACCGCTTGAAAACAAGAGATGATTACGGCAGCTTGCTAAGACTGTGAATCACATGACTTGACTGTGAGTCACATGACCCCGGGTATGAGTCATATTTTTATACTGCTGGGTGAAGATATGAGAGCAGGGCTGATGGTTGAGTAGGAGACACTGCAGCATGAGACGACATTTCTAGTCTGTTAATTGCAGCTTTTCCTAGGAGGAGCTCCTGAATGTTGGATTCCAGATGAGCGGGGTTTAACAGGAACATTTAACAGGACCAGATGGCATTGGCCAAAGCAGTCCTCATCTCCTTAAGAAAGTGCACTGCTTGGAGCACATATCAGAGGGCTAACACACATAATCACTCCATCTAGTAAGAACAAACAAAGCTGCCTACAAGAGCACCGATCATACTGTAATGTTTTCACCTTTTCCTTACTATTATAGCATGGCGTCTAACAGCTCCCTCAACTGACTGCGTTTAGTCAGTGCCTAGAAATAATAGATAAATAAAAGCAGGAACTAAAGCTGTACAGTGTGTTCTTGTTGCTATGGTGACAGGGCCACTCTGAGCTGTGGTTATGTCACAGCACCAGGGAAACCCAGCAGACACAGCAATTGGCCCTGCCTCATGACCTCTCAGCAGTTTTTCTGCTCTCTGTTTCATCACACACAAATCAAAGCCCCATAACATGAGGACTCAAGTTTGATGACAGTGGCTTTAGACAAGGACATACTAGTATTAACCACCAGGAGTGTAATAAACTATATGAGGGTAGATTGTTTGTGGTTCAACTTTGCACTGCAAGCACCCCCTACCATAAGGCTTAATATAGTTTAACATCAAGCCAGTTTCAGTTTACCATTTACATCCAAAAGTCTCTTGACAAAGGAGTCAGTGTTCACTACACAGGTGTCTGCTCCTGTATAGCGATATAAAAGGAAACACTGGGCCAAGTCTGTCATAAACCTGCATAATGGTTTACAGAGGTTAATTTTTAAACTGACTTATTTAATGAATCTCAGATGTTGTCGGCAGGTTCACCAAAGAAAGAGGAAGAGAACTGTTTGCCAGTTATCTGTCGTAATGCAATATTCCAACTCAAACACTGTCAGCAGAATATTCTTAACGCACTCACATCAGGGTGACCGCACCCAATGCAGCGATAACAAACTGCACAGATGGGAGATTCTGTTACAGCGAGAGTAAAAACATAGCACTGGGGGATTATTAGCAGATAACGGCAGTTCTCCATTATCAACATTGTTATGACGAGCGTTAGCAGAGAGGGAAAAAAGAGGGGTGGGGGGGGGTCTTATTATTCTCTACAACAGCCTTAAGAAGGACCCACGATCTAGACTGTAGCTGTTCTGAGCTCACCTGAGTAATGGAACCTCCTCGGTAGGAGATCGAGGAATCTGGATGCATTCTGGTCCCTGGGATGCCCTTCGTGATACTCCCACCTTGAACAGCTAGAATAGAAGTAAAAAAGACATTTATCTACAGAAGAAACCAGCAGTAATTACATCTTCGAACCTCCTTGAGCATCATACCTTACCCCATAACCCATAAACAAACAAATTTGTTCTTAAGTGGTTTAGGAGAACTTGCCACATTAACCAACGTTATTGGATTTTGGATTTTCTTTCAGGTATAAACTGTAAACTCTGTATGAGGCACATGCAATGCAGTCTGCTTTTATTAACCTCAATTTTCTAAATAGCTATTAATAGCTTAAGTACACACAAATGAGCACTGGTGGCGTTCACCAAGTTTACTTGTTTCACTTACATACTTGCTGAGACGACCATACAGAAAAACATGAGAAGAGATTTTTGCAAAGGGCTTAATGACTTTCTCCCATTATTCTTCACATCCTCTCAAGCACCCACCTCGTCCTGTAGCACTATCATGAGGTGTCCCCTGGCTCGACAAGTTGTCAGACTGGGAGCTCGAGCTTCGAGGGGACAACTGTTCCTGCTTCACAACTGGGAAAGGACCTGCTGGATTGGAAGAACAGAGAGCAGATTATGAGGCTGCTATATCCATGGTGATATAACTGATGAGCAGTGGAGGATAACTGACAGAAATAAACACTGGAAGTGCACCAACCACTCCAGATAGGTTTACTCACCCATTTTCCTTTGATCCATCCAGGACAGACCCATTTGTGTGGCAGGCATCTTCCCATGTTCCAACCCATGAGCTGGGCTGTGTAACTGCACCGGGGTGCCCTAAAAAGTCATAAGAATAAAGTTAGATTCATTTTATATCCATATATTTACAGCATATTTCATGCAGACAAATAACAGAAAATATTATGGGTGTAAAGGTGCTCCCTAGTGAGTGAGTGAGTGAGTGAGTGATGCCTTAGTGTTCATTTGTGTGGTGTTGTACCTGTGTGATGGAGCCCCCTGGCTTGGTGGAGGAAATGAGAGGTGGTGGCTCTGGCATTGTAAGGGGTCTCACTGCTGCTAACCTTCCACCATCCTGTGGCAGACCAGGGAGTGAACTGTGGCCTGCTTGCTGGAAAGCTGGAAGGCAGCAGGGGATATTGTAATGTCTGATGTTAGGCAGTCTGTTTCCAGAGGCATGTTAACATCAGGATGCAGACATTTTTTTAAAATTTCCATAACTCAATATACATATTCAAATGTAGGCATGATAATAAAAAAACAAGAGAGTGCAGAAAAAAGACTCACAGTTGAAGTGGAGCAAGTGCTGGTCGTGACTGATCTTGGCCATGTCTCGTGGGGACATGGGGTATGGGGAGAGAACTGGGCGACCCAAGTTAGAGGTCCTTAGATCATCTGGGCCTAGTGCCTGCTTCTTGGCTTCACTATGAGGAGACAAGGCCCTGGACTTCTCTGAAACAAAGATGACACACACACAGTCAGGACCAAAAAAACACTCAAGTAGACCACCACGTATCCAAGAAACTGTCCTTTAGCCGCTGCTCGCTCACTGTTCTCAACACCATTGACACTGCCAGGACACTACAGAGCCCCTCACACCACCTCCCAACCAGGATGACACACTATTGAATTAATTCTTTACATACACAACAACACACTAATAATATTTAATACACACAGTAAATACAGCAGCGGATGTCACTGCACTGTAGTGAGCTAAAGGTGTGATTAGAAAAAGAGGGGGGCAATGAGGCAAACTAATTAATCCCAACAGGAGTGTCATTAACCACCTCTCACTGACGTCCAATTCGGAAGAGTCACAAACACACTGCAAATCATCCCATCCTCACAGACTGCATCTCTTCCCCCACACACATGCACCATGCGCATAAATAATCTTATGACTGTTAAAACATGAAGTGAATTTAGAATTCACAAACAGAGAATAATAGTTACATGCATGCCTCTGTAACACATATGGGAGGATTTCTCATTTACTAAAATGTCAATAAAAAGTTGCTGGTGCACTTCAGAGTTCACAGCTGGTGAGCCCAGTTGGTTATAAAAGACCTGCCTTTGTCTGGACTGTTACTAAAAGTCTAACGCTGCACTCTCAGAGATTCACATTCCACAAGCTCACAGTAAGGGCACTGAACTAGACTATATTCCCTTCTGGGTCAGTAGCAATACCAGATCATTTATCAGTTCCCTCTCCATGAGTGTCCCAGAAACACTTGAATACACTGAACACTAGAGAACTTAGACTCAAGGTTAGAGCATACAGGAAGCATCAACTAAGTAAAAGTAGATCAAATACATTTCTTTTTATAATTTAATCACTGCTCATTTATAGTGCTTATCTGCACTATATTATTTTAGATATTATATATTTTAGAAAATGATTGTTTCAGATATGTGCCTTGGTATACAGACATGAGTCTGCAGTAGAATGACATGGGGAATCATACGGACATAAACTAACAGGATAGGACAACATTTTGACAGGGAGACAAACTTTGTGAAAAGGGTTGCTAAATGTGGAACTTAAGCACCAAATTTAATTGGAAATAAAATAAGTTTTCTGAAATGATAGTGGTGTTCGTACCATCCTTGTCGCTGGAGGGGCTGCGTTGGCGAACACGAGGGCTGCTACTGTGAAGAGCCTCCCTGTCTCTGTCTGCCTGCGGCATGTAAGGCTGCTGTTTGCCTGGCTGCCCTGAGAACTGCTGCTGCTGTTGCTGTTTTACTTCCTGGGAGGACTCCCCATGAGCCATGGTGATTTGTTGCTGGTAAAGTGCCAGGGCATGTGGGGGCAGCAGTGCCTTGCTACTCCCACTCCGCTGACTGCCCTGCATGGAGGCCTCGGGCACCTATAGACATGAGAGTCAAAAAGAAAGAGGTTACATATACGCAGTCCAGTCTTACCGCATTTGATAAATAGTCAGCCACACACAGCATCTGACAAACATGATAGCTAAAATCATCTCTTATTTCATGGTAAGATAAAGTTTCCTTAACCTCTGAGATCTAATGTTGTATTCACAAAGTATTCTATTCCATCATCGTCCATCTGGCTGACGTGTACAAATTTGACTTAATATCATCATCTGATATACTATTGTCTGAGAACAGTGACTGGAATAGTACTGACACCACTTCAGTGCGTGAGTGAGCTAGTGAGTGAATGACTTACTATAGGTGGTATAGCAGCAGCCCTCTGTTTGAGCTGCTTAAGGTCCATAGGCTTTTGAAGTGGAGAAGATATGACCCCATCATGGGTGTAGTTCAGCAGGCTGGGCCGTGGAGAAGTCATCCTACACACACATAGAGGGACAAAAAAGTTAGTGCGAGCAAGGGGGGTGCCAAGGGTAGAAGGTATACCTGCACCATTTTCCATTTAATATCTCTGCCACTTAGTCCGAAAACAGGCAATTTATTAGAAAACATTTAAAGATAACAGATAAAGTAGCAATAGAATAAAAAACACAAAAGAACTCTCCATCCCACGTTTGCCTATACATACCCTAAAAGACACAGACATAGTCACAAATCCTTAGGGGAAAGCAGAAGTATATGGTGTGTGTGTGTGTGTGTGTGTGTGTGTATGTGTGTGTTAGTGTACAAGTAAGAGAAATGTAGGATGTCTAATGATACAGCCTGTCGCTATGGAAAAGAATAACTAAAAATCCATATCCATGTCTCACACATCTGTTGAAAGCACACAGAACATTATCTGAATCACAGACACACACTCTGATGCGCAACGGCACAAAGTGTGTAGACACACACACACACAAATACACACTCGCTCTCTTTGTTTGCTTTGGCAGAGAGGGAAGCGTTTCCCTCGGCTCTGCCAGTACATGCAGTCTGCTGTCATGGAAAAAATTGAACAAATACAGTGCAAACAAAACTAATCACTCCTCCCACGCACTTTGACACCCATCTCTTGTGGCCTCATTCGCAGACACATACATATATATGTACAGTATATACATTATGTGTGAGTGTGTGTGCGTGTGTGTGTGTGACAGAAAGAGAATGTGTAGAGTTAAAGTATATATGTGGTAAAAATAAATATTATCATTCATACAAATGAAAATAAAATCTTTGGTTGATTAAAAAAGAGCAACCTGTGGTATAACCACAAATGGCTCGCCAAATATGGCATCACCACTGTACACTGTAGCTAGGCAACTAATAACACTTGAAAACCCTTGCTGCTGTGGTAGACCAGACAAGTAGGACACCTATACAACTGCAGCTCAAAAACTGGAAGCCGTCTGATGCTTATCTTCTCAAATGGGCTCAATGATGCAACTGATTAAACCAAACAGTTTACCATTTTCATTTAAACGACTGGAAACCAATGTCCAATTTTCACTTAAACACTCAAGAGTTATTACCTGTTTTTCTCTGCATTGTCAGTCTCCTCTACTTCATCAGCACTGCAAGTAGCACTAGAGTCACTGTCTCCATGGGACCCTGTTTTGGCCCCATGGTCCCTCTTCGAGCTCTTGCTGGAGCCTTTGGCTTCCTCCATCTCTGGTGCAGGAGGTTTTTTATCGGCTGTATCGCTGGTTGGTGCTTGTTGCAGATACTCTTTGCAGGACTCTCCTGTCTCAGTCTTTATCTCCTGCTTGATGGCTGAGTCTGCATCTTCTTTGACTGGAGGTTTCTCATCCCCTGCATGGACCATGTCTGATCCACCAACCTCCTTGTCCCCAGCACTGGAGCTGGCCTTAGACCTGCCTGAACCCTCATCTTTCACTTTGCTGTCCTCGGACGAGTGTGGTGAGGGCAAACTCTCTGTGTCAGAGCTGTTGTTGGCTCCACCTGGCAGAAACAGAGGACAAAGAGAAACACAAATTAGAATTCGAGACTGGGCTTATAATGTAAATCATGTTTTATCTCTTTGTCCTCTTTACTAACATCTTTTCCCACTAGACTAGATTCCTCACAGTGTGAGTCTTCTGCCTAATCAAGTTTCACTGTAAAATAAGGAGGAATACAAGACTATGGGGATGAAGGACAAATGCCCTTGAGGCATCAGCACTCTATTGTGGAAGTAGTCTACCCAGCATACTTCTATCAAAAGGGTACAGAAGGATTTCCAAGATGCTTTTATGTTACTTGAGAGCATGATTCGAGCTAACAAAGCAACAAGGACTTTAACTAATAATAATAACAATAATAATAATATGGTGTATTTGATTGTACTTTGCTAATACATGTGTACTTAATAAAGTGTCCAGTGAGTCGAGCTAGACATCAGAATTCACTCAATGCATCTGACTAAAAAGAGGGCCACAGCATCAGCAATGATTATGATCACGATACAAATCAATTATTTAATGATGGCCAAAACTAGTTTACGAGAGATAACATCCTGTAAAAATTATGTGCAAAAAAGAAACGTATTGATTGACTGATGCAGATGGAACAGAACTTTTGAGTTTTAGTGTTTTGTTTTGTGTGTTGAGCTTGAGAGTGATGTACCATCTCCATCTTCAGGGGGCTCTTCTTCATTGCCACTGGCTCCTGAACCTTCCATCTCCTCCTCCTCTGCTGCATATGTGGCACTAGCTTCCTCATTCTGCAGGGTTTTGCCCCTACGTCTGGCCTTTCGCTCCTTTTCCTTAAACACAAATACACACTTAATAAAAACAGCCTGCAGATGGCCAGAAGAAACAATCTTATAGCTTGACGGTGCACAAAAAGCACATACTGCATTAATATGAAACGTTCCCTCACCGATTTCATTTTATGCTGCTGCAGGATCTCATCCAGTTTTTGCCTCTTCTTGTAGTTGAAATAAAAGTTCTTGCACTGTGACACAGTTTTTGATCCCACCATCTTGGCGATGGCAGACCAATTCCTACCATACTGGAGAAGGCCTGTATTTAACAAATAGACAGGCAGGTGGATTAGAACAGGACAAGAACAAAGACAGTCAGACAAAGACAACATGTTGCGTTGCACCACTACTCTGCTCCATATTACATGATTTCCTTTAAGAGGTTGCATAAAATGAAGCAGAGTCTAAAAATTCAAACGTCTTGTCGCCAACAAAGAATAACTGCAACCACAATCTCTTCAAGTGCACGGTGTGAAAATCTCTACATAGTAAATCAATAGCCCAACATATCGGTCTCCATACAACTGTCAAAACCATAGCCCAGGAGCAGAGACAGTGAGAGATACAAAGACAGAATAGGAACGTGGAGGTTTGGGGTGTGGTGGCTGACCTATCAGTCATACCAATGACATCAGTAACTCTCCCCACTGGGGTCACTCCATGTCGTACCGTAACTGAATTTTATGTGACCCAGTTCCAAGAAATCCTGTTCTTTTACTCGGCCAGCCACATGACTGCGCCTTACATAAGAGTCTACACGCACCCGGCAGGGCCAGAGATGTGACAGATCAAACTGACTATATGAGTACAAGTTAGTAAGAAAGACAGGTAGCTAAGAATTTGCCCCAGTCCCCCCCCCCCACTCCCCCCTTCCAAGAGTCCGCAGTTGGCTAAAGGCAGCTCATTAACAGTGTGTGCCGTAAGAGGCTTAAGCCTACACCACCCACTTGTTTCCTGTGCCAGCCTGACAGGTCCTGGCAACAGGACAGCCTTTCACACCGAGGCTGAGGAAGGGTGGGGGGTGGGTGGGAGGGTGCATTATTAAAAGGCTTAGAGCCAAAACCTCCTGAGATAACCTTGGACATAGGTTCAGAGGTCTCTGCATCTCATCACTTAATGGTGGCAGTAGGACAACAACTACAACTCCAAGCCAAAAGGAAGGCAAGCAGAGTGGTTTACAGCCCTGTCATTTCAAGGGTCATATTAACCCGAGCGACTGACTGTGATACCAGTGCTTTACTGAATGCAGCCTGTAATAAGTAATAGCTGCAATAAAATCTGGTCTGTTGGTTGTTTAGAGGTTTGATTTTTATGATGTTTTGCATGCAATTTTTGTGTAAAAGGATACTCAGAGGTAGACAAGATATTAATAAAATATCAACATCTCATCCCACATACAATAAAATATGATTAGTCATCCAGAAATCTGCTTACATGGTAACACTTCTGATCAATGCATTCCTTATTTTCGCCACTGACATAAGTAAAATATAACCTGTTTACATATTGAAATAAAAAACGCCTATGTATCTAGACAAGTCATGTATCATCCAGCAACTGGGATACGACATATAATATTCACATGCTGAGAATTTATTAATGGTTGTAAAAAAAGTACCATAACAACCAAAGGTGATCTTCACATCTGGGCTGCCAGTGTCTAAAAGCCGATGCACACCTACAATCGGTCAAGTGCTAAAGTGGAAGAGAGTTTTCAGCTGAAATATTTATCACTGCCACGAAAGGCATCGCCAGGAAAGGTTCTCCAAGAAAGAAAAGAAGAGCAGTTGGCCTGACTCACTCCCAGAGGAGTGAGACACGTGACCGACACCTATCAGAGACAGTGGGACAGCCTCCAACCTGCCAGAGTACACACAAACATGCACATGGCTCAGACAAAAAAAGACACAAACAGTGGTGTAACGTCATACAATTTAAACAATTCAGAAAAACACATAATAATAGTAAGTTATGTGTGTGCCATTCATGCAATCTGTTTACAGACAGTCAAAGTTCACATTGCTATGACCTCTAGCTATATCCAGTTTTCCTCACTGTAAGCACGTACTTAAAGCAAAATCCCTAGCAGCTCTGGTTGACTCAGGGCCTTGGGTGCTGGAGCGACACACATGGAAAAAACATCCAATCAGTGGCAGCAATACTGAAACAGGTGGTAGCCACACACCCAATCAGGATACAGTATTTCCATTAGCTCCTCCCAGGGAAAGTCCAATCAGCACCTGGTGCAGGCAGAAAGTGGTTGTTCCTGTCTGTCACATGCATGTCACTCCAGCCACTGTCTCATGGCCCTGCGGTGGATAGCGCTATCAGACTGTCTGATCTCTGGAGGGCTCGTCGGGAAGCTCTTCAGGGCTGGGCCTTCCGATCCAGAGCAGAGGAGATGAAAACAGCTAAGTCTCGGTGCTCTTCCTGCCAGCTGGCTTGATACTTGAGCCGGTGTCAGGTTGACGTGTTCCAAAACAGCACATGCTCCTGGCCTCGTTCCTCCTTTTCCTCTCTCTTCGCCCTCTCTGTGCTTCAGAGAGTGCTGGTCTGTTCTTCTCTGTCGTGTCTCTCCCCAATGGCGGTCGTCTGGGAAGACTTCCACAGGAAAGTGGGACTGTGGGGCGGTGCTATGTACTCAGCCTTTCTCTCCCCTCATCTGATCTCTCCTCTATCTCTCTCTTTTTTTCTCTCTCCCTCTCTCCGTCAGTCTGTCCCTCCCCCTACCTCCCTCTGCCAGCAGGCACAGAGGCACGCACGCACACACACACATCAATGAGTGCACACTAACTTGAACTCTCTCTCTCTCTCGCTCACTCGCTCTCTCTCTCTCTCTCTCTCGCTCTCTCTCGTTAATACTAAAGCACACAGGCACAAACACACACTCAGGCAGTTCAAGAGTAAACAGTGAGCAGAGAGAGAGAGCGAGTGAGCGAGGGAGAGAAAGAGCAGAGCTACCGAGACTATAGAGACAATGGATAAAGAGAAAGGATACAGAAGTGGAGAGAAAGGAAAAAGAGAAGGGGGGAACACGAGGGGAGCAGAAAGGGAGTTGATGTTGATACCATGAGAAAGCATAAAGGCTTTCACATTTTTCCTGACTGACCTGCTTTTCATCTTGAATGTGACCTCTCACCAGTCTATAACAGCACTGAGTGATGGGGGAGAGAAAGTGAGTGCGGGAAAGAGGCGCTTGCCAAATCTTCCACAGCTCTTGCCAATCTGGGTTGTTGCCATCTCCCATCCGAGAGATCAAGAGTGAGCAAGAGTGAGAGAAAAAGGGAGAGAGAGAGAGAGGAGAGAGAGAAAGCAACGGTGGAGAATAAGGGGGAAAAGATAATATGGTATTCTCTCCTTGCTGCACCTTTAAATGGGCTTTTCCAGCAAGCAGAGCAAGAGCCGTTATCCAGTTGCCTGCCTGCCTGCAAAGCCTGCCAGATTAGTGCACTTACATAAACGCCAGCCAAGAAGGGTTCACACGCAAACACACACCACAGACACAACCTTCACTACATGAATCGTGAAAAAACACACACACACACACACACACACACACACACACACACACACACACACACACACACACACACAGAAGAAGCTGGTGGGTTTAAGTGAGAGGCTTTATGAAGATTCGCCATTCATTGCTCTGGGTACTAGACTTAATGAGCAGAGAAGGGTGATCTGTTTCTGGCTGTGCCATCCTCAAGGGTAGCCCCCGCTGATGCTGCCATGATGAAATGCCAGTATCCATCCAGGCAATATAAATAATGCCATTATTCAGATCTGTTTAGTTCAATAGGATAAACACATTAGCATCAAGACACCTAAGCCTCTTTAAACCAAATAGATGTCAAGCACCTGTAAGGGAGAGAACCGTGACAAGCTTATTCAATCCTATGAGGCAAAAAAATGGTTGGATTTATTATCTTGGAGGGGTTGAATTCATGGAAGGGGAATCCCTTTCAGCTGGTGTAATGGTGTAGTTACAACTGATAAAAAAAAACACCAGAGAAGCTCCTCCTCTTCAGCCCTTGGTACTGTAGCTGGGGTTGTGCGGTTGTGGTTACATAAGCCCTTCATAGAAGCCCAGCTCTGAACAGGCTGCCATGCTAATCCTCTGGGATGGAGTCCCCCCCCTCACCCAATCTCACTGCAGGAGAATGGAACTGAAGACATTAACCAGGATTACTACACTGGACTGTGTTTCAGAAGGCCAGCGGCAGTTATCACAAAATAACCCCTTCACACAAAAACACGCCTGCATACACAAAGCAGTAGACACCACACACAGGAACATACAGCACGAGATAGATGTGACAACACCTCTTAACCAAATTGGTTTCAATATCACATTCAAGTTGCTGATAGTTGCTTGCAAGAAGCACTTCATCTTCTGCTGATTACAAGGAAGGACAGGTTAAATTACTCAGTTGCAGAAGTGAGAGTCACATGAAGCACAATGACACATCATGTACCAACAGCCAGAAAGCAGCCGCACTGAAGCAAGTCATGTGCTGACAGCAAGACTTGTTATTACAAAGACACTTCTTAGCCACATAAGACATTGACCTTAATAAGTCAAAGATATTTATTAATACCATAGCCTTTTCTGTCCTTTCATGTAGGTAGCGAACATCTCATTCTAATATCTTAATATACGTAAACCAGATAGATCTGTCTGGTGTCCCTAGTACAAAAGTAGCACACATCAGAAACCACCAGAGGTGAGCAGCTTGTTCATTCAGCTCCCGAGACTCACGCACTGCACGCAGCGATTACTGTCAAACACATTCACGCAGAGAGGTGGTGCAAGGAAAATGGGCAAAATGACAGCAACCCCAGAGAAAAGCCTTCTGGGTAAATTTCACTCAGAGACAATAAACAAGCTGAGTTAATGACTGCTGCATTCGCAGAGGCTGGCTGATAAGAGGCAGACTTTACAGCCTGTTTGATAAAAAAGACAAGCTGCCTTGACCCAGAGAGACAGGGAAATGGCTCCAAAGAGCAACAGACCCAGTCCAGGCAGAGTGAAACATACACGCATAGACATAACCGCACGTGGCAGTTGGTGCCTCAGTAACAGGAAGTCACAGCCGCATCACTTGTCTACGCTCTCGAAAAAAAATGCACTTAATAATCTGCCACTAATGCGCTTTCCTTTGGTATATTGATTATAATGCAAAGCGCCTGCAATGAAGTTACATTTCACAGGGAGAAGAAAGGTTTATACTCCATTACCTTTTTTGGCAGTTTCCATTTCTTCTTCAGTCCAGCGAGAGCTCTCATTCATCTCCAGATTGGCTGTTGGAAAAAAAATAGAGAACCACCAAGTAAGAGAAGGCGGGCGGACAGGGGAGGGGGGGTGGGCAGCTGTCACAAAGTCAGTTAGGGAGTGACTGACAAGAGGAAAGGAAGGAGGGAGAGAAATTAGAGAAGAAAGAAAGAATAAAAGAGTGGGGGCAGGGGAGCTTGTGCTGCTTGCAAGTGAGGCACTGCAGCGTGGGTCGCTAGGGACTGTTTGTTTTAGGTGGAGGAAGCAGGAAATCCAAGGAGAGAAGTCAGTTAATGATTATAGACATAACAACTGGCTTCTTTCCCTGCACAAGCCACAAGCCAAGCTGACCCTGGCCCTGCACGGCAGACAGTGGAGCTGGAGCCTGTTCTAATGTGGCAGAGGGGAGCTGCTTCCCCGACAGCCCAAGTCACCTGGGGATTCCCTGTGACTAAACCCCATGCTGCAGGAGCAACTGCAGCATATGCATACACACACACACGCACACGCGCACACACACACACAAACAACTGCTGAATAATCAAAAACTCCCTTGGAGCCTGCAGCAAAGGTGTCACTTGGCACCTGCGAGGAAACAAAGAGCTAAAAGAGCGGACACTGCTGACACAAGGGGTATTTTGTACTTAATACTTTTGCCAAAAAATGTGATTTAAACTACATTTTTCATGCTGTCAGGATTTATTTTTGCCTTTTTGATTCCTTAGTGTACCATTTATAAGTAACATTTTAAAATGTAATGAGCAAATAACAGAATGTGTAAACAAAGACAAAAGTAACAACAGTGCACTCTTGTGGTATAGGACAGAAGGCCATAAATACATTAAAAATCTATCTTGCAAAGTACTAATGCAATAAGTAGCCACACAATTCTTTGGTGTTAAATTGTTTTGGGAAGTTGCACCTTACTTATTGCATAAAATTAGTGGTTTAAGCCATATTCAATGTTGGGGTTAGTTTCTGGTCATGTCTGTGTGCTATCAAGGATACTGGAGTGGTTTACTTGCGATTTTCTAATACAGTAATGTCAAATATAAAAGGTATAAAATTTGCCCCCTTTACTGTGATGTTAAAGTAAGATGAAAACATGATGAAACTGGCACTAATTTGATCCAACTGACTGCTGATTTGATGCAACTGATACTGACCAAGTTCATTGGTGAGGGGCGGTGTCGTGGTTTCCTCTACTTCACTGGTCATTGAGCGGGTGATGCGGCCTTTGCGGCGTCCCTGGCTGTTGGCTGTGCGTCGACCCTTGACAGCCACAGTTGGCTCTTTGTCCTCAGCATCTTCTCCAGATGTGTCATCCCTAGGTTTGTGAAATGTCAACACAGTCAGCAAAAGACACGCACACAGGATGTAGATATTTTTTATTCAACTAAGCATTTGTTTTACTGTTGAAGGTGAAACTGCATTAAAAAAAACCCTGCTGTACACAGTAGGTGAGGTCAAGCATCTCCGCAGAAGATGTCGTCTGATGGCTATGGGTAATGTGTGTGTGTTTAGAATGTCACTGACTGCAAAATTCACACGCTGAGATGTTTTATATGATGACTTAAGTTTTAATTTATTAACAGGTACTATAATTCCTGATGTACTGTAAACTATAACGCAAATGTTCTGACAATCAGAAAATGACCTGATGACGACCTAAATTATAGTTTCATGAGACCCAAGGAACAAAGCCAGCTGCAAAAATGCACTGATGGCAATAATACTTGTTTAATGTTCGTTGTGGGGTACTGCTTAAACTCTTAAAGACATCATTTAACTGTATTTTGTGTAAATTATTCCAATGCAATCTTTTCTGTGCAAACATTAACTCCAACACCAAAACTCTAACTTGCATTCATCACCATAGTGTCCCTTTTGCCTCTGTACTCCGTTGACTTCAGTGAGTCAAACCTAGCTGTGTGCAAGCAGACACAGTTTTTCCTTAATTTTTTACCAACATAATTTACCATGTGTCAGCACAATGCCATGTCAGGAGACAGCTGCTGAGTTGAACTCAGTGCTCCTCCATTCACCTTCCTGCAGCTACATTAATCTTGCTGTGAGGAGTTGGTGGCATACTAAATATAGCCAAGCCAGCTGTGCCAGGGGTGACAGGCAGGTAGCAGGGTGTGCAGGGATTCATGGAGTCCCCATGGCCTCACCTCAAAGCAGAGAGGCAGAAGGCAGTGCTTCTTCTTCATCTTCATCATCATCTACTACTTCTTGTTTGGCACAACTGCTCATAAATATGAACTTGCAATACAGGAAACTGTTGCAATTTATAACCACGGCTGATATTAAAAATTGCATGAACACAGAGCTATATTAATATATTAATTAATTTTCAGGCAACAGAAAGCAGTGACATTCCATCTGTTGTTTTGCATCCCTTGCTGGCACTGGGCCTGAAAACACCCCCTCCACCAATGCCGTGCCCACCCTCTTGCCCCTCACACACTTGTCACTGACAAGTAAGCAAATCATGGTGCTTATTTTCCCCACACAAAACCCAACAGACTCACAAAATAGGTGCAGAATTTGAAAAAGAGACACTTGGCATTCTATTGGGAATGGGGGACGCATAAACAGGAAAACATCTGTTTTAATAGGCAAAAAATGGACTCTTGACTTTGCTGTAGGTGGAAAGTCTTGCTGGAGGTAAAAAAGTAAGTAACTCAAGGGTTACAGAATGATTGGATTTCCAGATCCAATCCCCGCAGCCAAAACTCACTCCTACTCCATTTGCTGCAGCCTGACCTGGCACAATTCTAAAAATTGTATGTTGGGAGAAATAGAAAGGGATCGATCACTGCAGCTGTACAGGTTGAGGCACGTAGACTGTGGTAAAAAAGGTCTTCATCCGGTTTCACCTTTTCCTCTCAATCGGTCAGTCGGTTTTCCACTTTACATTGTGTTTAGATTCAAAATTTGTTCAATAAAATGTTTTATTGTAAATATAGTCTTAGATACAAAGGACTTGACTCCTACAAGAAGAATTAGTTAGTATTAAAAATCAACTTACTTCATTCCATCTTCCTTGTCCTCAGCTTCATTTTTTTCTTCATCCCTCTCTCCCTCCTTCTCTTTCTCTTCCTTCTCTTTCTCTTCCTGGCTGCTGCGGCTCACTTGCTGCTGCTGTTGCTGTTGCTGACCATGCTGTGTTGAGAGATGGCAAAAACAAGGGGTTCTGTTACAAAGACAATCCCACGTAACTGGATACACAGACTTACAAACACCACAACCACTCCTGTAACCAATAAACCATAGGTACCGACATCAACGCATTGATGCACAAACACGCAAATGCAGTTATCACTTATCACAGTAGTGTATGGTTGTGAAAGAGAAATGATTTTGTTATTTCCATTTTGCTAATTCGATTTTGCTATGATCAAGCTGTTGTCTAGTAAAGTGTGTTGTTGATTTTTCTGTTTTCTATCATTTGAGTTAATTACGCCAATATGTGACACATACGTATTATTGAATACATGTTCTTCTGGCAAACCATAGCAGATAGTATATTGTCTGGATGGCTTTCTGATAAGACAGAAGACAACAACTGCACGATGGTGTTTTCAAAACTGTGTAAATGTCACTTCCAAAGACTCGGTTTACAATACTTGTTCACCCAAAAAAACATCAGTTCAGCACAGGCAAAACAAAACAGGATACGAAACTTCCAAAATTACAGCAGCAAATTTCTGCTGTATAACCTTTATGCACCCAGAACCGCTTCCTTACCAGCTTCCTGCCTGTCTGGGCTGTTAGGGTTAGAGTTCAGATGTGTACAGACACACAGCCTAACCAAAAACCTTAAATACCGCTCAACAATGACAAAGCAAACACACTTACAAAAAGATCAATTGCTCTGTTTTTGCAGTTGCAGCCTTTGGCCAAATGCCTTAAGTAGAGCTGTGACACTTTCTTTTTTTCATCACCATTCTAATAATATCCATCCACACTAAATATATCGGTCTGTTAGCACTGTGGCTAAACAAACGAAACCTTAATCTGCTGTCAATATCAACACTGTATGCCCAAAGCAGGGGTATAGCTGTATAACTGAATGAAACCCCAGAGCAGCCATTTAACTACCAGTAGACCTTCTCAATCTAAAAACATTAACCAATTCCTGATTCACACAATTTCTCAAATAACCAAACATAAACCCCTATTACCACTTGCATGTCATTCTGATATATTGCACTGTACTTTAAGTTCCGCCTCTGGTGCTACCTTCCTCTGTGACTGGTAGTGCTAGCTGCTGTCAGGTAATGAGCGGCGGTTTCTTCAGAAAAGATGAGGAGACATCATCCTCATGCCTACAGGAAAAGGTCACGAGTAAATTAGCCTGCCAATTCATTAGTGCCTGCGACCATGAGGTTTAATACCTAGTACCTAATCTGAGGCTATGTAATAACGATTGGTTACTTAATGTCATGGGTCTTTGATAACAGAGTAAGGTGTTTCACTGTGGAAGATCCAGACCACTCCCTGACTCTCCCCCAGCCGGAGATTATCACCTGGACCCTGACATGTTTGTCACTGGCACTGTTTGTGCCAGGGATGGCTCAAAGTCATCACTTTTCAAATATGAGACACTGCGCACCTTGACACAGAACAAATAACCTGGACTGAACAGAGCCCATGAAATAACTATGATGCTAGCGTTCAGTGGTTTGTAGCTCCCCCGAGGCCGAGCTAACTTAGACTAAGGCTGAGTTCAGGACTCATACTGAGCTCACCCCTAACCACTCAAAGTAACACATCTTTCAAGCTGAATGCTTTCATCGTGAAATGTAGACTGTACCCTTGAGAAATACTGAACAAAAGCCACAGGTAAACTGCGCATGCAGGCTACTGGTCCGCCCTGGCAGACACCGGTCGCTCATAGACGCATCGCGGTGAAGTCACCTCTGCGATATGGAGAGCTGCTTCCCATGAGGAAGGATCACGAGCTCCCCCTGTGGGTGTTAAATGGATACATGGAAATGCAAGTGTTTTGTTATTGTAATGCTGTTGTTGTTTTTGGTGCAGAGGGGAGGATTTCACCCTCCGCACCACCTCCATTCCTCTCCTTTTCTTTGTGGGACGGGCTATGTTTGTTAAGTTGGCTGGGAGGGGCGTTTCTCACTGCTACTGCTGCAAGGCAGTGTTTGCTCCCTGGCTTTGGGTTTTCTAACAGAGGTTGCTGGTTAGTCTGTTGGCCAGCCTGTCCCATGGACAGGCGCACGTCTCCTCCTGACTGCAGAAGCAAAGCCAGCACTTCTCCTCTGTGTCTTAGTTTCCTGGGCAGACTGATGGGTGTGTTACCTAGGCAGAGAGAGATTAATGGCCTTCTTGTTTTCGGAGGGTGATTGTCTCCCTTACTCCAGAGCTGGACCAAAAACCTTTTTAGGGATCGTAGGCTGTTTCTATCACCTCTGCCTTGACTAGCTGTTGTTCATTAGCCAGAGGCTGAAAACGCTGCTTAGTTGCTGGTTCACCACTAATCAAATACAGGATCAACAAAAGAACAGCTTGCCTTGATATAAACAGTACACTCGACAATAAACTAATAACAGTCAAGTTCATTACTCATAAAAGACTGTATTCTGTTATGTTAACCTGAACAGCACATCTATAAACTACTGAGCAGATAAATCCAAGCCTGAATGACCAGAGGAATGTTGAATAATTTATTTATGGAAATAAAGGGAGAATGATTGTAGAGGGGCTGTTTGACTGTGCCAGTATAAGGGGGCATGCCCCAAGCACAGTTCAACCTGTCCGTCACTGACAGACCTGCTGTCACTGGAGCATCCCTTGTTGCTTAACGCCAAGGCAATCCCCAAAGTGAAATACCGAACCATGTTAGAAGGAGAACTGGGAGCTCATTACTGTCAATGCAGAAAGAGCACTGCCATATGGGGTTGAGCAAAGTGCAACACTTGATCAGCACTACAAGGTCACCTTTGCCATTTTAATGGCTTGAACTAACTCAATCAGTTGCAAAGACATTACTGTGGCTCCATTGCTGGTAGTGAGAAATGGCTGTGTTTGAACTGGACAAACCTTAAGTTGCGTAAATGTATACATTATACATACAGCTAATAAAGTTGTACAGTTACTTTGTCAGTATTTTCCCCAAAAATCCAGCAAGAGTTGCGCTTTAAAAGTCAGAAGACATTCTTGTGTTACAAGTTTGACAGCAGAGAAACCGGTTCAGGCCTGGAGTATACTGACTTACTGTCATTAGATAAGTTAGCAAGGTGAGTGACAACACCTGACATCTCATTGCCTTGCCACAGCAAAAGGAGAATTTCAGGGAATCTGCCTGTGCAGCTGTTATTGAAAACAGAAAATAGTTCACCTCATATTTTCAAGCCCACAATGTTTGCCGTATCTTTGAGGCATTATTTTCAACTGAGCTTCATGGGGAAGAGTACCTGGCTTCTTCCACGGCGTCTGTAGTTCCTTCGCACTACATTCTTATAGTTTTCATTCTTTTTGGTCAGGTAGTAAAAGAGCACACACTCGGCCACCGTCTGAAACATGAGAAAAATATCATTTTACAAAAATAATTTCCTGAAAAGACTGGATATCTGAACACACACAAAGAAAATGAATCAATACCTTTCTTTCCAGGAAAGATGCAATCAGACTAAAGTTTTTTGGGTGCTGAATGAACCTGTGCAAGCACAACAGAAATTATTATTATTGCAACCTGCCAACAGAATGATTCAAAATCAATAGCATTTGCTGATTTGCTTTTAAGCTAGTTTTAGACCATTTTAGACATTGAAGATCAAAAACTATATTTTGAGATGATTTTTGCATCTGCAGAGATCCTGCTGTAAAGTCAGTGTTTTAACTGTATGTGTTTAATTTGATTAAGAAGACAAAGAAAGCAGCTGATTGCTTCTCACAAAAGGGGAAGATTCACTTCCTTATCAAAATCTTACTAACACATACTTCACAAAAAGTGTGTCAGTAATCGTAGATGTTTCTGTTCTGTTAATTCTGTTAGATGGTGTGCTAAGCTAATATGGCATTTTATATGTTTTAATCAAATTTAGAAATGTAGAGAGTTTTATGTATACTAACAATCATATCAACAGATGTGGCAAAGAGTATTTTCTTCTTTTGAAAGAAAATATAATTATATTGGTTATAATAATGTCAACCTGCTTACTTCTCTCTGAAAGTGTCCTTCTCCTGCTCACTCCACATGTTCATAACCTGCCGGTCCTTGTACACCTTCATGGGGTCATCCATCAGTCCATTCATGTTGATAAACTTGATGCGTTGCTGCTCAGCATCAAACAGCATAGGAGGGATGACAGCCAGCTGTCGCATTTGCTTCTCTGTGTTCTAAAGTACAAAAACACCACACACAGAAATCAACATCCTGAATTGAGTGGGCTGGTCTCAAGAGGGAAACAATCTGACAATGTTGTGGTTATGCTAATGTACACTATGTGAAACCTGATGTGGTACTGCAGAGTTTTGGAGTGTGGTGAAGCTCAGGAGACAGAAGGGGAACATGTTAGCTCAACAGCCTAATGCATGTTTCTTGTCAAATGTTAACTTCACTAAAATTGTTCTTGTCACTCAAATAAACAATCAGGAAAGTAACATTACAGCAGCACATCTGCAGCTGGGAGCTTAAAGAAAAGTGAGTGGAAAGCTCTAAACTAGACATTGTTCAGACTAACATGACAGTAAAGACAGTTCACACTGCACGGCTTTCAAAACTGTATGATGTCTGTGCAGTTTACACTACAAGACTTGCTGCCTTGTGATCAGGAGTCTTACATTCCTCATTTATGGACACTACACAACTGACAAGTGGCCATCTTTCACGAGGAGAAACCACAGACTAATACATCTTCTCCCCAAAATATTTTTGTCTCAAGCAGAAATGACAAGAGATACGTTTTTTTCTTTGTTTTTTGTTTTTGTTTTTGTTTTTTTATTCAAGAGATACGGTTTGTGAAATCAGATTTAGGAAACAACACATTCCATGTGCGGATCCATATTCACAAAGTGATGTCAAACAGAAAATAGCATTCTGATTTATTTTGTTTTGCACAAATATTTCTTTGGAAGAAATGTGGGAAAAAGAAGACATTCTCCTTCTCTCTGAAGACCACCTTCACCCTCCCTCCAGCTGTCTCAGCTGATTCAGATTAAATAATTGCATCTTTGAAAACTTCACAAATAGCCCCTGGAAACTGCTGATGGAGCAGTCAGGAGCATTTGTCAGTGAGTTGCAAAACTTGTCTGTGATCAAACTATGCACTGAAAATATTTTAAATCCATAACAATTTGTCTATGACTGTAACTATGATTATAATTATGCCTTTTCGGGACAGAGAGTATGAATCTGATAACAATAGTTTAGTCAGGCTGGCTTTAGTTTGTCTTTAGGGGACTTGTACACAAATGGGTCTGTGATTTTGCAGGTCATGTTAACATTTACCATATTCAAACTTAGAGTTGAGGTTCCTCACGGAGCTACACAGATAATATATGTTGTAGAGTCAGTACAAACTGTCAGAGCCTACTGACGATTTAGTTTAGATAGTGCTGCTATCTAAACTACTACAAATATTCCTACGGCACACCAGCTGAGAAAAAGTCCGCAGAGTTGGTATCTGAGAGTGGAACCATTGTGGCAAAAGGCTAATCCCGTAGAACAGCTGCTGTATGTGATTATATTTACTGGCATATTCCAATGAATTATATTTGAAAGTAATTTCAGATAGTTCAGGATACAAGCACGTGCATGCACGTGCACACATATACACACACTCTTACTTCATGCTCTGATATTCCATCAATGATCTCGGAGACCTCATGTTCACTGCGGGCTGCAGATGAGCTTAGCCCACCTCCTCGCTGGCCAACACGGCTACAGGAGGAAAGATATAAATGAGCTGTCACAACTACCAGCTTATTATTGTAATTGAGATACTTGCACAATGAAATACAGTTACATTTGTTCTTCACAGTAACTAGGCAATAAAACAAAGTGATTAACTCATCCGCAGAAATTAATTCTCAGTTCGATAATCACACACACTGCATAATGGAAATGAGAATAAAAGTTCTTAGGATCTCACCTCTGCATGCGCTCCTGCAGCTCTCGTTGCTTGCGGATCTCTGGGAATTGTTTCTCGTAGTACTCCCGCACCTTGCTCTCCTTGGCACGGCGTCGTGGATTGTTTTCAATACGCTCCACCTTCTTCTCCCAGGCTTCCATCAGCTGGTCATAGCGCTGGCAAAATTTTTGCTCCTGAAGCACCACAGAAACCAAACATCTCAATCAACTGCATATCCATCTTTAACAGGTAACGCTCAAACAAGATACCAAAAAAGTAATTAGATCTGGTCTAAGTCCACGTGTCCAGAGGGGGCAAAGTGATATTTTGGTTTTCTATCAAAGACTGGCCTTGACACATGGCTCTAGTAGACGACATCCCACTGTTTTCCAAGCTTCCTCACAAGCGGGTTGTAAACCAGACCATTAACCCTGGTGCAGACACGACCCTCAGAAGACCCATAAACCACAAGGTGATGTCTCCTTACACTGCCCACGAGGAACTACCTCCCCCACTTAAACACAACACGAGACTGGACTCACATCCATGACTTACACACGTCTGAAAAACTGATTTTTCTGACATCATGCAAATGTTCTTTGCGTAATACATGCAAAGCTTTGAAACATTTGAAAAAGCAGGATTTTCACAATATTCCCAACTACTGGCTAGATGCTAATGTTGTAGAATAACTGTGGACTTGAGTTATAACAAATATTTTCTGCCAAACCAGGAATTTTAGGATGCTTGATGACTCACTAGCCAAGCATCAAAGCTCACCCCCACTGATATCTGCTTTTTTTTATAGTCATGCACTTTGCCTCAGTCTTGTTAGGTCACTGGCAAAAGCAGTTACTAATCCCATGCAATGGTCATTTTAGGGCTTGGCTGGCAGTGAATTACACAGAAAAAAAAGAAAAATCTTTTTTCTTAATGACAGTATGATGGAATTGTTTTGGTTTTTCAGAAGCAATCGCAGCACTCCTGGAGCTCTACTCCTCTTTGAACTGCCTTAAGTGGCTACTAACTTCAATAGGCAGCTAACATAGTTTCTCTCAATTCATCAATCATTGGTTGACTCCCAGCAAAGTGTCACAACTCTTGAGATTTCTACTTACCCACTGCTTACGAGCATGATTTCTCCTCTTGAAGTACAAGATGAGCTTCTTTCTCATCGCCTGGTTTCTGAGAGGGATGAAGAAAAAAGAGAGGCATTAATGAAAAACACAAGTGCAGAGGGATTGAAAAAAACAATATGGTAATAATGTGTTCAAGAAAACAGTTAATTCAGACAATACTTTGGCTTTCTTTATGGTTTGAAGATAAGAAATCCAAGTATACAGTGTTCTGAAAATCCTTAGGTAGACGCTGCACATTTTTTCCAATATACAAACAAACACACAATGCTGATACACCATGTCTGTCCTTGTATGCCACCACCCCATAAACTCAAACTTGCTTCTGGGTGGAAAGGACAGCGAAGGGAGCCATGCTAATAAAACTTGTCTGAGCTGGGAACAGCCAGGCACACTGCTTCAAATAAAGGTCAGGGCCAGTAATCTCCTTAGGCAGCCACTGAGTTTGTGCCTTTCGGTGCTGCAAGACAGAGTTTTATTCCTGACACTTAATCTGTCAGTTGTAAGGTCACGTTCCCTCGCTGATTAATGTAATCTTATTTTACATTAGTGACATTAGTCACTTCAACTGAGCTATAGGGTCCCTTGGGTCACAGGCAAGAGCAGAGGACAAGAAGTGGGAGAGTCATTATGTGTAAGTCCAGGGAAAATTGGAAGGTGGAATGAAAAATGTAAAAGAATAAAACACACACGCGCACACACACACACATGCACAATGACCCATTCTTCATTTCTTACATACAAACATTTTCACATACCAACATGTATAAACAAAAACATACTGAACCAAGTCATCTACAAAAGGAAAAATAATAACTGTCAATTACAGCTTACTTTGGATATCCACACACTTCATGGCATATAATGGGTGAGAACTAAGTTGGCATGGCAAAGGCAGATATAATAGATTAATCCCTTTAAAGACAGAGATGGCATTGTCCTCGGATACCAGATGGCAAAAGGAAAGATTAGCCCTGAAGTCCAACCAAAGGTTTTCTTTGTGCTGTCCCAGGCCAGTGTCATTTCTGAGATATCAGAGAACACTGTAATTGTGCATAATACATCTAAGACATGGTGGCTGAAAGATTCATTATACACACCCACTTGTGCTCTATAGTCCATCCCACAGTTCAAAGTTTGAGTTTGTCTTAATAGTAGTCTGAAGTTATCATCTTCTGACTAATAATAGCATTCGGTCTGCAGGAGATGAGCTGGGAAGGATGTACAGCACTCAGATGTTGAGCACTCCACAGAGATACTGGCACTCATCTATCCCTGCAGGGATGAGTGCCAAGATTATCAAACCGGTTAGCTAAACAAAGAAGTCAATTGTGCAGGCTCAAAGCAACATGTGGTGGTATTTAATAACACACATGGGGGGAAAGGGGAGAGTTTTCAGTTAATTGCTTTGAGGCAATAATACTGATCAAACGACACATGGATCAAAAGCAGTGAAGACAGAGCAGCGTACAGCCAAGAGGTCAGATGCATCTTGTGCTATGCCTCTGTGCCCAAACCACAGTGACAACAATGGCGACAAGCTATTTTAATGCACCTACAGCCCATTGATGTGCCTTGAATAATGGTCTTCATAAGATTATGGCGCTACATAAACTTTACTTTCTAGTAAATATTATGATCAGCTCCATATAGTTTCACATCTGAGCCTCTTCTTTGACAGAACTTTTTCTAAGGGATGTACCGCTACACAACCACAGCTAATGGATGTAGCCCACTACTGAAGTTGGGTTACAGTCACCTCATCAAATAAAAATGGTTTGTTTTTGCTGTACTTTTCACATGTATATATAAACAAAAAAAAAACTGTTTTTTCGCACATCTCATTGATGCACAAGACACGTCAGAGCATGAGGCACAACAATTAACACTGAGGAATCAGATGAGAGTACATCACCCCCATATGTGCATTACGCACATTTTTAAAAGGTACCAAAAAGGTACCAAAAATCTCCAGAGAATACATTCAATAATAAAGTTCTACAACATTCAAAAAAAATTCTTAGAAGAGTTTGCAGACTTCAGTGGGTGTTTACAGAAAAAATATGTAGAAGTGTATGATGTTACAGACTCACATTTTGATGTTCTCATGGTACTGCTTGGTATCAGAAGGTTGATTGTACAGAGGCTAGAAAAGGACAGGAAATGAGCAGTCTAAAGAATCAGTTTTGTTTTCAGTTGCAGAACAGATATACAATTTTCAACAGCAATAAACATGAACATCAAGAACATCTGTTCAACGTGCTTGTGACCTTGTTCTAGATAAAAACAGAATTTCAGTGTTTGCAGAAATGGTCATCAAGCAATGAGTGACTCAAGGCTCCAACTGACAGAAGCCAAAAAACTCAACAAAAAGACTTACTCAAAATAAAAGCCCCCTGGAGCAGAATCTGTTCAGTTTATGAACTTGCATGGACTTCAAATTTAATATGTTTAATAAAACCAAACGATCAAATCCATGTTTATGCTTTGACAGTAAGAATGTGTGAGAATAAAAGCAAAAATCACAATTATAAAATTGTAATGATGTAAAGAAGTGTAACACATAGTTGTGTTTTTATTCTCAGTGGGATTGAGTAGAAAGAAACCTCTAATATTGCACTCTAATATGAGTCATCTTACCGACTGTTCAACATCAATGTTCAGTATCGGCTCATTGAGCTGCAGTCAAAACTATAATTCAACCATTCTAACTTATTTCTTCTACGCCACTGCAGTGGCTGATTGACCCCTTGTTCCTTATCACTCCCTATGTATTCCCTTTGTTCCTCTAACCTAACCTGGGCTGTTAAAATCTCCACATAATGCAAAGGAGGAAAATACAGAAACAGACACAAAGTCGCTACTCACCAGTTCTACCCTTGGTCCCAGTCCCTCCAGTATTCTGTGCGCTTCCTCTGCCTTTTTCTGGAGACAGGAACACAAACAGAAGTAGTACATTAGCCAGCTGCCTGTACCTCTGCTATCACCACAGCAACCCAGTGAGCACACTCACTTGATCACAGAGGTTACACCACTGCCTGCATGTACAGACGGACTGACTGCTGGATGTATGGATGGATGGATAGATGGATGCACTGACTATTATTAGAGCTTTTAGCCTGAGGTGGGCCACAGCTCCCTCTCTGCTCGCCCAGAAAAAAAAAAGATTACTCACCTCCCCTGAGCAGAGAGGTAGAGAGAAAGAGCAGGCTGGTTGGGAAGCAAGTGGGAGTGGAAAAGAAAATGAGTGGGAGAGAAAGAGCAAAAAACGAGGGGGGGGGGGCTTAAGGGCTTTGGTGCTCATCTCATACGAGACATCTGATGAAAGAGAGAGATCTTACCTCCAGCTCACTACCTACAACAATCAGCCTCTTAAGACAAAACTTCCTGGCAAGGACCATAAAGCAAGAAACCAGAGGTGCTGGGGCATGAAGATGGGCAGCGAAAAACGCCTATGTCCCTGACTGATCTCTGCGGCTTTGCTCCTTTATACATTAATATTTCTTTCTCGCAGAAAAAAAACATAGCAGCGTTCAAGACTGCACCTTGCCATTATGACCGCTTCATCGATCAAACTATATCCTGCTTGGTGACACACCACATGCTCTGTCACTTACCATCACACTTCATTTCCGGCAGTGACTATGCAGTGAGACTGTCAGGACTGACACAGCCACAGACGGGAGCACAGAGGGGGAGGAGAGGATGGAGAGGAGGATGTGGGAAAAAATTCAGAGGCAATAACAGAGACAGAACCTGCCAGTGACTACGTGCATGTCAACCTTTATTTTTCAACGCCCACCGTGTCTTGCTGCTTGCTTGTCCCTTTCACTCTGTCTTTACTGCAGAGGCAACGCGGGAGGCGCTCGGGATCTCCTCCTCGGTGTATTCAAGACTCACTGCAGGAGCCATATTGGCTAAGTCGATAGGTTTCCTTTGAAGATGACAACATTCCTGTATAATGCTTTAATAGGTAACACTTTCCTTTGGGTTCTTGACAACCTCATATACTTCACAGCCACCAGGATGTATAAATATAGAGAACGACTTTCCTGACGCAATTTATCTGCACGATCTACCAGAGCGATTTATCTACACCAGACATCAACGGAATCAGGAAAAAGATCTTAGGTTCTCGTCGTTGTGAAGCCTATTGCCAGGAAGGCTGTACAAAAGTAGTGGTAATTGTTGTAATTGTTTGACGGGAAAATTGGATCAATAAAATTGGAAATTGCTACACTCATGCTAACAGACATGGACGTAAAGACCAGAGAGGAGGTCACACAAACTGCTTCAATTGACTTAACTCAGTCTGCTAAGGCTTCACAACACCTGTGATAAAATTCAGACTGTATATTTTCTGGGGGCCCTCTAAATTTACACATAATCTCCAGTAGCATTTGTTCAAGCAAGGCAAGCAGTGTTTGGCTTTAGCTGAGTCATTAGCCCAGTATTTTAATGCATATACTCCTATTATTCTAAGTCCTATTATTCTTCCTTTGCATTAAACTGCTGTTTTCCACCTTGCTGTTGCTTCTGACCAGTGAGAAGGTGTAATAGGCTGCAGAATATTGCCTCATTGCAGGAGCAGTTAATGAGCAGCAATTATTACAAAAAGCCTGAGGGAGCAGCGGGCTCTAGGACGTCGCTTCATTTCCTGGCCATGACTGCAAAATACTGACCTTAAAATTCTTAGAATACGGGTTCTAAAAAATTACTTGAAATGACAAATTTAGCAAACAGAAGAAGGGGTGGATGAGATGCAATTTTACCTTTTCACAAACTGTTAATTATATTGCGAGAACTGTCCTCTCAATCGGCACACACATTAAAACACCGAAGTACAGAGGCTCATTCAATTATTTTCATCATGCCTTTCTCCTCGTGTAGCACAAGGGACTTCTGCTCTTGCAGAGATATCATAAGATGTAAAGCTCTGCAGCTGGACTTCTGTACGTGCAGACATTTCCCCCAGTGGATCATATGATCACTTGAAAACAAAATGGTGAACATAAAAAAGCTTGAACAAATCTATAAAAATAACACTGCGTACCTCTGTGACTAAAATCACAGCACAACAAACATAGTAACAACGGCGAGAAAAATCAGGTAAAGCTTTTAAGAGGTAAACAAAAAAATGAGAAGAGCTGTGACTAATTGGGGATTAGACATGAGAATTTAGCATAGTTCAACAGAATTATGATAATGCAGATTTTATTCTTGTTATCATGTCTGCCAAGAGACTCTTATGCAAATATGAGAAGCATGAACTTAAGTTGAGACATTCCTTAAGGGTTTGACAGTGGGCTGTTTGGAGAAATGCAATTCTAACCCTGTCAGAGAGAACTGGTGACACTGAGCCCAGAGGGAACACATGGCACCACATTGACATCAACTCAAAAAGACACGATGAAGCTGAAATAATTGTAGTTAAACAGCACACCCATGCTATTCTGAAGGAATAAATGCATTACTGCCTAGTCTCTTGGGAATGAAAAGAATAGGACAACAGTCAAGAGAATACATACAAACTGCCTGAGATTTTGATGCACCTTTAGTATCACTCTGGCCATTTTGATAATTTCAGATGACATGAAGATGAAGTCATCTTATGTAATTAGAGTATATAGATGAGTACAACCATCCTTTTCAATTGTCCTTATAGTACAGACAATTATATAGATTATTGACAGTTTCCATCTACTTCACTGTACTCTCAGTGGAAAACGGGAGTAAAAGAAGCCTATGTAATAGCAATTAATTAGGAATTAAAACATGTTATTGGAACTAATAAAAGTATGAAACAATATACTGAATAGACAGGTAAATTCCAAGGATGTTTTTGTTTCATAAAGCTTAGAGTTTGTGAAACTAGGAAATAGGTTAAAAAGTTGATTGGGGGTTTAAAGGGGCAGGCAGTAGGCCAGAGGACATCCTGCTAGTCAAAGGGAACTGGAAAGTGTGTCAGAGGTCAGGCTACATTGTGGAGTGAGCCATGAGTCATTGTTAAACTTCCAGCTTTTCAGATGACTCTTGAGCAATCTGTCCTGCTGCTGTACACAACTGCTGGAACAGAGTTGAAACAGCTTTTCTGAACATATTGTTGGTTCCCTTAGGGCTTCTATCCAGGTTAGTGCAGTGTCACAACATTTCTAGACTTGTGAGGGATTAATCCTCTTGCTTAGTGAAATTGGGGAAGGGTTAATGCTTGCAATACATGTGTCCATATTTTCTATTTGAAGTTTATTTTCTCTACACTGCACGCCATTCTATGTGAATTATTTTGCCTTGAAAGTGTCAGAGAGGTTGTTTTAAATATTCAAAAGTACTTTCCTCTGAACCATGATGTTTTAACATTACTTTCAGTCTCCCATACGGAGTTTGTTCAAAGAGGGTAAATCTGGGTTGTGATGTAGTGTGAGCAGTTTCCTGTTTCATGTGCCAATTTCAATATAAAAGGAGACAACATTTCACCACCAGGGGGACTGTGAGCACTGAGAATCACTTGATTATGAAAGGTTGTCTACTGTGCAGAGCACTGTTAAAATTATCTTAATTAATAGCATCAAAAGTCTTCCAAAGTGCCCAGTTACTGTTTTCTTGAAAAAAGAATTATGTTGATATACCAGCACCATACCATGTATACTGCTGTCGATGAATTCTGTGGTTCAAAAGCTGCACCTGTGGAGTAATCTAGTTTACCTTACCCTAAGTGCTATGACGTCCATTAAACCTGATGACTATACCAAACAGCTGGGAAAAATAAGAACTTTGGTGAAATTTGCTATATTCAGCCAAATGAATCAGTAGTGAACCATGTGGGTAAGAATCCAGCATTTTAATCATTTCATTTGTGGTAATGAATACACAGCATAAGGGACAGAGTAAGAGAGCTAATTCAGCGCAAGGTTCAACTTGTGTGATGGGACACCAGTTGTGCATCTGGTGCATGTGCATGTGTGGTCTACTGACCCTGTTCTCATCGTAGATGATCTGTACCAGGCTGCGGTGCTTGGCCTCACTGGGTGGCGGTGAGATGGGCCGCTCTGGCTCATGAGGCTTTGCCGCCTCCTCCTCCAGCTGTTGCTGTTATACAAACAAAGATAACGGTTAACACTTCCAGGAAGACCTGTGGCTCACCAGTTCCTGTTAGGAAGTTAGGTGCATTAAAGCAACCGTCTCTCCCCCAGCGCTCCAGCAGAGACATGACTAACCATCCTATTAGCAGTAATAGCTATTAACTCCCCAGGGTCTAGCTAATCAAAGAGTTACCACAACAGCCTGTAAACAAAGCCAATGCCTGCTGTGTAGCTGGAACATTCAATGAGAAAAGGAGAAAAGGGAGAGAATGAGACAGAAGAATAAATAAAAGGGGAAAATGTGAGGAAATTAACAATAGATGAAATCAAGCTCCGGAGTTCCGTTAACTGATAAGTCACCCTGGCTTGTAATCGACCAATACATTAGGACTGACGGCTGAGGCAGAGTTTCCCCAACAACCGCTTAAGCCTGGTGGGCTGCTGCACACCTTTTCTAAATAATGCTCAACATTCATTCATAATTTACAAATCATTTGTCAGCCACTATGTCGTTGTCTGGAAACCTCATGCACTGCAGGTACCACTGCTACCAGATTTCCATATAATTACTGCAGAGTGAGAACCACAGCCAGAGATTATACAATTCAGGTTAATCAACTATGATCATGTAATGTGGCAGACTCTCTCTCTCTCTCTCTCTCTGTCTCTCTGCCTCTCTGTCTCTCTCTCTGTGTGTGTGTGTGTGTGTGTGTGTGTGTGTGTGTGTGCGTGTGTGCGTGTGTGCGTGTGTGCGTGTGTTTTATTTTATTATTATAACATTCCACTCCAAACTCAAGCTTAACTTAAGGTGGGAAGAGAGGTGAAGCGACCAAAGTAAAAGAAATGAGATCTCCCCTCAAGAGAAACTAATGTAGCCTGTGGCTGTGCATGGCTATGCATGTTAATTGCTAAATCGTTATCCCTTTTTTTAAACAAAAAAAAACAATTTAAAATGTGTTGAGCTCACATTTTTCAATTCTAAACGAAACACAAAAACAGACAGTAAATAAGGATTTATGGGGCATTTATGCTACCACACGTGCATATTTTCCTCAAGGCTTCTTTGAGAAAAGAAAAGACGAGAGAGGCTTCATCTAACAATAAGGGAGAAGTCATTAAAAAAGCAGATCAAAAATCACAGTGTTTGCACACTTACATTTAGACACCTCTCACATCTTTGGCTAATTAGAACATATAAATTGAAAAAACAAGTGTAAATGCAACCAAGGTACAGCTGTCTACCAGCACATTCCGTCCAGATGATGAAAGACCTGTCAAGCATCATCAGTCCTCCTACACTTCACTGTCAATAAGAATGTGGAAGAACCAGCTTACTTCCACTGCTTATACTTGCAGGAAATAATGAGGCACAGTATTTTGACATAAATTTACAATGAAATACAATGAAATTCTTAATGTGACACAGACAGGAGCACTTTCAATGCATACAGTCATAACATAGCCAGAAGGGTGTGTATGCATCACATATCATGGGAAAAACCTTTCCCACTTTTTAGCAGGGCTTTATGTTTCTGTTACTTACTTGTTAGCAATAATATCAAGAGGTAATTTACCTCCTCAGAGTTCTTCAGGGCAGAATGGACATAACAGTGACTCACTATTGGAATGTGATTTATTGTGTTGGGTGTGTAGGCTTAACCCAAGAGACACAAGCATCCTATATAAAAAGTTGTCTGGAGGCCAAGGCCTAGTGTGTGTAGAGCAGTACAGTTAATTAATGCCCCTACTCCTCATCTTCAGTCAGGGGCTTCAGGAGGGGGAAAGAAGGCCTCCAGAGGTTTCATATGAGAGTAGAGCAAAATGGATCATTATGTGTCATGATGGGGCTCGATAAGCATCTGGTGAGGGAAACACAGACATTCCCATAGAGACACATCTTCCCTTTTCAAACCTACCACAGACAAAAATAAAATAAACCAGCTTTTCTGAGCTTAACTGATGTGACACAGGCTGAAGGTAACATAAGCCCTATCCCCGCACCCATACTCTAACCCGGCCACAAAATAAGTTTTAACATGCCACTTAATTAGTCAGGATGTTTTAATGCTTTCAGATAGCCAGACCATAAAAAACATCCATTAAAACTCTTGATTTATATCTGTCAGCAGATCTGAGCCTCTCTATCACTCAGGTTTACATCCGGAGAATTTTATTTTGGTTCCTGATACAATTTGGGAAAAACCCTATAGTAATTAAACAGTAACATTCTATTAATAAAGAGTAATGTGCCAACCCTTCAGGTAACAGACTTCTTATTTTTAATCTGGCAACCATGAATTTCAACAGATAATATGTCAATACCAGCAAACTCACCTCAAAGTGAGAAAAGTCTGTTATTCTAAACTAATCTTCACATTATGTTCAGCTTGCATCTCCTGCGAAAATGTTAATGATTGTTACTTTGAGCTCATCAAATAAACAGCTATGAGCCTCCAGCATTCTTAACTGTAAAGGAGCATGTCAGTGAGTGAAACCACATGCTGCCACAGTGGAAAAGTGTTATAAAATTGTTAACAGACATAGCACTAGGGAAACACTATCTGCCATCAATAAATTAACATAAAGCTAGCTCTGAGTGATGATCATTTTATTAATGAGTGAGTATTATAAACTGCATACTCGCATCCGTGGTGGATGCTGTGTGAACAAGTGAGTTTACCCATACAGTTTCTCTATAAACATGGCAGGCAGCCAAAAAGGAGAATGTGGCAGGGATGAGTGGTTTAGTAGTAAAGTAAAAAAAAAAAAGAAAAAAAAAACTTTCACCATAAAACTACTCTTTCCCAAGGGGAAACTGTTATTTATAGCATTATATATTTTTAACCTACTTTTCTCCTAAATAAAAAGCCGAAGTGAAGGAATGAGGGAAAAGCAGTCCGTGTACACAACGGTGAAACAGTGAGCAAGAAACAGCCATGAGCTTGAATGCAACAATTGTAGCAGCAAAGTCTGTTTAAGACTTAACTGCACAACTGCCAACTGTAGCTTGGTAGGGAGAGTCACAATGGAGCACTACACATAAACATTTTAAACGAGCCAAACACAGACACGGACACGGAGACATAATAAGTAAGGGAGAGTGGGTAGCCTAATGGTTAGAGCTTTGGGTTAGAGCGATGTCAGCACTGGTTTACACATCTACAAGCAAGAAAGACAGAAATTGTTAGGTATCTGATACAGCAAGTCTGCCTGCTCAAAATATGTGCAGAACGCACATGGACTACATCACACTGACAAATATTATTTAATTTTATAGATTATACACAAAGTACCTGCATGAACAAAACCACCTAAATCACAACCTTTAACTAATAGGGTGAGTCATACTTAGATGTATGTAAATGTGTCCTCTTTCACAAAAGGACAAATTTGTCTTTTGTAATTTGTAATGGAATGGGGCATTATTTACCACTGAAACATCCATCCGTAGGTCATAGTTGCCCATAATTTTTGACAATGTCATTATTTTGACAACCAGCATCTTTGAACATCTCCTACAGAGCACAATAGGACAAAAATATGAGACTACACTTATTTCATGTTGGTCATTTTAAATTTAGGTCACCCCAAAAACACATGGTGATACAGACAACTGGATGAAAACATAAATTAGTTAACACTGGAGGTTTCTTTGGCAGAACTAGTTACTCAACAAATATCAAAAATAGGTAAACTTGAAATGATAACAAAGCAAGCATTGTTATCTTGTGGTGATGATTAGATTCAGAGTTTGTGCAGACCTGTTTCTTGCGAAGCTTGCTTATCTGCTGCTCCACCATTGTGATCTCCCTGTCCACGCGATCCATGTTCTGTATGAGCTCCTCTTTGGAGAAGCGAGCAGGCACAAGATCCAAGTCTGGGTCCATGTGGACTGGACTCACAGGAGAGATAGGTTCCAGCTTCCCCATAGCACTTCCACGCTCCTATGGGTGCATTACAGAGAAAATATGACATCCATAAAAACATTTCCATTTGTAAATAAAGAATTATTTTAGATTTTCTTCATTTCTGAAGAAAATGAGCAACAACCAAGAATAAAGACCCTTTTGACATGTCTTGACAATGTGAGATGAATGAACTTGCACATCCATTTCTCCTATTTCCTCATTCAAATACTGTGTGCGCCAGTGACCTTCTGGGAAGGGATCACACACCAATAATTAAGTCCTGTGGGTAATCAGAGTCAGTGTAGAGTCTCAGTGTCACTCGACCACACTAATGATGATGAGGTCACAGCCTCTCTTGCTTGGATTATGCACCAGAGTGGTGGCGGCTGCCTCAGTGCTAGAGACTTTTCTTGCAAATGTGAAATAGACTAATTTCACACTTCTTCTACCCTGCAGGGTAGTATCACATGTGTAGACCAAATTCGGGTGAAACAGTAAATTATCAAAGAGCAGCTCTGCTCGTGAAAGAGAAGAGGGAGGTGATTCATTCAACCACTAATCTTTAGTACAGTACAGTAGTATGGAGTCAGAGTAAGGTATGCACACAGTCATTCACCAGGAATTTTTCAGGCAGGTGCCAATACGCCACTGCAGAAAAGAGAGGCAGAAATATAAAAGATTCACAGCCGTGTCAAACCTCAAACAACAAAAATGGATTGCATGTATGTCTATGTTAGTTATTTTTGTGTTTTGAGTCTCCTTATTACTCCACAGAAATCTGGTGTTTTTCCTCATCTTCTATTATATCCCAAAAAAGTTTTTGTCTTTCTGAAGTCTGCATGAAATATATGTAACCAGTCTAAATGTCAAGCTACCAAACATCTCCTACACACACTGATGAGCTGTTCTAGTTAACACACTCACTGAGCTCCGAAAGCCTAATACATAACATGCTCTCATGCTTGAAGCCCGGCTAATCCTTTCGTGTCAAAGCAAGAGTATAAATGGTGTAGACGCACCAGTTTATGTAAGAGCAACACACAAATGGTAAGAGAGCGAGGTGAGTGTATGTACAGTCTACTTTTTGTACATACTGTGAATGAGCATAATTCTACAACTATGTGCAATAACTACAAGTGTGATCCAGCTTGGCATTTGTTTTGTGTTATTTTTAAACGTCTGAAATGAAGGTTATGTAAATGGGCTAATATGTGCTACATAGGCTGTATTACATCCTTGAAGACCTGCGGTGACTGAAAAAGGTCAGTGCCAGAGGATGGTCAAAGGCCTTCCAAGATGCAGAAACAACTCTGCCAAAGCAATTTTGTCACAAAAGAATTATGTAGTTTAAAGAACTACAGTCAAATACAAAAGCTCCTTGGATATCTTGACTTGGTCTCAAACAAGTGTTACAGCTAAGACTGACAGATTTTCCTCTCGGGGATGAGTGATGGTTTGGTGTAACCAGATTTTATTATAGCCATTTCTGAACTTATAACTATAACTCTGCATTCTGCATTCTGATCTTCTGCAAACTGTGATGTATCTAAAAGATGTTGAGAGGAGAAATAACAAAACTAACAAATTGAAAGTAGTCTATGCTCTCCAGGACTTAAGCTTTCCCACTGGTCTTGTGCATACAACAGTTCGTGTCAACAGTGGAGCAGAACATTAACAGACACTATACATACGACATAGTATGAAAAGGTCAAAGGCCATTAGTTTATCCCTTGGCCCAACACAGTTTACAGCTTTTATGCCCTCTGGAATAAGAACATTCCACCACATGATGTATATGTGTGTCAATATGTGTACACATCAATTTTATTACGCCTGGATGCTTGTCATCAAGCACCTGCCAGTGTGACCGAATCACTTAAATACATGCATACTCCAAACAAAACAAAACAGTTGAATAATAAACATGGACATAGACAAACATCCTGTTTTTAACATCCTGTTCACAATGGTTTGTACACTGAGCCTACAACAGCAGATGTAAAAAGCTAGAATTTAATAGTTAAATCACAATATAAAAAGGGAAACAAGACCAAAAAAGCAAATAAAACCGCAATATGAAGTAAAATGGACTTGATGAGAATTAGATGAGTAAACAAGATAAACATTTTAAGTAAAACCTTAATGTTACAGCCTAGGTTTTTGCATTGAAAGACTTTTGGAAACTCTGTGTGCTATGTTTCAGGTTAAAAAGTAGATGGCTGCATTTCTATCCAAATAAGCAGAAATACCCACGTTAATTATCTGATTGTCTCTTATCAGTCAAGACTCACTTATAGTGCAAAGTAGTACTGAAGCGTACTTTCAGGAACAGTTCCACTAGCCAGATGATAAATCTTTGCTCTTAGTTTTGGTACTTTTTAATTGGAGGATTTTTCTAACAATAAGGAACAGTGTGCTTCCTCTTTACGATTGGCCATGTGATAAATTTGTTAAAATTACTTCCGTTTCTTAAAATGCTACAATGAACAGCAATCATTTTAGCATTCAAATGAAAATGTGTACGTCCAGTGTACACCCTAAGCTGATGGTAGGAATGCAAATACAGCCCACATGCTGCTGGGGTGTTGAAGCCAATATCAGTCAGTGAGAACAAACCAAAAATTGTTTTTATGTAAGAATAAGACGAGAAAAAGAGTTTTAGGCATTGTGGCCATTTTCATACCAAGTGGGAAATTCTTCCATTAAACAAAACACATTTGTAAGTTCTTTTTAATGGTAACAACAATATAATGACAACATTGTTGTGAAAACTTCCGAAAACATAATGACTGCACCTGCTGACAAGCCACTTAGTAAAAGGACAACACACAATTTCTCCTTCCATCTCATTCTCTTTTTCCGACCATGACTGCGATGTGCAGTGGCTCACCACAGCAGCAAAATGTTGTTTTTGTCCCCCTCTGACTCACTGTCCATATGAGTCATGCAAGCCTCAGCTCTGTCTGATACTACTGGCCTACTCGCTCTTTTCCTGTTGGTCTTTGTCTCTTTCTCCTCCTTTTTTCTATTTTCCCTGTTGTCCCCTGTGCCTCTCTACACTTGGCCTTGGCCTCTTTTCAGTTGCATCTATTCAACTATCATTTAGTGCACTTGTTCCATGCAGTGATTGTATCTGACATGACTAATATAATGGGTTGACTGTCCCCTCTGCTCTGAAGGGAGTTACTAACATTCCTGAATATTTTTCTGCTAGCTTAAGAGCCCGTGTTTTTTTTCCATACCCTCTGTTATTGGTGTATCTATTTACCACTCCTTGGCCGTCTGCCTCCCCTGGCAATCTCAAAGCACTCTGTGCAATGTCAGGAACACCTCTACCATCAGTAGTTCTACAATTTAAGCAATATGTTTTGCTGTGCAGTTCACACACTTTCATCCCCAGTCCTTTGAAAACTAGGTCACCACTATTATTTATTAATTGCTCTTTCAAAACCATCACAGTCTTCCCACTGATGCTCACAAAGTTCCTGCTCCTACAATAACAACTACTTTTCATGACTTCTGATGCCCTCTATAACACCTTCTGAAATCTATAACACAGTTTATAGCTCCAGGGGAGGTCCAGTAGGATTTATGCAAACTGCACAAGATCTCGAGAATACGGCCACAAAATGTTTGATACAACAGATCCACTTTATGAATCATAAATCAAATCAATTTTTTGCAATCATCCTATGCACATGTAACCCCGTGAACACTAGGGATTGTCAAAAACAAACAGCATACAAATAATTGTTGTATTAAGTCAAAGTTATTTATATTTTTTATGGTCACAATATATCACAATCAATATGTTGATATATCAACACATTGATTATTTCATTTACACTTAGCATTTACTCACCTTTGCCATTTCTTCCACCCCTCCTAGAGGCAATGATTGCCGGTGGGATGAGGGTCTCATTAGAGACTCAGGTCCCATTTCTAAACGAGGCCGTTTGACTTCTGCATAGTCCACCTCTGACTGGGCGCTATGCTCAGGCAGATATATGTGTTCATAGCGAATATGCTGCTCTTGCCCCCTGCAACAGAAAAAAGTAAATGGTGCTATTTAGAAAAAAAGTAAGTATTGAAAACCATACTCTGCATGTGCACAAGTTGCAGGTATTAGTTTAAAGTATAATATAAATATATGGTCGTCCTGTATATAATATAGAGCTATTGATTCCAGGCTTTGTTCTATTATGAGAGTTTCTAATGCAACTGCCGATGACAGTCCACACACACAAATGGCAAGTGGTCTTTTCTGGTTCAATAGGAATCATCTTAATCACTGAAGATGGTATTTCTACAAGTTGGGGGCATGTAATCTTAGTAAAAAAAAAAAGTGGAACATCGTGGAAGCAATAAGTGGAAAAGGGACTCACAGTAAAACTATGTTACATAGTGTTGTGCTGGTGGACTTTTGACCCTATGTTACACAATCTGATAAACAGTTATACAGCTTATGGTAAAGAGGCTTATACAGGGCATTGCAGGCACTACTAGCTAGTCAGTGGGTATATAAATAAAGCTAAAAAAAGATGTATTAAGAGAGCTGTGGATCTCCCCATACTGTACCCCAAAACTAGAAATGATCTGAATAGCTGGGAATGCTAACAATTACACTAACGGCTGGAGGAGGGGGAGGTACCAACTGTAATTTGATCTCCTCGCAGTCTGCTAGATGTGTCGTGCTAGCATAAAGCAAGGTCTTCACATTATCTTGTTCTTTTATCTCATCACTACATTCAGGAGAGAACGATTCAGCAAATTGAGTGCACCAGTAAAGCAGCCTCTTGGTGTGAAGTGAGATGACAGCCTCCGAGTGTTAACTGCACTAGACACTTAGATGTGGGAAATTTTATTAGCCCACTTGTAAATGGCTCTCTGTTAATTCTAAGGGAAGGGTTTTCTCAAGTCTGTCCTGGAGGCAGATGGCAGAATGTCAGTGACTGTGCTGCCAGTGTCAAAATGGAAGTGGCTTCTTGAGGAGAGAGGGAAAACACAACCATAATTGCTGGTCCAGGCCCACAATGACCTAGTGTGTGGTTTCCCTGCGTGCCAAAGAACATGGAGCCTGTCTCTTTCTGGTAGGGTGCTGGTGGGGTGGAGCAACAATTGAGACCATCCTCTGACCATACCACAAGTTTTCACATCAGACTTGTGTTATGACATTTGAGGTGTCAAGAAAAGAAGCTGACTGTGGTCCTTTATCTGTTTGGCTGCCTAAACAGAAACTTTGAAAAATAGGGGGACTAAAATTAATTGCAAGCTGGTTGCATACTTCCTCATCTCCATAGACGGCTGGCACTTGCATAATCACATCATCAAGCTCTAGCCCATCCATCCCCCTCCTCTCTCTTTCCCTCTTTCTTCCCCCCTCTCACCCTGAGCGTGCTGAATAAGCTGATCCCTGGGGAGGATTTGTCTGGAGGATGAGAAAGAGAGATGTGTGTGGTGGTGGGGACACAACACAACAGCCCCATCTCTTTCTTACTTTCATGGCTCCCGTTACAACAAGAATACAGCTCATGTGTGCTGATGTCCGCCTGTAACTGTGAAAGTACTCAGACATTTGTGCGGGTGCCAGTCGCTTCACTGCTCCCCAGAGGAGCAGCCCCACAGATGTGAGCGGTCAGGGGATGGCAAACAGAGAGGGAAGCCAGGGAAAATGCACCACAGCTGAAAGCGATTTCCTAAAAATCTATCAGTTTGATAAGTTATGAGGAATGGAAAGAACAGCATTGGAATCTACACAGAATATGTGGTGAGAATTAAAAGTGGGGGGAAGTAGTAAATTCTTAGATGATACATCAGCACTGACGCATTGAACTCCTTATTCCACATCCTACTCTAATGTGGAAAAAATACACATGTTTACTTTATAAAAAGACTGTATAAAACAGAAAAATTAAATAATATTTGGGTAATAAAAACTATTGATACATATGTCATATATAATATTTAATAATTTAAAGGGACTACTAAAATCAGTAGTCATAATAACAAGGCATTAGAAATACATAAAGGGACAAGTATTTGCAAAATATATAAAGGATGCTAAATCCTACTTATATACCCACCTTTATATATTCTTGCCACCTCACACCGTAGTCAAGTGCAAATTCATTTCGCATTACTATATTGTCATTATTTCTTTGCACGTTATCTCTGTTCTGACTCCAAGTGGTTTGTATGTCTTGTCCTGTTTGCTAAAAAAATTGTAATTTCTCCCTCTCTTAAGTGGCCAGGGAGATCTGAGACAGATGGGAAGAGGCGAAGTGACTGAGATATAGCCTGGAGTAAAGAGGAGGCTGAAACAAACGACTAGCACAGTGGCTCACCAGTGATTACACTGTTGTGGTTCTCTGACCTGTAGTTAAGATAAAGTCAGAGCACTGATGAAATCAGTGCTCAAATTTCCACCTTGCTTTCAGTCTAATGCAATTACAGTACATTTTATGATATATAAACACAGATTTTGGTGTGTAGAATTACTGAGATTTGGGAAAAGAAACCCACATTTGAAGGGAGAATAGATCGAATGATTGAAAAGGACAGAATTACACTTATGAGAGCATCTTATTGGATTCTAAGCCCTCCCTAGGAATGCTGAGGGTTGGATGTATTCAACTGAAATATTTTCCATCCACAGACAACTGACAGCTCGGCCAGCTTGCTGTTTAGTTCTGCTATCAATGACCATGACCCAGTATTCCCACACTGCGGACTTGATCACGCTGAGCATTTAACACTGACTCCACATAGCTTGGTGCATTACACTGAAGACCTAATCCCATCTGACTGATACGTAAAGATCCTGACACACAATGGTGAGACACACCACTACAGAGTAATTCTACCATCTACTGTCAGTTGTTCCAACTCCAATACATTCCAGACGCACAAATGATCTGACATAATAATGAATGACAGCCCCCATTCCACATCTGGCATACAGTTCATGTAACAAGTATCTGCCAGTTGATTTTGAAAACGAAATTGGTACTCCTTGCATTTCTTCACATATGCAAGAAGATCTGCCATGAAATTAAACTGAAAAAAATGTTCATGTGACTTATCCACTGCAAACCCTCATGCAGAATTCATGGAAAGCACATATATTATTCATAAGTACTCATCAAGACCCATCCTTAAAAACGCATGCCAATATAAATAATACACAACACTGGTATGTACAGTACCCGAGTCTCCAGTGCTTTGCCTTTGACTTACTGTTGCTCTATTGAAGATGGCAAAACTCTGCAAGCTCCATTGCCCCGCAGAGCTGTTTAACACAACATTACAGAGGAATGGCTTGTGGAAGCCAATTACATAAGGATTACACTGGGGGGGGGTTATCAGGCAGAGGCTTTAGTAGAATAATACTGCATAAAAATACAGTCTGCATGAGGCCTTCATTGAGCCTGCTGTGTCCCGCAGTCATCAAGGACAAACACATTAAGGGGCCATGCAAACACTTTGATGTGTGTCTTATACACAGAGTCAACCACAAATAAACCATTATACATTGAGTATCAATGAGTTATTTAGTTCATTTTTAAATCATTTGTAAGAAAAGTTCTGATGGGGACCAAAAAATAAAACTTGGCAAAGTATGCCACAGACCAGTCCCCACAACAGAGTCAGAAGGCCATCAACCTCCTTCTCCACCTCACAATTCAAATACAAGCACGATGAACCTACCTCTCATTCCCCGGCTGAAACTCTGAAAGCAAGGATGGTCGGCGGCGGTGGGGCTGGGTCAGGTGGGAACTGTAGTCTCTGGCATGAGAGTGGTAGTCAACCAGTCCCACTTCCTGGAACACAAAAACAAAAGGTTCTCAACAGGGATCCTTTCTCTTGAAAATGATGCAAAGATAACATTTTAATACTTCTCTCCTACTTTTTCTAGCTTATTTCTTATTTCTGTAATATGTGGTCATTCTGTCTCCTGATCTTATTCATGCATTTGTTTCTCACACAAGTGGGATAACCCATAAAACTACCCTGATCTCCTCCTGAGTGTGATAACAAGAGGGGGTGGTAGGATTAACAAAATATGGGGCAATGGGGATCCTGAGGGGGTTAGGCCTTAGATTCTTCTGCCAAACCAGAACAAAAAGGCTTTTAAAAAAATGAAATTCAGCATCACCTGGAGGCCTCTTCTTTGCTCAAACAACTTAAAAATAATCTTGATAATTAGGAGATGTTGGTGGAAATAATGGAAAAAAATGTGAAGGTGCACTCTGAGATCCTGTATGGTTTCAGCGCAGTTTCATTATTGTGAAATTGTGAAATTTGTGTTTTAAAATCGTAGGCATCTCCCTCTGATCCGATAGCTGCCTGTCCCCTGAATACGTTGTGAAAAAGCCCGGTCTCGGGCAACAACATAGGTGTCGTAAACTCCAAAAAACACTAGGGACAGATCTGGGGGAGAGGCCCAAGATTTGAAACAAGAATGTAATTACGCTGAAAACATTAAGGATTGCATAGTGCACCTTTAATTTGGTGACTTCTTGATGGCATCATGAGCTTACAACTCAAGCATCTAATGAGGTTTCTCTGTTCACAACATTGCAACCATGGAATGTTTCTGTTGGAAACACGTCAGCGGGGGCCCCTGGGGCCAGACCCTCTACAATGGTTCAGAGTAATACTCTGTTTCCTAAATATCCACTAGGCGGGAAAGGTCTTAACTAGAGATAGACCGATACTGGTTTTTCTATAGCCGATACCGATGTTGATTTTTAGAGGTCAGGGTCAGCCGATGGTCGATATTCATGGGCGATATTTGTGGCTGATATCTTGACACTTTCCACATGCTCAATCTCTCTCTATATATATATTTCTCCTGGTGAACCTCTGAAGCGATTGCGGAAGTGCGCAAGCGCTCGCTCGCTCGTGCTATTTTTCTTGGTGAACTCGCTCTCTCTCTCTATTTGTCTCTGTGAACTCGCTCTTTCTCGCTTGCTCGCTCTCTCTATTTCTCTCGGTGAACTTGCTCTCTCTCTGTGACTTGCAGAAGCGTGCAGGGCTGCCTGCAGACAGTGGCAACGCAATAATGAAGACGCAACTTCATTATTATTAATCAACGCTAAAAAACACATATATCGGCCAATGCCTATTTAAATAATTTTGTCAAAAACTGCGCAGATTAATCGGCCGGCCAATATATATCGGTCGAACTCTAGTCCTAACTGCAGTAAAATTTCTAAATGTTAAAGCACCACTGGTGGTGCCAGAAGCCTTACCGTGTGTGCCCGCTGCAGCTGCAGTGGTAGAGTGGCAGGGTTTGGCAGGTGCCGTGTGTCCAGCCCCGTCCTCCGGCCCGGGGGCACTGACTGGGGATGAGAGGACATGCTGACACAGCCGCTTCCTCTACAGATGGGAAGTTGGTGTGGCTGCAGAGTAGAAGCCGTGCATTATCGGCTGCTTCTTTTTACCAGAAACCTGGAGAGACAAACACATGAGCTATAAGTCACTGGACAATGCCTATGAGTTTGCGCAAGGTGTGTAGCGTTTGCCCTGTGTCTGTGAAGGTTCTCAGTCATCAGCATTTGCACTGAAACAATTTCTGGATGGAACGTCCAGAGCAGTTTCAGATCAAAGTGTTTTTGTCCCCTCCGGATATTAGAATTTCATCACCTCCCTACCACAGCTGCTCCCCCCTCCATTACTCCTGGTAAAAAACAGAGAGTGCCTGCACCTGCTAGACTGCCCCCCCCTCCCCCCACTTCTCCTCTCACTTCTTACTGAATGGCCTACTGTGTTCACACTGAGGGCTCACAGACACAAACCAAAGCCAAATCAAGCAGCTAGCTGGTAAACCAAAAAAAATGAGTTATTTGGGCTTTAGAGGAAACCTAAATAACTCAATGACAGAATAAGATGTGGGTCTTGCATCAGGTACTAGATTTTAAGTCCAGATGACATTTTGCTTGTAGAGTAGGCCCATCGACAAGGAGTGTGTCGTATACTGAGTACAGTGCAAGTTAAAAACAGATACACACAGCTGTAGTACATCCCCGGTAATACCCCAGTAATCGTCATTTGGGTCAACCCCCATCTCTACAATCACTCTATTGAGCTATGGCAATGGAGGTGACACATGTAGTGCAAAACACACTTTATCCAAAAACAAGTTGTTACTATGTAACACAATATATACAAATTACAATTTAGATTACAACACAGATATGTAGAAAGAGGGAGACAGATCACACGACATTACAGGTGTGTGCCGACAAACAAATACAGACCTTTTCTACGATTAAAAACAATGCTGGACTATCAACTATTAAGAAAATTATTGAAAAGTACAGAAAGGTATCACTGTGTAGAGGAATAAATCGGTATTTATTTATCGAGTATCGGGGTGTTGACTGTTTTCTAAATTATAGGAAACATTAAACTAAATGTAAACATCAAAATAAAAACTTTTAACAGGTGTTCCTGTCAACTTAAAATGAGGGAAAAGTTTGGGATTTTCAAGAACTAATTGACATTTAGCAAGTAGTAGTAGCACTGTGCTATTACGGTACTATTCCTAGTGACTCATGCCAACAGAGAAGTTAGAAGTCCTGGCACACAAGACTCACTTAAGGAGCCATATTGGCTAAGTCGATCGGTTTCCTTTGAAGATGACAATGTTCCTGCAGCTGCCATAAAATGCCATAGAAGAAGAAAAGAACCGGGAATTGGTCAGGGATTTGTCAGCCTTCGGCACAAGACTGTTTTTGATGCGATGTATATGTGCAATCTACAAGAGCGATTCACTTACATCGAACATCTGCAGAATCAGGAAAGAGCTTGGGTTCTCGTTGTTGTCAAGCTTATTGCAAGGAAGGCTGTACAAAAGTAGTGGTAATTGTTGTAATTATTTCAAGTGAAAATTGGATAAATAAAATTGGATTGAACAATTGTTGCTTCAACAGGCACTGTGGCAGAGACCCAGGCTATTCACACAGTATTCTGGACAAGACAGCAAAGTTGTGCAACTTTGTTAAGTGGACAGAAAAGCTAAAACCACCGAGCCAAACTGGTGGAAAACGTTAAACTTAAAGCCAGCTGTCGATAAGCTGTGTAACAACAGCTCAGTGGCATCTTCACTTGTGGCAACAGTTCACCTTATTTAAGCTTCCTAGCATCTATGACCATAACTGAAGAAGCATGTTTTATAGCATGTGCCTACATAATTGGCATAGTACAATTTATAGTTGTAAGCAGTACTGTCCACTGTCCATTGTCTTGCTCTAGTTTTTACTCTTTTTTGCTGCACAAATAGAGGTACTATCTCCCTGCTCCTGTTCCTGTGCAACTGCCACAAATACACTTGATTTTAGTTTCGCAAAGAGCTCTGTTGCGAAAGGCTGAACATGGCTCTGCTTTTAAGGAACAGAGGAGCTCTGTAAACATAGGCTAGAAGAGGCCACTGGGTAGGAACAATGTACGCTCTTTGCCTATGTGACAAGTAGTCTAAACTGTGGGTTTCAATATTTTCAAGAAACTGGTGCGCTGGTGTTCATTTTTTGGTTAGACACACCACATAAAGACAAGTGCTGGAGTCCTTGAGTGGGTCTTAGTGCTGGTGAAATACTAGATGAGGAAAAACCTCGCGATATTGATGGAGGATACAAATATAATCAACAAAGGGTAGAAAAAGAGGCCAGCAAGACAAAGAGAGGGTGACACCTCAGACACCTCTCTTTGATGACACGCCAGTCCAGAGAGATTCCCCTGAGAAGGAGGAAAACAAATCTGAAGGCAGTCAGGCGATCTGCGGAGGACAAAAAAAAACCTGAATCAAGATGAGAGGGCCTACACAATGAGAGAGCTTTGACATAAACACTGAGGGGGAATGGGGCCTTCCAGACGAAAGGCTAAACACATGCACTGGCAGTAATACAGACACCCACAGGCAAGCCGATGGCTCACTGCCAACATTGCGAATGAACTCACTAACCTCACTCCCTCACTCCAGTGTGCTTTCCCTCTCCCCTCTATTTTGCTTTCGTCTTCTGCACTGAGTAGAGTGGGCCTCAGCCTTCAGAGGCGCAAGCCAACATTTCATCCTCCCACCCTCCCTTCCCCGCTCGCCCACCCTCACCATTTTAGGAATGGCTGTGGAAATACTAGCAAAGAGGACGCAGACGGCGACCAGCCTGCCAAGGAGAGCAGGCGGCTGACTTCAAACAACAGTTTAATTCTACTGACATAAACAGTTAATCAGATCTCTGTCAGGTCTCACTTGCTACGCTGACACTCCAGCTCATAAAGAGAGGACGAAAGATTTAAGACCTGTAACACAATTTTGACAGGAGCCATGATTGTAGGGTTTGGATGAAACCGACTGACCCATCACAGTAACAGCAATACCACACTGTTAATTATATGTCCATAAATTATTTTGCCAGATTTCGTTTTACACAGGAAAAATTATTTTGCTGTCAAGGAAGGACGACTGCAGTTACAATAATGTCTTGACTATACTCAAGTGATAGTGGCTGAATCAAAGTTTAAGAAGCCGTTTTGACAAGGCAGATGAATGTACTGTAATGGGCATAAGGCTTGGTCTAGGAACAACATCAGAGGTCTGTAAAGCAGTTGTGCTCAGGGGAGGGGGGCTGCTAGGATTCTCAGCCTAGGAATGTGGCACCCTGTCAGGTCTCATAAGGATTTATCTCCTTAGAGCCTCATTACTGAAGGGCCCGGACAAGCAGGCTCTCGCTCCCTTACCCTTTCACTCACTTGCCATCAACCTTAGGACTAAATTGCTCCCAAACACTATACCTGCACTCAAACACTGGGTCTCAATATGATTTTTCAACCTTTATTGGAGCATGGGTGGTCCAATTGACATTTTAAGGTTCAGACAAAAAGTCTCTTGTTTCTCATTCCCTACCATCTGTAGAAATGATTTGCTTCATTCATATTTTAAAGAGAAACTCCAGATATAATAATGCACTGCAATGTTTTTCTTCTTTGGCTTTGGTGATCAAATAATGAGAATCTTCTGAACAGGGGAAATACTTTTCTTTATGACCTCATCCCTAACAGTGAGGCTGTCTATAACACAGCCATTAGCCAGGGCACCAGACAAAGTCAGTTTCTGAGTTGTATTTTTCTTCAGTGGCTGAATAATGTTTTGCTCAACTGCTTTCAGTGCAGAAAAACCTCAGGCCTCTTATACCTTTTCTGTTGATCAAAACAGCACAGTAAAAAGAGAAAGTTCAAACAGCAAGTAAAAAATGCAACCTTAAAATGTCCAACAAGGGGGAAAAAAAATCCTAGAACACTGCCCTTTACACTGCCAGGCAATAACACAAGCTATAATAACACAAGCTATTTTACTGTGAGTACATGATCATCACATGCCTATATTTCTATTTACATTAAAAAAAACATGCTGCAGGGTGAATTACCTCAACCTCTGTTTGAATCTGACTTCCTTCAACTATTGCCTAATGCTGACAGGGAAGTAATATCAAATGTTATGTAGTTGAAAAGGACGTGGTTTTAAAGAGCAGAAAGTGATATATTTATTACCTATGTGTCAGACAAATGGGGGCACTTCAGGCAGGTTGCTAGAGCATTACTATTTGTTCCAAACAGTAAAAATATCTTACCACAAGCTGATCTTAACTCACCTCCTTACAACTTTCAGACAGGAACTCTGCAGTGACAACAATAAAACTAAATCCGAAACTAAAGACACCATGAACACCCACTCAACTTTGACACAGCTGTAATTTGTATCATGTCAACAACTTTCATTACAAATCTGACAGTTCAGTTCTTCCTATAATGTTAATGAAAGTAAAAAATGGTACAGTGCGGCAAATATAACCTTGATATAAATTAGCTTCAGAATTAGCAAAGTCAGAGACAGCTCACCAGTAAACTGCAACTTACTTAATGCAGAAGTAAGCAGAATTTAAAGTATCCTGATCAATAAATATATGATTTGTTATCAAAAATGATAACTGTGAGCCACTGCTCATAAAGACTGACTTTATAAACAACAAATATGACAATGAAACAAAATCTGGGAAGTCCAATTTGATGAATCTGATGCCAGTACACAGCGTAGCGATTTGTAGTAATCATAGACCGGATGTTACATCTCTTGAAAGTTATGACTCTAACCGTTCTCTCTTTGCAGCAGGCTTGAGGTAAACATTAGAAATACAGTGTTCGCACTGCATAGTAACCCCTGAGGACTGTACACTTGCATGTGATGACAAATTAAACAAAAACATTTTTCTGCATGACTCAGCATGTATCTTCTAGCACTATCTGTACGCTTGACATTTTCTAACTGATTTAATAGCTGACTTAGTAAAACATGGTTTTATTTGCAGAAATGTGATATTTTCCCATCAGACAGAGTGGACGCAGGCATGGAAACTTTACAGAAAACCATGAGACTGAACATCACAGGCTGTTAGAAAAGTATGCTGGTCAGTCACAAATGATTGTGGTTAAACTGGGTGGAGGCGGAGAATTTATTTCTTACAATCCTAGTTACAGCAAATTACTGTAGAGTTACGGTGAAAAAAAAAGAATTAAAGTGAGAACTTTCCATCACATATTAGGTGATCATTACCGACTTAAAGCCAACCAAAACAAAGTAAAACATACAAATTATATTAAATGTTGGGCAGGCACAATCGCAGTGCATATTTAACTATTATCAATAGACAAGACCGAGGAGCAGGACAGATGAACAGAGACAGTGATTGACGAGCCTGTGCCTCCAGATGTGGCTGTTCAGCTGTATCCATGCTGGACAACGGAGCAGCTATTGGATTTCCTGCCTGTTCCCCTGCAGCAAGCCGCCTCAGCGACACTGTGTGAAATTACATAAGGTTCTCCCCTCCCCCACTGCCTGCTGGCCAGCAAAAAACTGAGGCCTTCACACACTGCCTCAGCCAACTACAACTCCCTGTAACCATGGACGCATGGGCACACCACCAGAATACACTGAAGGATTTGAAATCTACTCCCTCTATTCACAGACACATGCTGACCCTGCAACCTCTTTAAATAATTACTCTGATCAGTTAATTGTAACAATTAGTAAATGTTTGTGTAAATTCAATTATACCTTATCTATACACATATAAGTGAATGCCGACTCCCAAGAACAAGAATCTAGAATTGATCCCTCTGGAATACACCCAGAAAAACACATTAAACCACAAAGCAACGTTGTGAGCAACATTAACAATTTTTATACGCAATACACTGATGCAGTAGAGACGTCTGACATACATTTTGTCCACCCCGTGTAGATTCTTGGTGTGAGAATGCATTTAATTTAGAGACAGACTAAAACTCAATTTGAGCCACGGAATCAAAAAATCCCATTTTAGGGATTTTTTGATTACAAATTACTCTTTTACCCTCAATTAACACAAAATGTCAAAACATGCACATGAATGGGAAATGAATTACTCATCAAGTTTAAATGGTTAATACAAATGATGATTTGTTAATTATTGATGCACAAAATTACTCTCAGCAGATTCCCTTTGATGGCACTGCTCCAAAAAAATCTCCATTCAGGACACAATATGACAACATTGCTCTGATGTATGAGGTTTCAATTTACGAATCCCTCTTTACTCTCTGTTGGCTTTGTTCTTAAAGCTCACCTGACATTCAGCTCTCCATCCTGAGGAGGAGGAAATAAAACCGAGGAGTACACTTGTCTGCAGGGCTGACCTACTTCCTCCACACTCTTACTTAATTATTCACAAGCTTTGAAATGTGCTTCTGTGTGGCAGCATGCAACCCGAGAGCCTCTGTTTGCCCCTCATGACAGCAGCCACAAAGCTTCCCTTTATGCATGAGAGGGTTCCAGTGTGTGTGTACAGTGTCAGCGTGCGTGTGAGAGCACTGCCAAAACATTAATAGCCATACATTCCCGGTGTATTTACAGACAACATGACAAACAAAACATCCCACATATATTTGATACAGAGGGTTCTGAATTATGGAAAGAGTGTGTTTCAGTGAAAAGAAAAGCTCCAATCGTTTGAGAACACGGAGCAGACGTCATATCACACACTATATGTTTGGATGTATTCAGGGATTAATTTGTCAAGGCAGGAGTCCAAGACGTTAACATAAGAACACCAGAACCTGTAATTACACTCCACTTAGACCTTCATACCTTCTACTGATAATGTCACTCGCATTTTCACTGTTAGCTCATCAACCGTGAGGTATGTGCCCTTGGCTGCACACATTAATATGCTTTCCAGAATGTGAAAAAGTAGCTGGGCTTTAACACAAATTCCTTGTGCACAAGTGAAGCTATACAGATCAATAAATATAACTCTTCCAGTGGCGGACCTCCTTTTTCATGGATAAACAATTAATTAAACCAGAATGTATTTTTTACTTAAAAGCACCAAAACATTTGAAAATAAAAAGTATACTGTCTTGATGTGACAGTGTACCTGTAGTAACTTGATCTAATATTTAATACTTTTATATGACAAAATGCCCTCAGATAATGACAAAAATTAAACTTTAAAACATGTCTGCAGATGCCTTCTGCGTGGTGTCGTCTCAAAATGGGAGATGTCACTTATATCTCACATTTGTACATACGGTACATTGCTCGCAAACAAGAGCAATGTATTGTAACATGCTGTCATCAGTGTTGCATAATAGAGTCAAGTGAATCACTTACCAAAGAGCCATTTCAAATCCCTGCTAATCCACAGTTAACATCTCTTTTTAGTATGTTTAAATATGGCCGATTGATCTTGATAGTAACGTCATTGCGAAGTCAAGGAAGATAAAAAAAACAGCTTTATGAATAATACATGACTTTACTTTTGAAATGAAACTGTTTCTATCAGCACCTGAAAAACAACACTCAGTCAAGAGGACCTGAGTCTGGGTTTTTCAAAAACACTCTTTTGGAATATAGACAACTATTTTGGTAGGACAGACTGATTAAAAAAGTTTAAGAAGATCTCAATTTCCTTTTGGCTTTTACTGAAATCATACATCATACAAGGGTCAACAGGTTACCCAAAATAACGATTTTTGGTTTTGGTCACCAAATGAATGTTTTAGTGATTAAAAAAGCTGGGTAACATACGCCTTTCCTGCAGCAGTGGAAATAAACGAAGCTTTGAAAGTAATTCAAATGCCGAGAGATGCTATATCGATGACTAACTGTGTGTACAAAGAGAGCACTGGAAAAACTGTGATATGACACCCACTGATGTATCAATCGTACAGTGCTATTCTGTGGGAAGCAGCAATGAATTATGTTCTCAAATTGATGACACAAAGACACATAACAGATAGACTGACTTGTCAGTAGTTCGGGTATTGAAACAAACAGTGGCTTTGTGATAACTGATCAGTGCAGTCTCTGGATTTCAAGTGGCTGTGTCCTGATCTTTTACAGGCAAAAACGCCGTGACACAGTGAAGCAAAATGATAAAAGCAAAGTAACCTGCAAATGCAACACATTTGTGGAGACTTCAGACAAATATCAGATTGCCAATGTAAAGATTGTGCACACACGCGCACTAGAGCTGGGCGATATGGCCTAAAATCAATATCACGATAAATTGAGCAGTTCACCTCGATAACGATAAATGGACGATAACTACCACCATCCCTTGCGCAAAAAGTTTGTCCACTAGATGGGGCTGTGGCAGCATAATTGACCTATCACAGAAGCAGCAGGTAGCTGAATTACATATACTGCAATTACAGGCTTGGCAAGTGTTCCACGCTAACAAAGAAGTCCTGTTTTAAAAGGTGCTACATAAATAAAATCCTCATTAGTAGAATCTAATAGCATTGACATTATCATGATTAAATCTAACAGAACGGTCTCAATGTTGTTTAAAATCACAAATGCACAAAAAAATTATGTTTGTAAAAGTCACAGACAACATAAATTATTTTCCTAGCAGAAAAATAACTAAACTGTCTTAGAGCGACATTTTTCTATGAATAAACCTATTTTGCAACAAATGCTCTGAAAAACAAGTATTTGGGGAAGCAGCTTGGTAAACAAACAATCACTGAATTTACTGAATCTATTAGCCAGGTATAGCCTATGGCTCGACACAGTGACAGATGCAGAACCAGTCTAACCTCTAACCTTCCTCTTACATCCTATTAACTGAAAGGTGAGATGAGAGGAAAAACTCAAGGCTATATGGTTTCTTCTGAATGAGCGCTAATATCACTGACAGGGTTTTCATTTGGTAATCCAAGAAAAACATACAACTGCTAAACTGCACCCAAACCCAGTCACTTTAACCAAGGTGACATTGTGTCCAGTTTAATTGCAGTTTGATTGTGGATAATTTGAGGCAGTGCAACATACCAGCTGTGCTTGATCATAATATTCTACCACACTGAGTCAAGCATAACATTCTGCACACACGAAACCTACCAGGTGCAGTCCACTAGTGAGCAAGAAATGCTAGCCAGCTGGGGTTACTCATACAGTGAGTGAGAGGGAAACTGGTGGGAGGAGGGAATATGCCTGTGAGGCAGTTTCATAGTGAGTGCCACATATTTATCTCTTTGGTTTCTACGTGTTAAGGGTTCAAAAAGAGCAACACAACATACCATGCGTGTATCATTTCCATATAATCATTGTTTCATGTTCTGAAAATACACTAAATATAGCATTTCAGTTTGTGCAGAATGAAGTGCTCACTGGTAGAGCCATAGAGTCATGACCACAACTAACTAATGACTGAACAGTAATATGTGTAGGAAGGACATCTCAGTTGTATGTGAAGGCCCTAAAAGACCAAAAAGACTTGTGGTGTTGGTGTTCAGCTGTTAGTGGTCATCTAGACAGCTTATACCATGCACTATTAAGCCAGTTCATCATGTTGAATCAGGATGTCAATGTGGCCGTGCTGGCTATCAAGCTCAAATGAGTTTTGCCACTGACCAACGTGATCCAATTCTGATTCACAGGGTTCAAATTCATTTCAATATTTTGATATCAGACACAATCTGATTTCAAATTTTCAGTGAACTGGAATTGTAATACTTCAGCTTGCTGACTGGAGTAGCTGCAATTTAGACTACCCTCTTTACCTCCTGAGCCACAGCAGCAAGTCCTTTCTTTGTTACAGAGGGTGTGGTGCATAGATGGTATGTTTGGTGTCAAGTCATGTCAGCAACCCTGGATACATAAACAATATATTTAATATCTATTATATTAACCATGTATACATCTCTTAAGTGTATTACAAGCAACAACTTTTACACTTTTTTTTAAACTCAAATTAGCAGGCAGCCAATGTATATATGATATATGGTGACATACATATGCCGTACTTCATGTAAATGTCAGGAATACCTCAGGTAACATACAGTGTACATTGTTTGTCTAACAATTCCTTTTTGTGGTTGAAACATGCACTAAATAAATATAATGTCTCACAAGAAAAAAATCCTAGGCAACTTGCATACACAGGTTTACTGTGCCCCAGCATAGAATAGCAAACTTTATCAATGCAGTGTAGAAAACATTCAGCTACAACTTCTAATTTCTGGTGGGTGCATTTTTAGTGAAGGCTTGTGGGTCAACACTACTGGCCACACAAGATGTGGTAAAAGATTTCAGATGAACTGAGTGATGTGAAACTATTTTTTAAACAAAGGTCCGCAATAAGACAAGAGGGTTCTCCTATTAGAACTTGTTCTCAGATAGTTCTTGCCCATGCGCAATGTGCATACAGTCCCTAAGAAGCTTGCTACAAACCTGAACATTTCCAATTTTCAAACATAGGCAGCTTGGAAGCTTGTTGTCAGCATAATGTTATGGTGTGAGTTATTTATAAAATTAATTAAGGCTGAACTAGTTACCGGGTCTTGCTAATTTCTGAGAAGGCTACAGTTAAGAATGTAAATTATCAGGTACTGGCCATGTGGAGGTTCTGTTGAAAAAAATAAGAGGTGAAACTCCTGCCTTAAAAATCCTGCCTTAATGTTAATGCATGTTGCTCAAACCACTGACAAAATGCTGTTTCAAAAGTAGTGGTATATGTTATCAAATAATTTTCAACAATGTTAAATGAGACAATACTGCTGACATCATTGTTGATTGTTTTACACAATGTGTTTCTTCCCTTAAGCAGTACCAGTGTATGAATGTCTTCATTCTCACATTCTGCAATCCCACCCCCACGCTCCACAACGGCACGCATACCCGGCACTACTTGCTCAAATGTGCCATCATTTAGACTAAAAACACCAAGATAAATTTTGTTCCACATTACCCACAATTTTACACTTGTTCTTTAAAAATTAATAATACTAAAAAGCATTCTTATTCTAGTTGCTTGGTTAATATTTAGAATGCTACTGAACAGCTCTATGATAGTGATTATTTGTGGCATTTATGACAAATGCTATTGAAATCTTTTGTGACTTATGATGATGCAACATGTTTATCTTCTCATAAGGATGCATTGTGAGGCCTTATCTTTTACAGACAATACAATGAAGATTTATGTTCAACAGATAATAACATGAATGTTCCTTTTCCGGTTTCATAACTTTGTGTTTCATAATAAAAGCATAACATAATTGTACAAGCAATGAAATGGTCTCCCTAGGGCAACACGCTGAGCACTGGATTATCTTTGCCCCCATTACCCTTTTGGATAAGGAGGTGATATCTCCTCAGTCTCAACCAAAGCACCAAGCTTAAACCGTACTATGTGTACAAAGCCATCAATCAATCAGTTAAACAATCAGTTTTTGTTTTTTCATTGGTGCCTTGTCAGACACAGGAGTATGTTTTATTGTCTGCGAATCTTATGTTTAAGTATTGGCTAAACTGAGTCAACACATTACAAATCAACAAACTCCTAGGTAAACAAACCTGGGCCAAAATTTGTTTACTTTTGTTATTCATTGGTTAGATGTTTCCTTATTTGAATCAGCACAATTGTGGATTTGATAAACCCAGTAACATGGCCACTGCACCCATACTATTTGTATGTTATGTCTTGGTTGTAGCAAGAAAAATTTCCCAAGAATGTGTATGAGTAAGCCACGCTTTGTTTATCTGTTGACAAAGATCAATGAGCATCAAGGAGCAGTCAAATAAAGAGGAAATTAGCTAAGCCACCCAGTCCTTGATACATTAAATATCCCAGCCTTACAGATGTTGATGATCAAATACTCTTTACAAGATAAAAGGTGCCACAAAAAGGGCACTGATGAACATAAATATCAACCTAAGAGATACAGTATATTATGTAAACGTCCCCTGACTGAAATTATTGCCTCGTGCCTATGACTTTCATTCAATAGAGGGTCAAAACTTATGTATGAGGGAGATGTCCTCAATAGCAATTCCACTGTAAACAGTGCAACATAATATGTCATGTCATTATGAGTACCGTCTTTTAATTTTCACTAAAACTGAGGATATTCCTGCTTTATTAGATAATTTTAATACAAAATACAAATGTGTATTCAGCACCCCGTAGTCACAATTCAAAGACAGTCACCTTTGTGTCCAGAGGCAGTGACCATGGTGCATTATAAAGTGTTTACTCACCACAAACCTGTCTGTCATAGCCACACTGTTCCACGTCAATACATGTTTACTCTGTTTAGGTTAATGATCATCTTATGTGGGGCAATGTTCCGTCACTTGACTTCACCAGAGAGCGTTCTGTTTTATTACAATGCCAACAACTTGTCTGTGAAGATGAGCCTCATCTAATAGTTTGACAACACCATGCTCAGTTGACTTCTGAGACAGGCAACCATAAGCAATAATGCGAGCTATAACACAAAGGCATATCCATTTTCAACAACAATGACTCTGAAAAACAGCCACACCAAGTATGACATTGAGTTATTGGCAACATACCTAGGCTGAAGACCTCAGTCAAACTCAAATCATGTATGTAACAATCCGAGACAAGCACCAATTTAATCCTAACTCACACAGTGTGTGAGTGACTTGACATGAAGCTGGTTAAACACTATGCTGACAAAACGAAGCATATGAACCAACTGGCAACATGACAAATGTTTACTGGTTAACGCTAATTAAAACTATTCACAAGGCACGTTAGAGCCAACGGATGTTAAACCAATGTTTACAAACGCAAACCGGGCGCTATTTGTGCAGAGCTAAGTTAGCAAGCTAACACAGTTAGCCAGACACCACAATAATATTGACACATACTGAACGGTTGACATAATTTATCAGTGTTGTCTGTCGGTAGTGTTTGGTGGAACCAGTGTGTAGACACTAAGAATCCTAATATATGATCCATTGTGACCAATCAATTGGTCACTAACGTTGGTTACATCTGACAGCTAGCTTAAGTAGCTAGCACAATTAGCACTAGCTAGTTTAGCCTAGCCATGTAGCACGTGTTCCTGATTTATAAAATAATTAACTAGCTGGTGATAGACAGCCACCAACGAGTGATGTAGTGAGGCGAGCCAACCGCTAGTTGAACTGGTTTCTAACGTTACATTTTCCAATTCATTGACGACTCGTGAGGCGACGTATAGTCTCGAAAAGGTCAATATACCTATCTATGTTTCTTCTCCAAAGAATAGCCGGACCCCATCGTCCAACAACAGAGCAGCCAGACGGCCCCCTCCCCCTCCCCAAACCAACGGACAGCCATGGAAGCTAACTAACCTTAGCGGTGGGGCAAGAGAAACCATTCGGCGGTGTTATCCTACAGCAGCTTATGTCCCAGTCCTCGTCAGTCGGTCCAGTTTGGCTTAAAGAGATTCTCGCTTCGACTCGTCTCAGCAATGAATTAATCCACACGAAAGACAAGCGTTCATTTGTTCCGCTGGCGCTTTGCAGCTATGTCGTGCCTGTTCCCTGCACAACACAGCAGTCTGGTTCTACTCCCTAAGCCGCTGCTGCCGAGACCATAGCGGTGCTGAACCGCCTCTCTCTCTCTCCATAGGTCCTCACGCTCTCTCGCCCCTCCTCTTTACTCAGGGACTGTATGTTTCCCGTGGCCTGAGTCCACAACACAGGCAGACATGGTGATGTAGTCCTACAGTCAGGCTACTATAGGGCTGTTTATATGTTTATAGGATCTATCTATCTATCTATCTATCTATCTATCTATCTATCTATCTATCTATCTATCTATCTATCTATCTATCCATCCATCCATCCTACACTACACCTTTAAGGCTGACTTAGTGTTTGGGAAACTCTACAGCCCTGCACAAATGATCATATCATGAAGATTCTTCTGATCTTGTCAGCTATGAGGACAAACCCTTCTGTGTCCCTGCTCCAGCCTGAACCCAGAGGCACTGACACCCCAAGAAGCCCACATCTGTGCTGCTTGATGCCCATGGAGAAGTACAAGCTGTGAATACAGTGACTTAACACTGAAGGATAGTGTTTGGCAGATCGTGGCGTCCCATGCTGGCTACATAGTTGATGACTCTGGTGACGCCACTGGCCTCTAAATGGTCTGAAACGTCTCAGCCTGCCCCACAGAGCTACACTGGCTTTGAACACCACCTCCCCCGACACAGCTCTTTTCACTCACAGAAAACTGTGGCTCATTAACCTGCTGCTACATAATCCTGTTTTGACAGACAAGGGTAATTAGTTTCAGTTCATTTTACATTGTGTGATTTGGATTTGCATTATGTAATTTTCTTGGACAAGGTGTTGGCAACCTGACCACCTGCCCAAAGTTATAGCAGCAGCCTCCACTATGATGTCAGGTAGGATTGGTTTTCTTCCTTGTGGGTTTTTTTCTGCTGTGTGGTTTGGAAGACCACCTCAGACCATCAGTATAAACCACCATTTCTTCATCCAGCCATCACCGAGCAGGAAAGCGAGCTGTTTATTTCAGCTGGGCTTTCTGGACCGAGGCATCTGTCGGTATAATCTATCCCATATCTCTGCAATGCCCAATTTGTCTGCTCACCGATAAAGCACAAATGTATCTCACTTGCCAGTGCTGATGTCAACAGCTGTGTTTTATCTGCAGCCAGAATGGCCTGTGGAGTTAAATGAAGCTTCAGACAAAACACAAATAGACAAAACAACCTTTTGCAAAATCCCAAAATCTCACAACCAACAAGTATTAAATATCTGAAAAAGGGACACTTCCAGTGAATGCAAAAATATATTTTCTAGCCGGAGGTATCTCTTCTTTAAGTTATTAAAAAAGAACGGAGCGGAACAGAGAGGATTGTTTTAATAAAGTCAGAGCCCACATGAAACACACCACTGAGAGAAACTGCGTCAGCTAAACAGACTTTTGAGATTTCAAAGACTGTCAGTTGATGGATGCGCTGCAGACAGTCAATACAGCTGAGGAATAAAAAATGCACAACAGAGCGGAGAGGAGGCTGGAGGGAAAATACTCATCAAAACAGCACTCGTAGGAGACGAGCTACCATCCAGAGTCTACCAGGTTAACAGAGCTCCCCTCTGTGAACCATCAGCTCTGATTAGAAATTCAAGCACTCCTTCCCTGGTGCCATCCTCGAAACCGTGGCTGATTAGAAACACATTACACTCTGCCACTTTTAGTTTTCCATTGTTCTGTTCAGTTAGACTCTACTAATCGAATAAGAGTATGATTCAATTAGAAACATTCAGTCAATGCATATTCTAATGAACATGAGGTAACTCTGAGATCATGTGTTCCACGTATGATGTGATTTTCAGATGGAGATGACAGATACTGTGTGGAACCTTTGGGTATTTATTACACTATTATAAATATAAACATGCCAGGTTCTTTCTTGCACATGCACATGTTTAGCTGAGACATTCATTCTCACACACTCGCACTCATTATTGTCACAAGTGAGCCTAAGTCAGACTGCGTGGAAAGATTTGGTTTCTCTGTCGCTATCAGAGGCAGAGGAGCCTGTTTTCTATCTGCTCCTTCATGATTCTGTTTTCCTCATATCATTATTAAATTGAGTGCAAAAGTCATGGCTGAAATGTATTTACAGCCACGGGCCATCACCTAGCTGCCTCCTCCCTGCCACAACAAAGACAGCACTGAGAGCAGAAATGTTGCCATCTCGCTGAAGAGTCTAACGACTGCCTGCATTGTTGGAATTCCCGCTTCACTTCCTGAGTCTGTCCACACTGGCCGACCGCCAGCACACACCACTCTCTCGTTTTTTTCCCCTTTCCTTTCTTTTATCAAGCTCATATGTAGACAGATTTTTACTGTTGGGACACTATCAGTCTCTCCACCCCACATGTAATACAGAGCTCTGTCTCTCTGTTACATCATGCATTCACTGACTGGTCTGAATTAAATCTCTGCAGAGGCGAAATCTTTGAAGATCAATCTGAACCTACAGACAATTTAAATAACCGTTAGCATAGTCCGTTAGCATATGTCATACTGCTATATGTGCCTTATTAACAAATCTGAGTATCTGAGTGCAAATCTCCTGGTGTCATGTGGTCTCTTTTTTCTATTGGCAAAACCACATTTAGACTTCTTCAATGTAACTGGCTGCAATGGGTGTGACAGACATATTTACACTTGTTCCAAGTCCCAGTGAACCCCTGTCATGAAACTGGCTGTTGTACAGCATTGAAGGAGCTTAGCTCAGTCAACCATCTGTTAGGTTGCATGGCTTCATGTGGCGTAAACGAGAGTGGACCATGTATGGACAAGTTCCAGCACGACTGTCATGACATCAATGTTCACCATGAAGCGAACAACTCCCCCCCCCCCCCCCATTTCTGTCTTTTTCTAATGGAAAAAGCATGTGGAGGGGAGGGAGCATGATTCACTGCGTTTCGTGTCTAATCCAGGTCTCAGTACTTTCAGTAAATTAGATGCAGAGATATAGTAAAGCATAGTGTATGATGCATGGCATTGGTAAAGCTTTGCAGACATAGGAAAACGCCAGTCAGCACAGAGATTTGCCCTCTGATCTGATGCCATAACATTTACAGACAGCACCGGCAGTGATAACACTGATGGCGTTTGCAAATGGAATCACGCCATAGTGCTGTGGACTTTGTCCTGCATGTCGTGCCGGGTTGTGTGGTAAAGCTTGTCAGGTGAGAAGGACATAGAGATGAAAGCCCAAAGGGGAATCCAAGTGGTCATCGACCAGCATGGACGTGGAAGTGAGATGATAACTCGTTGACCTTTTATAAGCGTTGAGCAATCTGGCCTTACCAATAATGGACAACGTTTCGGACAGAAAAAATGACATTTGATTCTGTGGTGAAGATAAGACAAGGCGGGTTTGGCTGTAGTGCTCCGGGTAAGTGGCTGAGCCATAAGCGCAGAGGCCAATAGCTTTTGCAGCCAACTCCAATACAGCTCCGCAGGAAGTGCTGAGTTATGTGGCGTTGCAGTGCAGCGTCTAATGTTAAAGGGCTCAGTCAGTGCTGAGTCCTTCACCACTTCAGATCACATCACTGTCTATCCAGCCCTTTAGTCCACTGCATCCATAACAAGTATCAGGCTCACAGGCTGCTCCCCTCTTCGCTTCCACATAAACCAGGCTTAGACAGGGAATAGTTCCCTGGAACATGTGTGGGAGGGAGACTACTAGGATTTCCAGGCAAGAAAAAAAGGGAGGAAAGAGGGAACGGGGTGAAAATGGGTTGCCATAGCACTATATAAGGGAGGAAGAAGAAGAAGAATAGTAGTATTTTCAGTGGGAGGACAGAAAGGGGAGGGGTTCAGAGGAGTGCAGAACCCCCATAAATAAAACTAATGAAATGGCAGTTGAGTCTGGAGAAAGGTGGAATGGCTGGTTGGGTTTTACCCACAGTCTGATTTATCCTCGGTGTCCCTGTGAGCACAGCGGGGAGATCCATTACCTCCCCTCATCAATAACATCCCATGGACAGGGAAAAAGGCCCTACCTTCCACACTGACACCCGCCCCAGGGACCGGCTCAGAGGGCAGACTCAGTGGGGGAGGGAAAGTCAGCGTAATGTAGTCACACATAGAGAGCAGAAATGTCTCAGCTGGGGGATGGGTTATTTTGGGGAAGCTGTACAGGGGGTACTTCAGTGTGTTCAGCAGAACACACTCAGCACATTGCAGCAACTAGCAACTTACTTATCACATGCAACTTACATGCAAGGGAGGGTGATTAGATGCTTCATATATATATACTGTATACTGTATATATATATATATATATATATATACACATATATGAAGGATTGGCATTCAGCCATCATCCAGATAAATGTCAACATTGTGTGTTGACATTTATCATTTAAATACCTGTGTTTACCTTTGTGAATGATTGAGTAGGTTCACCCAATTCATAAACAATGCTGTCAATGAATGGAGATAATCCATGTGTAATTGTGTCTGAGGTTTATGACACTGTGAAAGAAGATTAGTCATTATAAATGATCAGGGTGCAAATATGAAGGTCCAGGAAATGGCTCCTGAGAGGCGTGGAATTAAAACGAGGCATGTGACAGAGATAAAGGGGCCTTGGAAGTATTTTACACAAGAAATGAGGTGAAATGTCAGTGGAGCTCAATAGTCTAGAGGGAGTTGATAACAGTGGGGAGATAAGAATAGAGAGCAGTGACTGGAGTAATCCCTGTCACACACTCCCTCTCTCCACACATGTGGATGTTAGAGAAGGATCTTTCATGTGCTTTTTGCAGTGAGATCACAAGGTAGTGTGTGTGTGGGCGCGCATGTGCGTGCATGTGCGTGCATGTGCGTTAAGACTGAGTAAGACACCCTGAGGGAAGGGCTTTGCAGCTAAAAGGAGGAAGCTCAAACATGCAGCAGAAAGACACAGCGGTTTATAACAGCCTGATCAATCACTGCCTGTCTCTGTCGGCTTTGATCTCACAACTGAAGATTTTGCTCTTTGGATAATGTCAAGAATCCAGTCGGAGACATTGTGCAATAATACAACGCAGAGCTCGGAGGTGTTTGGACAGGAAATGCACAGTTAGTTTAGCGTTACAGAGATGAAATTGAATGAATCTCCTGAGAGCGAAGCCTTTCCACTGCACTACATCACTGTCACAGCTATCCCGTCTGTGTGGAGAGACAACATGAGCCTCGCCGGGGTCTATTTCCTGCTCACTACTCAGCCAAAACAATTTCACACACAGACGACCTGATTAGATCTCACTCCTACTGTAAAACAAGCACACGTCTTCAGGCGCAGAAATAAGACTTGTCCTGTGAGACACAACAGAACTTAACCAGACTCAGTTCCTAAAAGGACAATGGAGAACAACACTAGCTTCATCCTAGCTGCTAGGTGCTTTTACATCATTGTTCTATTTTTTTTTCTTTTGCAGTTTCACTTTTTATTTTTCAGTCGATTAAACAAATCAAACTAATGGAAATGTGTGTAATAAAGACCCTTTGGATAAAGAATCTTGTTTTAGTGTCAGAGCAGCGGAAATAAGCGGTCGGCTAACCTGTTAGCAAACAAATGCCTGTTTACACGTCCTGCAGATACAGGGGAAATGTTATTCATTCATTTCCCCTGTCATTACTGGCTATTTGGCAACATTTACTTTCTATTTTAGCTGTGTCTGTTTTCTTCCCCCCCTTTCAAACTGCTAAATGCTCAATTAACTCCAGCTAGGTGCTAATTTTGTTAGCTGTTGGTTTACTCTTTGGTTCTGGGCAGATAGTACACGGTGGAGTAATGCTAAATGCTAACCCTTATGTTTGAGAACATAATTTTGTTCATTTTGTGAACAAAAAAAATGGAGGAAAATAGCTGTTTTTTTCTCCCCTTAAAAAACAAACCAGTGCACTGACAGATGCTATGCTGCGTTTGTACTAGAAAAGAACCACATCAGTGCTAGTGGCTTTGTGGGGTTGGGCTGTGTTGCAGGCACAGATGTGCTTTGAACGTCATGCTAACATGCTCACAAACACAATGAATACATGCAGACGTTCTAGCAGATGAAGCTAACAGGACAGTAGATGTTTAGTCATAAACCACAGACCGGAGAACGACTCGGTCGACTGGAAACAATAGACTGACAATGACTTACATGGCTCAAATATTAATAGCTTCTTTAATGACAGGAGACATGCATCTGCATGTTTCATATGTCACATAACACAGGAATAAGACGGTGGTAACTATATCACAACAGGCTGCTGTGTTCTTTCTTCTTCTTTCACGCTACGTTCAAATCCAAAACAAATTATATCGGTCTCATTTTCAAATATCCACATGATGAACAACACAAAGCAGATGGCTGCTGTATACCATATGTCCTTGAGGACGAGTGTGATATCCTATTCAGCAGCTTCTGTCCAGCTCTGCTGACACCAAGGTCAAAACGAGAACAGCCCTGCATGGGAAGGAGGGAAAACAGTCCATCAAATGAGCAGTGACCTGAGCCCCTGCATCCTGGAAAGCACTGATGCAGGAATACGGGGTCCTCTGAGAGTAGAGTCTGCTCTGTAAGCATCTCCACTGCTCCCTGAGCACTCACACTGTGTGTTCCTCTTTTCCACCTGACCCGGCCTCATGTTCTCCATGTTCTCCAACACAGACGACAACAACAACAACACACGGGGGGGATCATAATTCAATACACGTGCCACAGATTTGGATGAAATACACCACTACGGCTGTCAGATGCCAATTCATGTGCGTATCATAAACACGTGAGTTTGACATAATGTCATTTGCAATAAAACATTGTAGTACGACATCAGATGCTGGAGTACGTTGGGGCTGAGGAGGAGAAAAAACAGAAAAAGCAGTGAGAAGAGCTTGGTGATTATCGTAAGAGAGTAACAGGGGAAAGAATGTAGCCTTCGACTGCCAAAGCTGGTGAGTCACATCCAGTCGGAGAAATTCCTGTCAGATGTGGGAGGTGTGTGCACGCGCGTGTGCGTGTGTGTGTGTGGGCCGCAGAAATATAATCAAGAAGTGCTGACCCAGCCCGCGAGTGTTTTCTCTTGATCACCTGGAAACTAATCCATTCACTTTGGAAAGTCATTACAGCTTCTCACAAATGGGGTCACTGCAAAGACATGTGAAAGTCAAAGACGTACAGTGTATACGTGTGTTTATGTCCATGAAGGAGGCAAACAATGTTTATGAATGGACATTGAATATGTTAGGGATTTCCTCTGCCTCGCCGCCTGCCTCTGTGCTGATGTGTAACTTGACAACAGTGCAGTGCAGCCTCGGGGAAGGCTTGTACTCACTGACCTTTCTTACTGCTCTAAGTGCCAACGCTTCATTCTCATACTCCTCTACATCCTTCTCATAATTTAATATTCTTTCAAAAACAAAAAAACATCATTTATTCTCTCTCCCATCTCTGTCTGTGTAGAGGGATGGTCTTTATTTTGATCCTGGTAGTGATTGGTGCCCAGCCAGGTGGCAATAATGTGCCCATTCTACTGTGTTTCCTTCTAGGGGTCGGGGGTTCTGGGTGATTAACACACAGGATGTGACCTTTAATCCACTAGCAGCTCGGTGCAGCATTAACCTCCCCCCTCACTCAGCATTCAGCTCTGATAATGGCATGTTAATTATTGATGCTCTGAGGTGGCGTCAGCGCTGCAAGCTCAAAGAGGTGGCTAACACCTCACACATGTTCTCAGACATCTCAGACATCTAAGTCAGCCTCTGAGATGCACATGCAGGAATCGCCATGTGACAGCCACATCAGCCTGGATGAGACTTGTCCTCAGAGGACACGTCCTCAAAAGGTTTGTCTCATCAGCGGTAAAACGCAGTCTTTGTGTCAGAGTTGAAGAACAGCAAGATTTATGCAGGATGTTGTCTTAAACGTCAAACCTCAGCATCTCTTCCTGTCTCTTAGCTTTCTGATAAAGCCACTCAGTCAAGCACATCAACAAACAGGCTCTCACAGTTCCCGCTTGTACATGTATCAAAACATCAAATATTTACATTTCACTAACGCTAATGCCAGCGCGCTGTCTAAATACACAACGACAATATCAACATATTTTTAACGTGCTAATGCTAATATGTAGCAGGCATATAATGTTTACTGTGTTAATTATCTTTAGTTTAGTGTAATGGCATGCTAAACTTTGACGACAGTTAAAAGACAACATTTAACTGACTTTAGTTATGAGGATAAATATCATGCGAGATTTTAGTCATAAATTGCATTTGACTGAATTGTGACCTGATGATGTTTGGAATCAGTATAATTATGGTAATGTATCCTACAGGGACCATGAATTTCTTAACCAAATTTCACTGGAATCCATTAAATAGATGAGATCAGATATTTTTGGTCTGGACCAAAGAGCTTGGATGAATTAGTATGAAATAAATTTAATGTAGAGACACACATTCCACATATGAATGTTATGTCCAACAAGGTGTAGAAGGTTGATCATTGCAGCTATAACACAAAGTATCATTTCCACCTCACTTCCCTCTGGTATTCCCACTGTGCGGTTTTAGAGGAGCCAGTCTAATGCCTGGTGGCTCTTTGGGCCAGGGCCTGCTTCCATAAATTCCCGCTCTCCTGTGAGCCGAGGCCTGGTCCCCAGCTGGTGTCTGGGTCTGGGTCTGATCCTGGTAGCCTGCATTAGCTCTGGACTCTCAGGTACATACATTATTTAATTATAACCGGCAGTATTTTTATCATCTTTGAAATCATGGGTTCTTGGTTTGTGCTGTCGTGTCTGGTCTTTTTGGTCTTAAAGAAAAGAGGTTAAAGAAAAGACTCCACCCTTCATCTTGATTGCTGCTCTTAGCTCGGCCCTGTGCACAGCACATGGTGACACGAATATGTCACATCAGGACAGACAAACATCCTGCTCAGCTATATACTCTTCAAACATTACTCACATGCAACAATACTGTTGAGCATATAAAGAACCAACTGTTTTCCAAAAATGTAACTTAACACAATTTATGGGAAGAGTAAGTAAATTATGACAACAAACAGCACATGTGGTTGAGATTCTTTCGTGTTAATGACTACATCCTGTGGCACCAATATGTGCAACAACACAAGTACATGTGAGGCCACATATAGATGGTCCAGGATAACAAAGATAGAAATAGGAGTTCAGAACTGCACATAGCTAAAAGTGAGCACAGTAATGGATCTCCCTTCCCCCCTCCTTTCTCCTTCCTCCTGCTATTCTTCCTCTCCTCTCTCCCCCCACCTCCTCCTACTTTACTCTCAGCCCCTTACCAACATTTAAGGCGAGAGAGGAGGCCCCTGGCCCAGATACTGGACCCCATCTCCTCATGATACAGCAGCACTGTGTGTGTGTGTGTGTGTGTGTGTGTGTGTGTGTGAGATTTATGTGTCTTGTCCAGACTCAGTGGGAGCTGGAAGCCCCCCCCCCCCCCCCCCCCCCCCCCCCCCCCCCCCCACTAGCCCAACAAAGCTCTCTAAAAATGTGTGTTAGAGGTTTGGAGGAGGTTCCTCCCCCTGAGAGGCAAATAGAATTAAGGAGCCAGCTCCAGTCACTGAGACCGTGCTGTGCTATAGCCCCTCAGCTGACAGCAGCAGCACACACCCAGGTCAGTGAGTATTCCCTCACATAGAAACCTGCATGTTTTTCATGGTTTTCTTTCTCAAACCTCCATGTGACACCGCCGTATAAACCACAAGATTTGGACACAGATCAGCCCTTTTCCCTGGAAATACCAGATCTGTAATATTGTCCAGTCGGTTCGAAACACCCATGATGACATGAGCAATGAATCACAGCAACCAAATCAAACATGCAGACACACCTATGCACACACACACACACACACACACACACACACACACACAAAGGCTATCAGTACCTGCACTGGCATTAATCTCACACATGTATTCTGGTCAGCCTACGTGCAGGCAGGAATCCACCAGGACATCTCATGTTGCATATCAACACTTCCATTTGTGCAGCGTGAGGCTTAAGTAGGTTAGAGGCTGGCATGCACACTCCACTTTGGTCTGCAAGCCCTCCAGGCAGTAAACGATTCTGTCAGAGAGGCTGCTGCTCGTTATCGACACGCTCGCAGGCTGCAAGTTGTGGGCAACGCAGCAGCCGCTGCGCATAGCAATGCAGCCTCTGCCTCACAGTAGCCATGGGTGATTGAGTACATTATGGATCGGCTATAATATCATGCATAGAAACATGGTCAAAGCCCAAAAGGTCTTCGACAGTAAAGTGAGTGTGCATCGATTACAGGAAAGCAGATAGAAATATTAAATAGAAGCTACATGAGTATGAGTCGTCATGATATTCCAGTGTGATTGGTGAAGGGCCTGTAAGGCCGAGCTCGGCAGCTCCTGAGCCGCAGAGCTGCTGTGGCTAGGAGAGCGAACGTACTGTAGCTGCTTCTTAATCTGCAGCAGCAAAAGCCTCACCTGACTTGGCCCCGAGCATTTCACCTCTGTGTGTACAGCACATGCCTTTCAGGTATTTTGAAATAGGCATGTTACTGGATAGCCCGAGTGCATGTCGAGAAGGGCGAGGTGGAAAATGTGGATACAGTTAGAGCGGAATGACAACATTCTGATTCATAACTCCGGTTCCGCCGCATGGCTCGGACTTAACGTTGCGTTTCATTGTGTATTTGGAGGATGTGTGCACTGTGTATTAGTGTAGCTGAGCTGTGTAACTCACACAAGTCGGGACGTTTACAGAGGGGCGTGCACGCTACGGTGGCGGGTCAGCAGGTTTATGGGGCAAAGGGAGACTTGTATGATGCATGTGTTGTACCTGGTGTGTCCGACCGCAGGCCTCCGGCACACATGTGACTATCTCCCATCAACCAACCTCCTCATCTAACACACATGTTTCCTATCATGGCCTGGACATTCCAGGGTTTGTCCAGCATTCCACAAAAAGGATCTATCATGTACCAAATAAAACAAATCTAAACCATGCACAGGGAACCTTCTGGGATTTCTACGCAGGATCTCAAGACAAACCAGACATGATAATAAAAGTGATGGTGTTAAGTTTACAAATAAACACCTAATCACAAAGGAAGCATATTTCAACCGTGTGCACACTGTCACACCGGTGTTGGCCATATTCCTTTAAAGGCTGTACAACTCACTTCCGTCTTACTGTGTCCGTCCATACAGCACATAATACAAAATGTAATTTCTCAGCTGAATAAATATTCACATGTGTGATTTATTTCACATGTTGAATTAGCCCTTTACGTTCCACAGAGTTCGCCAATACGTACTGTTGTTTCCAGATTAGCCACATATGGACGCTCCAAACTCTGAGTCTACACTTGAGTATTATATCACCTATACAGTATATCAGGGCACCACAGTTTTCTCTTGTTTTGTTTCAAAGGGAGGGCGAGGAAGGCGTATTCGGTTGGTCGCAATCTGCATTCTGACCACTAGGAGCCACAAAATCCTGATGTGGAAATTGAGAATCTGGCAAAGTGTTAATTACTGAAAAAAAGGAACTACAAATGTAAAATAGACACGTATTCTCATAATAATAAGAATAAAAAGAAGAAGAAGAAGAAGAAGAATAACAATAAGAAGAATAAGAATAGTAAGAATGTGAAGCGAGCTTTATGAATCCGAACTGTATGGACATAGAGTCACCCAAAGGTTTGTTGCTAAGAACATAGTATCTATTAATATAATAGAATAATATATCATTGTTTCTGTACTGCATGTGTGGCTCCTTCCTTAACATGTCACTCTTCACACGCTCACACGTTATACATATACATATATACAGTATATACATATATTTATATATAGTATATATACATATTAGCACTCTTGCTCTGGCCACAAAGTAAAGAGTGTAACAGTGTTAACACCAGTCACTAAAAAGCTGACATGCTGACACCATGTACAGTATGTAAACACCGACCCACCTGTAAGAGCCCTACATACTGGAAACCCGTTTCCAACAGTCAAACAGAGCAAACTAATGAACTGTCTCATTTTCCTGTGCACATCAGGCCTGAAGCAGAAGACGTTTACACTGCACATCATGTGAGGAGCAGAGCAGAGCAGAGCAGAGGCTCCACAGTCGTCCGTGGGGGCGGATCAGGACAAGATCAATGGGAGTGACAGGGAGTGCAGGAGGCAGCAGGAGATTCAAAGTAGGCCAATAAATAACATCCTAGTGAGACAGCAACTGCCTCTCGTTCATCCGCCGCCGCCCCGTTCCACCCCCGACCCCCCTGACCCCCCTGGGGCCCCCTTGATTATTGGCCTCCGAGGGGGGGATGGAGGCCCCTGACTGCACAATACACCTCTCATATGGGGCCCTCACTCACCTCTCGCCTCCATTTGTTGGACATTCATCTTTCAGCATGTGTGCGAGTTTGTTTAGGGGGTGGGGGATTAGCGGATGAGGGGCTGGCAGGGGCTGGTGGGGATGGAGCGATGGAAAAGGGTTGGAACTCTGTGAGTGTGTGTGGTGGTGGAGTGGGGCGACCTCTATGTTTTTAACATCACACCCATCCCCCCTAAAGACCTTTCTATATTCTGTCTGGCCCCCAGCCCCTGACCACTAAGCTCTGCGCTGTGGTTTCTCTCAGAGAGTTAGGTGGATTAAACATTAGCCACTCAGGCTTTTGCTCCATAGCAGCCAGGATGAGGAACAGCAGCTCGTCTCCACCTTCATCAGGCTGACACATCAATAAGACCAAACAGATACAGCACAGAGAGGATTTCATCTGAACCTCTTAGTATGTTGACATGACCAGTTTTTCTCTCTGCTAAGTAAATGTAGGTCATTGTTCATAGAAAGCAACATATAACAGTATATAGGACAATAAAAGCACGTGGGTGTTGAAGAGGAGATTATGATTTATGATCCAGTTTAGGATAATGGACACATTAAATTACAGTGGCAGCAGAGATGAAATATAGCTATGGCTGGTTTTCCTTCCTTACTTCAGTAAAGACTGAAGCACAAAGAGGACACGCGGGGCAGACAGATGACAGGCAGATAGACAGGCAGATGACAGACGGGTGGTGCGGGGCCGGTAGTGGCAGGCGGCGCAGGGACACACCTCAGACAAGATTACTGCCAAGACTCAGAGAGAAGACAGAAGATCTGACCTCCGTGGTTCACTAAGCCACTAGCTTACTGTCACACCGCAAATGTCATTTACGTGTGTAAGCATGGAAAGAGAGCAGCTGAGTGTGGTGTGGTGACAGAATCTGGAAGAGAGGAAGAGAGGGGATGAGGGAAGCAGAGAGAAAGAGGGAGAGAGAGAGAGATTCAGAGAAATTAGTGGGAGGAAAGCAGTAAACCGCTGTGGTACAATTCCAAAGTGCCAATGACCCTTGTTATGACTACATCAAGGGAAGTGGAGTGGAGAGCTCTATTCTATCACTCCATCTTACCACTGGCACCCACACCCAGCACCACCAGCACCAGCAGCAGCTAAATCATTCACTGAACCTGTGGCTCATCTCAATCAAAACAGCTCTTTCACTCATTTAAGAGAGACAATGCTGAATTGGCCTGAGGTGTAGAGATCACAGGGAGATGACTGAACTTCTCATTAGAGGGTGGAGGACATCATGGAAGTCCCCTCATCTTCCATCCTCATTAGTATGAATTAGAAAGGCAGCGTCACAGCCTTTGGGGAACCATCGTGTGACAGTAGCTTTTTGCTCCAAATGCAAAATAACATGTTTATTCAGTGTGAGCGATTCAGCTGAAGAGAGAAAATCTGTATTGCCCGAGTGTGCTACAAACCATTGTCTCACCAGCCCTGTGATTTACACTAAAGGGGGTCGCAGCAGGTTGCCATGGCAACCTTTCAGTATAGATGGCCTGCTTCTTCTCCAGTAGTGATCATCAGCATCATCGGAGGTGCATCATTAGCGGGGAGCCCCCGGGGCTGTGTGATCAGCGCCTGGCCAGGAACATTAGAGAGTGTGGAGAGAATGATGGACACATGATTTGGCCTTTATCATGCGCAGGGTGCAGCGGGGCTGAAGCCTGACAAGACAAAACCTTTCTACCTGCCAGCCCCCGCCACCCACCATCAGCTCCGCAGCATGCTGAGCTCCTCACTGCGTCTGTTGTCTCCTGCCCTGCTCGTCTCTTGGGCAACAACAAAGACCGCCACACTCATCTCGCCACCGCTTCCGTGTCATCGTGCGTAATGATTGTATCATCCCCATTTCAAGAGGCGGTCGCTCACATGGCGCCTCTGCACTCCAACGTGCTTAGGGGGCTCTGTTCAAATACATGAAACCCCACCAGAGTGGAGCAGCAGCCATCATCTCTGGCTCACATGTTTGACACTGTTCAGAGGCTTGAACAGCTCTCATGAGGTAGAAACACTCACATGGTGGGAAGGTGGGCGATAAAACCAACTCTGACACACTGCTTACCCTGCACCCCTCCTCATGCGTGACCTTTTCAATGGAAATTAAGAACACAAGCCTGCTCTCCAAACACATCACGCCCCCCCCCCCCCTTCTCAACCCCCCAGTTCCTAATCACAGAACTTGTGTTGCTTCTTTGGTTTAAAAAGCAAAAGCAAAGAACATTGAGTGTCTGCATCTTTACATTTGTGTGTGAAAGGTCTGGTTACGTCCAGCTGCAAACTGATGTTCAATAAAAAACAGAAATAACGGTTAATAACCGAGACGTGGAAAATGATTACACAAGTGAATACATTTCCTTTTTCCTCTGCCCCGCTCTCAATCAAACGCACACACTGAGAGTGAGGAGGTGTGAAGCTACTGATGAGATGAAGTGGTGTGATTCATCTTCTCCCCTCAACCAGATCATGACAGCTCATATATATATACACGCACACACTCTGAGGTCTATCAGCTGCCCCCCCCCCCCCCCCCCCCTTTTAATAAACGTACAGGACCATAATAGCTCATCTTGTTGCTGACGTTCATGATACTCACAGAAATATCCTGTTTATATCGCTGCTTCCAGTGGATGCTTTTTCAGAGCATTAACAGCAGAGGATGAGCACAGAGATGCAGTGACGTCCAGGTCAAAGGAACCAGCTTTGCCCATCTGGTCATCTATTGGCCCTCGTTTCCACCTCAGCTCCCTTGTCTCACTCACTCAGCAGTGAGCGTGGACCAGCCACTCAGTGCCAGTGGAGAGGTGGTGCAGGGTGTACACTGTGGAGCAGATGGGAAATTTCAATGAGCTGGAAAATCCAGAATAGTAATGGTGGGCCTTACGCTAAGAGGTTGCAGGGTTATACAGATACAACAGTGCCCCCCTGTGGACAAATACAACAACAATCGTGAACACCACTCACTACGCAAATTAAAAAAAAAAAAACATTTAAAATAATGATTAAAATAATTGTTTCCTGTCATTCGGAAATCAAATTTGTAATGGACAAGGACTAGAAAATAAATGTTTATATAATGTGTTGTGCGTCTGCATTACACAGGCTACATATCTGCCTCAGTCAGCACCCAAACAGGCCAAGTAGACAGTGCATTGCTCTTCTCTGACCATCTAAAGGCTTTTTTTTAACAGTCATCTCTGCGTTGTCAGTCATTTGTGTCCAACAAGTCCAGGTTCTGTATCCTTTCATCCTTTTAAAATGAAAAAACAAAGGGGAAAAAAACAGCACTAGTGATTAGGACACAATGTATGAGGTAATTAATAATTACTTTTTCATGTACAGTAAAAAAACAGGAAGTGTGTCATAATAATTCACAACATGTCGAAGTACTTACAACAGATTTAATGCAAAAAAATTTAAGGAAAAAAGATGAATTTGTGTATAAAAACAAAACACTTTATTACAATTAGGCTGAAAAACCCAATGAAAACACAACTACTTTACAAGTACAAATGTTTTTGTTGATATTTACAGTTTTTTTTTCCTTTGACATCAATAAAAAAGGCGATTCATGAGAAAACACATAATACTAACATACATGTTTACAGTGTATTTGCTGCAATAAAAAACAAATGACTAAAGGAACGTGCACGATTTTCCATTCAGTATCTATAGACAACAAGGGACTTAGACATAAAAGGGACTATTCATGAATACACTTAATGTAATGGACAGTTTATTCTCCAATGCAGAATTACCCATAAGCCTCAGCGTCGCTTAGATAAAATTTTTATCATCACTTTGAAGGCATTTTGTGTCTGTAGTTTGATGTGGGGGTAATATTTTAGTTGTGATCATTTTTTAGAGACATTCCAGGAATGCAGAAATGCACTGACCTGCCAAACCCGATTAGGTAAGAGTACTAAAGTAATGAAAGACGTTATGTTGCATTGTTACACTCAGTTAAAGATTAAAGGTGGTTAAGAATGTGGAGGAAATCTGTCTCTGCATCAGCACTACTGTGCTGTTACAAGTGTACTGCAGGAAACAATGAATACATTTGGTTTCACTTGTCTGGCTTTCCTAGCTGCTCCCCCCACTGGGCTTGGCAGGAGTTTTGGCTCTGATGCCCCCCTGGCGAGCTTGGCTCTTGGTGGGCTGCTGGGTCTGAGTTGGTTGCTGTCCAGGGGACTCAGCAGCAGAGGGTGCTGCTGGCTGCTGGGCAGGGCTGTGGGGTGGGGGCGTCTGGATCTGGGGTGAGGCGGCTGTGGTCACCACCTGCTGCTGAATGATCTTCTGCTGGACCACTTGGGCTGTTGCTGTCCCAGCAGGAATCATCTGCACCTGAGCAGAAGCTGATGTGGCTGCCTGGGTCAGAGTCACAGTCTGAGGCTGGGCCTGTATCTGAAACGAAACAACACAACTAAATATTTATTTCACATTTCAGAGGTTTAATGGGAAGTGTAAAGCTTTAACAAACAACAAGCAAAGCTCTCAATTAACCTTAAAAAAATTAGAATCCTTTAACCCACTTTCCTCAGGCAGGTAATTTCCAAAACCACTGAAACGTAAAACCCTGGATATTGAAAACACAACCTAAGGACGTGAGGCTTACGAGCTTACGTACAGGTACGAAGTCTAGAGTTCGTCACATGACAGACCATTCAGAAGTTACCTACAGAAGCAATGCTCATCCCAAGACCCTACCTGCTGAGGAGAAGACACAATTTGCTGGATATTGGCCACGGTGGGTTGCTGCTGAACTATTTGTGGGAGCTTGGCCACCTGATAAGAGAAGTAAACAAGAAACCCTCATCTCAATACACAAATACTGTATATTGTTTCTCTGCAAATATTTACTATGCAATAGGGACTACCACTGATGATGCACCTGGATTTGTTGGGCTCCAGCAGGTTTCTGAGCCTGGGCAATGGACGTAGTGAAGAACTGGGTCTTTATGCCTGGTTGAAGCTGGGTAGTGGCAGCGTAGGTCACCTTCTGCTGCGGCTGCTGGGCCGGCTGCGCTGCCTGCACTGTCACCTGCTGGGTGCCAATCTAAGTGACATAACACAGCCAAAGGTTATTCAGCCTCTGGGTACCCCCTTTTTAATATCATTATTTCACTAAAACTAATATACCGAAACAACAAAAACAAAATGTAGTGATAAGCAAACTGACTCAATAGTACTGGCTATATAGAAATCTGTATATCTGTAATTTGTATCCTCTGTTGGGAGTGGCATGTTGACCTTCTGCTGTACAGTGGCCTGTGCTTGCTGTGGCTGCCCTGCCTTCTGCTGGGCTGCAGCTGCTGCCTGAACTGCTGCCTGTTGCTTCTTCATCTGAAGCAGCTGCTGGACCTGCATCTGGGGGAAGGACGGGGTCAGCACAGGCCCACCTGACAAAATAAAGAGAGAAAATATACATAATGGAACTCAAGAGCAGAACTGAAATATGTCCTATGTCAACAAATCAACACATACAATGGATACGATAATTGTTTAGTCAAAGCCCACATGGACATGACATCACAAATCAAATAAGACTTTCAACACACCTGTTTTCTGGGCCTGGCCAATAGCCACACTAATGCCTGCTACAGTGACAGGCAGTGTAGTGACACCAGCTGATGAAACCACAGCGGGCACAGACACCACAGGAGGCTTAGTGAGGGTCACTTGTGCTGTCTGCCCCGCCTGGGCCTGAATCTGACCTTGAGTGGGCACTCGAGTCTGTTGAACATTAACAGTGTGGAAAAAAAACACACACATTAAAAGAATCTAGTTTTTACTAGTTCACTGAATGTGGGGGACAAGTGTATTGATGACAATCAACAATAGCTACAACACATTTTGTCTTTTGTAGGTGAGGCTCTTTCTCACTGAGAGGGCTTTCTCAACTACTTTCTCAGTGTCCCAAATTCTGCTTTTGTGTCTGATAAAACGATTCATTACACAGTCTTACCAGTCTGGCCACCTGCAGGTTGCCCACAGTGGTGCCAGTCAGCACAGCTCCAGGTCTGGCTGCTGCCACAGCAGCGAGCTGGGGATTGGCTTGGGCTGCCTGTGCAGGCTGCACCTGGGTGGCCTGCTGGGCCCCTGCAGCCTGTTGGCCCTGTGCTGCTGCAACAGCTGCAGCTACCTGCTGCTGCTGCTGCTGTTGCTGCTGCAGCTGCAACTTATGCTTGTGGATCTTTAACAACTCCTAGAAACACACAGATCACCATTCAAGATAAACTCAGTAAATGTGTTATTAGTATAATCTGTACACATCTGCACAATTGTGTTTATAGGGTAAATCTGAAAAAAATGGTTAAGTAACTGAATTAAGATGTTGTGGGCAGTATACCTGAGGTTTGCCGACACCTTTGATCTGTGGAGAAGCAGCCTGTTGTTGTTGCTGCTGTTGTTGCTGTTGCTGCAGCTGTTGCTGTCGAAGCATCTGTAGGTGGGCCGGGGTTAGAGCTTTTCCTTGTGGCAGTTGCATACCTTGAGGCAGGATACGTGATGAGTCAGCTTATTGAAACAGTATGTGATGACTACTCTAACAGACACAAGTTTGCTTTCATTTCATTACCTGGTGTGACCTGAGAAACCAGTGGGCGAGTCTGTGACTGCACCGGGCTCAGAGTGGTAGAAACTACTGCAGATGCTGTCACCGGGGTAACAGCTCTAACACCCTGGCCCGTAGCTATAGCCACCACTTCAGCGGGTGCAGCGGCGGAGGCGACAGTCCTCTGCTGTGTGTGGACCACCTGGGCTCCAGTCGCACCACCAGGCTACAACATCAAAAATAACACTCATATAATGACTAAAGGCTACAACATTTAATCATTCTTTCTACAGGGTATAGCCAGTGTGCATTCTACTTCAGTCCATTTTAATGGCTACGGGCATTCTGAATTCCCATAATGAAATGGTCGCTTATAGCCAACCATGACTCACAGAGAGGGTGCCTGGTATTACTGGAGGTGCCAGCCGTTTGTTGGCCTGGAAAGGACTTGGAGAAACTCCAGCGACTGTGTTCACAATCACATTTCCCCCCACAGTTGCTGGAAGACACAAAGAGAAATGAATTAACTACTGAAACTGACAGCTCTCTTAGTGAGCCATATGAGGGGTCAACGTACCAGTTTGAATGGTTGTTCCTGCAGTGGCATTTTTTATGGCTCCAGCCTGAAAATCATGGAATGTGTTTTAGTGCTGTCACTTGGTAAAGAAGTTACTTTTTAATTAAACTATACTGTGTCGATTAAACATGATGGACAGTTTGTTAACTCTGACCAGAACAGCTGCATTAGGCACAGCAGCGGCGCCAGTCACCGTGGCAGCCTGGGGGACCTGAGTCTGAGCTTGAGCCTGGCCAGCAACAGCAGCCTGGGCCTGGCCGGGTGGAGCCTGGGCCTGGGGAGTTCCAGCCTGCTGCTGCTGGGCCAACTGCTGAGCTTTCTGCTGCTCTGCAAGGGCCTGAAAACACAAACACACACACAATGCACACAAATCAAACACAAATACAAGTATCCAAGTATAAATGCTTTTGTTTCTGACAATGGCGAAATATAGCCCAAAGCTCCTGATTTACTTGTGTATATATATCCACTGATTTAATGAGCAATGCATCCCTTTAATAGTGGACAGCAAATTTCTCTGATTAGCTGCATAAACACTCTAAACTTAATCTTATTTTTGTTACTTGAGGAAGGGCCTGCATGGCAAAGAACATGGTTAAACACACATTTGCGAGCAGTTTGCGCAAGGCTGACAATCACCTTTTTCTCCTTGGCAATCCTTTCTGCACGTTGAGATGCAACCTGAATGGGTGGAAGGGGCTTATCGTAGCTGATCCCACTAAAGAAAACCATAGCGGATGTTAATACTTTATTTTTGATCATAGAATTAAATAGGTTATTCATGAAGAGCACTTAAATGACATCACTCAACAAACCTTTCAGCCAAGACTGATGCATGTTTGGGATTCTTCTGAAATGGATTCATTCCAAGCCTGTGAATAATGTTAAATTAAAATGAATGCATTTGAACTCGACTTTACTCATAAAATTAGACTAATATAACCATGGTAGTAAGTGCTTACAGTGGTTTTATTGGCGGGCTCCTCTTGCTGGCAATAATCTTCATGAGCTCAAAGCGACTGTTGTAGAGCTGAATGTGGGTGGCGTTGTCATCCTGTGTGTATATCTGACAGGTCCTTAAAGGCCGACTGTTCTTCGACTGAGAAGTTACATGCAATAAAAAAGAGACAGAACAAAATTAAGTCCAGAAATTCTAAGCAAATAAATATTTATCAAACACAAAGACCATAGAGGTGGGGTACCTTGTATATGCTCTTGGTCTTTTTCTTAGGGTTCGCCTCATACACCAACTGAAAATATTTTGAGAATTGGTTTAAGAGAAATAGGTCTAAAAACAGTTCTACTGTTGTTGGGTTGGGCAAGTCGGATGCTTATTACCTTGCCCTCCTCTCTGGGAATGATGACATTCTCATAGCGGCTGCGGCACTGTTTAGGTGAGCGATATATTCGGCTGCAGGAGTTCACCACATCGCTCACTAGATCCCAGTTAGGTGTGTGAGCAGGAGACACGATTGTCAGGTTAAGTGGCAACTCCAGTAGCTGCTTTACAGCCTGTCAAAAACACAAGTATGATATTAGGATGCTAAATATACAACACTATTTCACCAAGTGACAAAATCATCAGCAGCGTAAAGTACCTGAAGCAGAGCCCAGTCCTCACTGATGAGCCACTCTGGATTGTCCTGACCGGCCTCCATGGCAGGTTTAACAAGCGAGGGTAAGGGCTTGGCGAAGGGCGCCTGCTGCTTTAGAGAGAAGTTCTTTTTCTGGTCCTTGCCCTCGCGGCGAACTTTCAGCATACTAGCCTTTTCGAATAGGGAGCGCGGAGGAATGACTGTCTCCCCGTGACCCTTCTTCTTCTTTCGGGCTGCTGCTGGATGAACACAAATCAAGTGCAGACAGACATGTAAAACAAACAGCATGTATAAGTCAATTTTATTAAAATACACACGGACTCCATGACATATAGCAGCCCTTGTCTTAAAGCAGAAAGAAACCCTCATCAACAGATCATTAGATGTTAACTGTCAAGATTAAAATGTTGGGCTACTCACTGGGCTGAGTTACAAAGCACTTAATGACAAATCTCCTCTCACCTGAGGGGTCCATCTTGAGTCTCTTGTGTTCTTTGCGAATGTAGACAGGTGGCAGCTTGGACTCCGGTATAGGTGTGGTGTCGTACATCAGCATCATTACAGAGTCAATGTAAATGTCATTGTCATCCTGTGGTGGTGTGGGCGGAGTCCAAAGCTGTGTTGGAAAAATCAGTATATAGATCAGTATATAGCCATAGTAAGAATATAGCCAGAAGACAGAGGAGGAAATCCCACTTTATTTTTTACAGTAACATATATTTGGTGTCTTACTGGCATGATTTCTGTATGGCCATCATCTGCTTCAAATACATACTCCTGTTGAAAGGCAGAAGAAAACTTAATGTTAACAACAGTGCAACACGGTCTGCAACACACCACTTCTTGTTTGGATTGTTATAGATCATGAAGGGTACCCACCATGTTGTAGGCATCCTCTCTGGTGTAGGTAAAGAGATCTTCATCTCCCTCCATCATCTGCTGCTCCTCCTCCTCGAGCTTCTGCAGTTGCTGCAGCTCCCAGCCTCTCTTAGAGCACTCCAATTGCTCCTGAGGAACATAAAACACAGGTCATGCATTAGTCAAATTTATCAAAAGAGTCTTTATACAATAACTACATTATAATTTACACAAGTAACAGGAATGTCACCACAATAGCGCTAAACTAAAAAAGTTGATTAGGCTTAAAGTTACCTTAAGAGCAGTTTCGTCATCATTGATGTGCAGGTACTCGAGGTAATTGAGGGCATACCTTTCGATCGGTGTGAGCTGTTTCAGGATAAGTAAATATAAATATAAATACAGTATGAAAAAAAGGTTTGTAATTTATTGCTTTTTAACCCTTGTATTATTTTATTTTTTTACTATGACCAGCACAGAGAAAAAAGTAAAGGATACCTGTTCCATGACTGCCTTTAACTCCTCAATCTGAGCAGGTTCTTCTTTAGCTTGGCTCTCAGACTCGTGGCGATCCTCTGCTGAATCTTTGTTTGCTAACTCCTCCACAGCCAGCTGCTGCTCCTCCTCCTCGTGCAGAGCATCCAGGTTTATGCTGTGGAGAGCCTGGATATAGGGTCTGGCCACTCTAGGAGAAATGGCTTCAGACGCTGATGGCTCTTGATGAAGAACGACAAATTCCTCCACCTTCTCCCCTGATCCTGCCTCAACCTCAAACAGATCCTGGATTGTTCGCTGGAAAAACACAATAGCATGCTAATCACTTCATGTTGCAAGTGAAATAAAACCAGAGTAATGTGTCTTGATTCAATTAAAATCAAATTTTATTTGTTTAGCCCATATTCATAATTCACAATTTGTCTCAGGCTTCACAGTTTCACAGTCTTTACAAGGTCTGAACATCTACTTTCAATCAATACCTGTTATTCACAGGTGGAGAAAATGGCACCCGTACAGATTCATGCATGAAAGCTGTTATAGTTTGATTATTAAGTGTAGCTCTAAACAGTTAGAAAAAATACAGGTGTGTAACCCATTGTCTTAATCTTACTTGTGTAAGGAATGCCAAGGTGTAGTCAGTACCCTGGGCAGCCACCTCTCTGATCAGGTCCTTGGTGCCATTCTTTAGTAACTTCTCTTCAATGGAGTTACCACTCTCCAATCTGGGCAAAACACAAAAAGAAACCAAAATAGTGCCAACATATTTCAGTAGTTTTATCTCATGTTTTACCAGTTAAGTGTTGTGGACTACAAGTTCTCGTAAAAATACTAAAACAGATTTTCATCCATTAATTATATTACCTGTATATGTGTATATCCTTGGAACGTCCTATTTTGTCACACCACTCCTGGGTGCGAGCATCCATGCTGGGATTAAGGTCTGTGTCATAGAAGATGATGGTATCTGCATCAAACACTGTCCCAACTGCAGAGCAGCAGCGGTTGGTCAGGATGCCACAAAAGACCTGCCTGTTTCTGTTAAACTTGTTCATATTCTCCTGTAAGGACAGAACATCAACTTAAGTTACAATCTGACTTCGAAGGATACTGCAGAAACGAATTAGCCTAAAATGACTAACTAATGACCATTGTTTGCATATCCGAAGGCCCTGGAAGGAATAGAGTCCAGCAAGAAGGGAAGAGAGCAAAGTAGTTTGTCCCTTTGTTGAACCAAAACCCTGCACTAAGAGTAGTAGAGCCTGGTGTTAAGATAGGTAGGCAAATAAGGCGTGAGTGTAATTTGCTGTTTAAAGTTTAATACTGACCCATGAAGCTACGTTACATGTGTGTATCAACAACAGGATACACACATTGTTGCTAATGCTAAACTCATTTTAGATAGGAAAAGTATGGCTTGCCACAACAATTTTACCTGTCGTTCATCAGGAGTAAAGTGTTCATCAAGTCGTACGTAAGTGAGCTGCCTGTAATCTAGGAAGGCCTCTAGGATGTCTAACATCTTCACCATCTGAGTAAAGATGAGGACACGGCGGCTCTCTGACCTAAGCTTCTGCAGCAGAATAGCAAGTGCTTCCAGTTTACCTGTAGAAAAGAATATCAATTTATGCCACAGTCTGATGTCTCTTTTGTTGCATTGGAGGAAAGTTTACCTCAGCAGCACATACTACATTACATACTACATACATATTTTTGTGATATGGTACCAGTATTTATGAGCATGAGGAGTCTGAGGAGAAAGAGTAATTCAGGTAGGTTTAAAGAGGTGCTTCACATGAAATACATTTCTGTTGGTAAATATATTAGTTATTTATTTAAGTTATTCATATGTTTATAGTTTATAGTTATATAGTGTTTAGTTTGAGGAAATAGTGGTGGGCTTACCCGAATCCATCTGCATTAACTGCAAATCAGGAAAAGGGCAGAGTCGTCTGGATGCCAATTGGTGGATATCAGCGCTATGAGGGGCAGAAGCCTCTTGCAGCTGACGGTCAAGAGACTTCTGATCAAGGCTGTAGGGAACCGGGGGATTGGCTGCATATAGGTGAGGAGGTGGGGCTACAGCTGGAGGCAGCACACATAGCAACCTAAATGATGACAGAAGTAGTCAACATCGATGGGTAAAAATATATACAGGGGGTCCTCGTGTTACGACGGTCGCAAGATACGACGTTTTCGTGGTTACGACACTTCCTTGTTTCGGCTTAAGCGGTTTGCCCCGTAAATACGTACAGACTTCGCACGGGAACTAGTTGGTGAGCGCTCTCTCTGTCTCTCAGCGCGCCTGCCGGCTCTTCAACACCTCCACAGCACAGCTAGGCTACTCTGCCTTGTGTTTACTTATGTGAAATGGCCGGCTGGCGGGGGACACAGATGGGTTCGGGATCGTGGCAATACTGTAGGTTTATTCACAACACAGGGTCTACACGGTTGATATCAGAAATCTAAAAGAAATGCTCATTACACTCGCGATATCAACCCCTACGGTGTGTCAAGAGGGACAAAAGGCAATTCACCATAATAATCTCTTATTTTAGCGTGGTATTATAGTGACATCTAGTGGCACAACTTATTATCTACATATGAATGTATGTTCCGACTAACGTCGAAATTCGGTTACGACACATTCTCGGCTCTCCGTCGTAACATGAGGACCCCCTGTACATGATACTGTGATGTGTCATGGTAACTGAATTAAGAAATAAAACATGGGCATGCATGGTGATATAACCTAGTTTAGTTTTTTTTAGTTTTATTTTCTAATAGTTGATATAAAATTTGAAACAAAGCATCCAGTAAATGATGTGTACGTAACTACATTGCATGATTTCATGTCATTTAATCATATTATTCTACAATATAGTTTGTAGGGGCTTCAAAACTCAGCTGAAGTACCTCTTGATAAGGCTGTTGGCAGACTCCAAGCGGTGCTCCACAGAAAGCAGAGTGGACTGCAGTGCAGAGGTGGTAGCCATGCTGGTTCTCTGAGCTCTGAGGCAGCTCTCTCTGCCTACCCACCTCCAGCCTCCCGCTGTCAGGGCAGAGTGTCCAGGCTCTAAACTCAAAGTGCATGCCTGTAGCAAGTCTGAGCCATATAATACTCTGCGGCTGCAGCGTCGCTCATTTGCTTCAAACAGACGACTCAAACGCTCCTTTAGCTGCTGGCTCTTTTCCTCTGAAGACTCCTGAACATAACCGAGACAGTTGATAGACAAGACCACATTCATTTAAATGCAGTCTGTATGCCATAACATTCTATGAGTTCAGATAAAAGAAGTAAATCAGGACACTATAAACAAGATTTTGCTTGCTACATACTTGAGATGCAGCATTTGCGGCAGAAGTGAGCTTGGTGGGGGCTGGTGTGGCATTTGCAGTCACACCCAATGCTGGATAAGAAAAGAGTAGTCGTTATTGGTGTATTATCTTTCAGCATCATAATAATTGACTGGCACTCAATAAGACAGTTTATCAGAGATGATAATACATTAACCACCTTGTTGGGCTGTTATTGGGGCAGAATGAGGTGTTCCAGGTGAAGATGAAGCATTGGAAGCAGGAACAGCTGGTGGTATTGTTTGCATTACCATGGATCCCTGGGGTCTAATGATCTGTTGCCCTGGAGCTGATACAATCTGCAGGATGTTTCCTATATCCATGACAAATAGTAAGCAATCAATACAAGACATGCCCTCTCAAGACCTAACACTAGTAAGAAAGGTATTTACGATCAAGTTGGCCATACAAGAGAAATAAAAGCAAATACAAATAGTTAAGAACGGAAATTAGAGAATAATGAGAAGCATGCTGGCAGAGTTTGACAATGGGATGTACATTACCGAGTGTACCTTGGAGCTGCAAAGGCTGCCCAGTCGTGAGCTGGCGGAGCTGGCTGGGGGACAGAGTGAATTTGTTGCCCTGAAATTGCAAAGTCACAGGCGTCTCTGGCTGGGAGATACGATTTTGAGTGCCTGCTATGTTGGCCAGCTGGGCAATCTTCACCACATCTCCACCTTCAATTAGAGGAACAAGCATTTCATCAAGGACAGTGTAAAACATCTGACTCAAATTACTTGTATTTTAACAATAAAAAAAAATACTTTGCTTCAGTTAGTTAAAGAGTGAAAAAAGACAAGACATGCAGAACCAAGGTGGATTAAACAGTGGAGGTGCCCTCCACAACAGAACCATAGATGCACCTACTTTTACAAACCCTGAAGGAAAAAGAAAATTAATTTTAGGGCAGTCCTCGGGTGAGACAGAGAGTCTGAAACATACACATACACAAAGCACTGTCTGTGACTGCCTTTTCAAGCCAACACACTGGTCAACAAGAAAAAATATCTAGTGATTGTCAATTTTTTAAAAGTTTTTTAAAAAGCGTCAATTTTTAAAAGTCAAATTCTTTTCAGCAATTTCTGACAAAGCAACATACTCATTCTGAACAGCCTCAAATAAGAAAATAGATACAAATAAACAAGTCTAAAAGATGAACAACTAAATAGCAATGAACCTTTTAGAATGTTAGGAAAATTATCCCTAAAAAATTTAATTTTCAATGGTACATTTGGATAGTACACAGTATAGTATTAAAGATATCACTTGGGGTGTGACAGAACAAAACATTACTAAATTATAAAAGTTAATAATAATTCAAGAAAATGTACACATGAACTTTGATTTGCTGAAATAGTAAAAAAAATAGAATAATTTTTAAAAATGTTTTTTCTATTCTATTAAAATATGTGTGTTGTTACAGAAAAGGGTTCTCTGTTCACAGTTGAGGTAAAAAGGGGTTGGAATTGTGGGACTGTTTCCTCATGCACCGATACTAAACATCAGTGAAATCATAACATCAGCAAAGAAAAAAAATGAAACAACTAAAGTTTGGGATTTCTTCCTGCAGCTGGGCTGATGCAAGAGACAAAAGAATATTAGTAAACTGGGGGAAAATAATTAAAAGAAGGGAAGGGGCGTAATAATTAACCCATTAAGACCGAATGCAACATATGCTTGTTTATACCTTTAAGACCTGATGCAACTTCGAAGTGCTTCGAAAGGGAAACCTTTAGCGACAGATAAGGCCACATACACATTTTATATGATATCGCCAGTAACACGTGACTGACTAAAAGTCGTCATGATTTACTAAAATATTAGCATGACTATATCATGCAGTATGTATTTTGTTTTTCCAGGGCTTTTGCCAGAACATAATGTTTTGAAACTTTTTAGAAAATGTCTGCCAAGCTAATCGAGGGGAGTGATATGAAGGCATAATACTTACTGAAAAAAAACAACAATGAAAATGAAAATGAAAATCACGATAATGTAGACACAGATGATGTACCTGTTGATGTTCCTGGTTTTCAGCTGACTATCACCCCCTTTTTTTGACTTTTGCTTGTCATTGTAGTTAAAAAAGGCCATCGAGTACAGAGAAAGCCAAACGTTTCAGCTATGAAGTGTTATTATTATTATTTGTTATTATTTCATGTCTATATCTGTTTCAAAGTCTGATGAACAGCTTTGTAGGAAACCCTCAATTTGTAGATGTTTTTCTCAAACAGAGCTTAGGTATTAAAGTGCATTTTCATCGACAGGCTTGGGTCTTAATGGGTTAAGTTTCACAGTGTAGTGATGTGTAGTGTAACCAAGTGGGTCGTTCATAGTGTACATGCAGGTTTTGAGAAAGAAACCGGGGAGTGCTGAGGCTGAGGAGAAGCTGCTGATATGGTTACAGATAGAATTTATGTAATTTGTGTTTTCCATGAGTTGTATAGCTATTGATACAGAACATACAGTATTTTAGTGCACTACAGTGCACCTTACATTGCACGTCTGAGCAAAAAGCATGAACAAAACCATTTCTAGGGAAAAGTAAACACTAAACACATATCAGCAGTGGCCCAAGTAAATGCCTCAGTGTAGAGCAGCCTATACCGCTGTGCCAGAGGTGGAGGGGAAATGCTTAAAGGGAGTGGAGGGAAGGCCACTTACTAGGCAACCGTGCCTGGGCCTGGGATGTAAGAACCAGCCTCTGGGACAGTAAGCTGGGCTGGATGGCATGGCTGGGGACTAGTGCCGGCCTGGGGACCTGTGCTAATCCTGGTTGGCTGATGGGAGCTATAGATCCCACAACTGTGCCAGCTAAGGTTGCTACAGGGGCAGCCCCCAACACATGCTGCCCAATGCCACTGTTCCCAGAGGATACTGTGGAGGCGGCAGTGTTGCTGCTGCTGCTGACCGGAGGGGTAGTCTGGGCTCTCTGAGAAGCCGTTCCAATCGCTGTGAAGTACAAGGCAATTGGGTATGGAACCACATGACCCAATATATAGTCAAGTCATTAGTACGATCAAACAGTTTCCTCTGTACATTTAATCAGCAGTGGTAGAACAACAGAGCGAGCAGGGTTTGAGGTGTTACTGATTAATCACTGTTAACAATCTGATTAATGAACACATAATAACATTCGCTGCTTTGGCCTGCAGGACCTAATTAACAAGACTTATGTGACCTGTGCTTTTCTCATTATATACTTTGCAACATTACAGTATTACAAACTTTTCCGCCATGTTATTAATGAACACCGGTTGGTTGAGGATCAGGACAAGGAGTCAGCAAAGACAAAGAAAAAGGACATGCTGTAACTATCTTTCAATAAAAAGCTGTATATTTCAACCCAATGGCTGAGTTGCCCTGATAGAAAAATAGCTTGACCTGTGAAACAACTCCTAAATATCAGCACAAGTACGCTCAATTCCTCACTCCCTCACTCACAATTCATAACTACTGAATTGGCCCAGTGTAAATACATTTTAAACCATGACACATCAGGTGCTTTTATATAAAAAAATAATGTTAAAAACATGCAACATAACATTTTATGCACAACCCATACTAGTTGAAGCATGTGAGGTAAAGGCACCAATTAAATAAGTGGTAAGTCTGTCGTTTACATTTGATGCTAGAAGTCACTGTAAAAGTCCCTGAAAAAAACAAAATTCCCTTTTCTTCACAGAGCATTGGCCCTAAAATGGTCTTACCATGAGAAGTGGTGGTGGTAGTAGCAGTTGTGACAGGAGACTTGCCTCTGCTCTGGGCTGACTGGCTGGTGGTAGAGACAGAGGTGCTGGTGGTAGCAGCGGAACTCAGGGGAAGCTGGCCTATTGCACTCGTAATGACAGCCAGGCGACCTTCGGGCTTTGTCCCATACTGTACTGGCTGGAACAATCTAAACAGAAAAAAATTATATGACCATGTAACATCAATTTCAGAACATCAATACTGCAATACAAGTTTACATTTGATAGCAATTGACAATCTTCCCTTCACTATGTCTTGTTAGTTGGATATTGAGAGATTTTAGTGCTGACCTCATGGGCTTTATTGGGCAATGCTTAGGTCGTGGTGGGGGATCTGGACCACTGTATATCTCCTCTATGAGCTGCTGAGAGATCTTCAGTTTGGGAATCACTTCTTCAGTCTCATACCGGGTGAGTGTGTTCTCATTGTTGATCAAATCAAATATGGGCATGTTCGCAATCTACAAGGATAATGAGATAGAAGACCACAAGAAGAGATTTATCATTGCAGATTATAAATACTTCATGTATAACCACACGAATTGGTGCACATCTGGGAGGAAAGTGTGTATACCCTGGTTGAGTCATTATGAAGAGCTCCAAGCACCATCGATGGGATGTTATATTTCAGGGAGGAACAGACGTAGGAGCTGCTGCTCTCTCTGTGTGCCACAAGCTCAGGATGGTTACACACTCGCTGTAACTGCATCAAGACCTGAAGCACACTGACAAAATGACCTGTCTTCAGTGCTTCCTGAGCCCTATAGGAGGACATCCAGACAGCATTATGATAATTATGCAAAGCAGTTTGCAAGAAGGAATGAGAAAAGATTACTTTATTGTGTTTTTTTCATCATATACTGTGATATTATAACAAACCCATGTTATTAATGACCAGATGTTGGTATAGGATCAGGATAAGGAGTCAGTAAAGACAAAGATCAAATAGGTGACTGAGTATCATTTCAAACACCATGGAAAGGTTTCATGGGGCCCATTCCATGTCAGTCATAACACATATAATAGGTTAAATGGTCACATTTGGAAAGATTAATGATCACCTTCAACTGGTTTTCAGTAACTCATTTATAATATTTTTAAAATGTGAAACATAATGAGTGAATTCCACTCTTAAGCATTTCTTCAAACTTCAGTCCATGTGTGGCCCCTAATTATCCTGGGTAATAATTAGAGATGTCCGATATTGTCGGCCTGCTGATATTATCGGCCGATATTGGCATTAAAATTTAACATCGGAAATTACTGGTATCGTTTTTTACTCTTTTTTTCACCACAATTTTTACACAACAAGGACATATTATACATCAAACTCTTAAGATACTTCTCTAACTCAAAATGTCAAAATATGAGAGATGTGATGTATAGATTTTGAGATACTTTTGTTTGTTTACTTTGTGTTTGTTTTGAAAAGATTTAGGGTTTTTTTGCGAGGGGGGGCGCATATATCGGTATCGGTTGATATCGATATCGGAAATGAATAGTTGGACAATATCGGTATATCGAATGTCAGTAAAAAAGCCAATATCGAACATCCCTTGTAAAAATATTTCTTGACAACAGTAAGCGCATGTACTGCTTTGATGACACAATTCATGCTCATATCTTACCCTGGTTGAGTGAGGATATCCTCATAAAGGCTCTTCTGTCTGTTGGAGAGACGGCACTTGAGGATGTGCTCATATTTCTTTGGCAGCTGTTTTTCCACGTCTCTTTTGGAGCGTCTCAGGATAAAAGGTTGAATCATCTAAAGCAGAACAGTAAAAAGGACACCACATCTTATGTGCTCTCAAGGATGATGGGTGGGGTGAATTAATGTTTTTGAATATGATGTGCTGTAATGTTTACAGCTAATTAGGCAGATAAATTGGTGAAACAACACCCACTCTGTGCAAGCGGATAACCAGTTTGTGGCAATAGTCCTGGTTTTGGTCTGTGCCTGCCTTGACAGGGAAGTCAGAGTAGGGCCTGGTGATTCCTGGCAAAAGGAAGTGGATCATAGTCCACAACTCCTTTAGTGTATTCTGTAGAGGAGTGTTGATGAGAAGGATCCTCTGGTCACTGGAAGATACATAGAAATGTCTGAGTTACTCAAGGAGTTGGGCCTTGTCATAAGCAACTTGTCATAATATTACATAATTACAGAAAGAAAAAAACATATAATTGAAATGATCTCAAACGTGACACAAAGTGACACTCGCAAATATTCATGCAGAAAATCATCTAAAAACTTAATCCTGGAACTAACAACTGGTATAATATTTTTTTAACCAGCTCACCTTTTTAGAGCAAAGACTGTTTCCCAGTGTTTCTCAGTCATGTTTTTTATAAGCTGCACCTCATCCAAGACCACATGCCTCCATCTTTTCCTTAGAAAATGGCTCTGGTCTTTCATCAACAACTTGTAGGATGTCACACATACATGGAAACTGTTGGCTTCCCCCCACCACTGTAAATCAGATTATAGTTCTATTTAAAAAACGCCTCATATACTGAAAATGTCATTAATATGTGTTGTTTAAATTGAGCAGAAACTACCATTCTCTTAGATCTGCGCTCTCTTCTGTTGCCAAGATAGAGGAGCATCTTGAGGCCAGGGCACCAGCGCTTGAACTCCACCTCCCAACTAAGCAACTTGCATGTCCTTACCACAACTAAGTGGGGTCCCCAGATGCCTGTGAATTTATTTACAATTGAATATTTAACAGCAATTTTACATTCACTATTTAGAGAAATCAAATGTATCTTTGTACAGAGACATACCCTCCTGTCCAGCTAACTGGGCCATGTAAGCCACTGTCTGCACAGTCTTGCCAAGTCCAGTCTCATCAGCAAGAATTCCATTCAGGTGTTTCTTGTGAAGGTTTACCAGCCAGTCCACCCCTATTTGCTGATACTCACGCAGCGCGCCATGCAGTAGAAAAGGAGCTGGGCTGCGGGACTAAGTAAAGGGTCCGTTAAAAACTAGCTTTTTTTTTTTTTACTTTTGAGTGTCTTTGAAGTTGTGTATGCATGTCTTACTGAGGAAGTTGTCCGGAAGCTGCCCTTGGGCAGGATGAGCTCTGTGGCAGCAGCCACGTCAGCTATGTCCCTGGCAGGCTTTCCATTAGTGTCACACGAAGTGGCTTTGTCAGTACTTCGGTACTGGTCCACATTAAGCAGGGAGTCAATCAACACTGCTTCAGGTGGACTACCCAGAGAACTCTCCATTTCTGGAAAATAAAGAGTATCGCCCATTTTAAAGCCATTGCATAAATAGTTATGGTTAACAATTTCATTTTTGATGAGAAAAGTACCTTCGATCTCTTCCATTTCATTGTCATCACTATGAGGACTAGGCTGGGGCCATGCAAAGCCATCAATGTAGGCACCTGCATATTGCTTCACCAAAGCATCCAGAGGAATTTCAGCTAAAAAAAAACATCAAAAAGTAATGAATACAAGTACAAAGACAAGTACCTCTGGTAACTGTATGGTATACGTACACAATACCTTTTTATTACTATAACATATTCAGAAAATTAGATTAGATAATTTGATTATTGATGTTCTTTTATCAGTTTACAACATCAAACAAGCTCACGAAAAATACAGTATGCACAATGGCATTAATTCTCTATATATATTTGTTTTTTAAAAATCACCAGGCCATAAAACAAAGTTAGAAATCATCACCTCCATAAAGGGTTAGTAGCATAAAGCTGTCAAAATATGATATATAAGCGATTATTTATTGCAGTGGTATCTGTGTGGTACTTTGTACTGGCAGATATGCAAAGATTAAATATCGGAATCACTATCAGAAATTATAATAGTCATTTTAATTCTAAATGAGATCAGTGGGAAAAGTATCAGTATTACACTCTACTTTGAGTAAATTAAAACATCAGTAGATGTGCTATAATATAATCCTTATTCTGGCTTTACACATACACATAGAAATAAACATAAGTAAATAAGTACCATTTTTTGCAAGGTCAACCAACTCAGACTTGTGGTCTGCTTCACCTTCCATTGCCTCCTGTTCCTCTATAGTGCTCTCTTCATCTGCAACTGGAAGAAGAGACTTTTCATCAACAACAGCAAGCAGTTAAGAAAATGAACACAAATAGAGAAAACTAGTTAAAAATGTCCGTTGATAATTGCTTTTTTAAAAACAAAAACCTTAAGCAGTGTTATACATACCATCTTCATCAAACAAGGACAAACTTGATTTTCTTTTTTTTGTTGATGTGGTTGCTTCCTGTACAAATTGTAAAACATACATCAAAGGATATAGCGAAGATGCAAAAAGTGTGTTTTTTATTGTCACTTAGGTTATCAGTACAGCACTAACCTCCTTAATGGTATTCTCTTCTGATGACTGACTGTGTACTGTAAAACAATCATTGAAGTTCAATACATTATTAAAAAAGATACAGGCAACGTAGCACAGTTCAGCTGTGAACCGGTAAAATTAGATATGAATGAAAGTCTTGTTTTAGGCTGGTGCACAGTTGTACGTACCTTTGGCTTTTTGTAAGCTGAGTGCTTTGAGTCGCTTCTCATAAATTTCAAACTGGAGTTTAATTTCAACAACCTGACAGAAAATAAATCTCATTCAAACTGCTAAGGTAACACACAGTGTATTATTTTCAAAAAAAAAAGTTTTGTCAAGAAAAAAAAAAAAATACCTGCTCAATATTTGACCAAAAGAATTCCACCTCTCGAGAAATTGTACTGGCAATGTGCCGAAGATGAATTTCCCTTTCTTTATTTGATCTCTCTTCACTTTTCTTTTTTTCTTGGTGGTAACGAGCACACGTGCGAACAAGCTAAAGCAAAGAGAGTTTGGCTTTCAAAAAATCATTGGTAACTTATCCTTTTGTTGTAATGATATGAAATTTCACAAATTTCTTTAAATATTCCATCTTAACCATACCTTTTTAGCAGCAGCCTCTTTCCATCTTCTCTCCTGGGCAAAGTCAGCTGCCATCCACTGCATCTCCTCCAGGAGGTAGTCCCAGTGGGACTTAGGCCGTGAGGCTTCCACAAGCTTGGGAAGTCTACTTGCTGACCACTGGCCCTCCTTCCTGAGCTCTGAGATGCGCTGATGAACTTGACTCTCCTAAAATACAGAGAAATACAGAATAAAATTTAAGAATATTCAACAATATATCAGTTGCTCTATTCAGAGATTGGGTACTGAACCCCAGATATTATCTTTATTCAGTGAGTGCACTAAGACAAATCTAGGGTTGGGTATCGAAAGGGTTTCATTCGGTCCCGGTGCCAAATTGATACTTTCAAAACGGTGACAGTTCCTAAATTTAATATGTACCTTAAAAAAACACGCACACACACGCAGAGTGGAGTTTTTTATGAACCATTCTCCGCATTTAGGCTACTATCATTACTCTATATGGTAACCTTTTTTGCTACCGGTTAAACGGCAAGATTTCATCATATTTACTACTACTGTGTCTGGATGGTTTGAAATTGAAACCTTTAGATACGCTGACGTAGAAGCTCAAGTTGCCATCCTGATTGAACCGTGTCACTGACGCTGCATCAGTGTGACGTTTGTCTCCCTGATTCGCTGGGCTTGTATCGCGTGTTATCGGTCATGTCCACTTCCTTGTAGCGTGAGTAGGTGGTGGTGCAGAGGCTAGAAAATCGGGCTTGGGACCAAGAGGCTTTGGACCCCGAGGTTGCCATTTTGAATCCCAGCTCGACTGAAGATTTGGGTGATGCGCCGCCATCCCGGACTCCTGCTATCATAGAGCTTGGGAATGTGAACGCCGGTTGATGCCCTGGATTGAACAAAAACTCTGGAGAGGCGTCGCCATCTGGCCGCTGCCGTCCCTGTATAAATGGTCACGCGTGACCAGCGCCACAGACGGTTTCCTGTTTCTGTGTGGAAGGCTTTGCTTGCGGATGTGTGTGGATAGAGGATCGTTTTAATTCTGATACCGTGATGCGAACCAAGGCGAACGTAGCCTATGCATTGCCTGCTGGCTGTGTATGCTGCAGCTGTTAACAGTGAACACCAGAGGTGGCAATTAAACAGCTGCATACTATTTTGAGGCACCGAAATTCACTTTGTATTTCGGTGCAGTTACTACTGTTAATGTTCGCCCAGGTTTCATACTTGTACTGAGTTTCGATACGCAGCCCTAGACAAATCACAAAATCAAAACACGTAAGGAAGAAAAAACACAATGTTGAATACTGTCTTACTACCTGATGTAAAATATTCCCCTCTGTCAATATCATTATAAGCAACTATGAGGAGGTGTATAGATCTTTACTTTCACCAAGAAAATACAAATAAAAATCTATTTAAGTCAAAAGATTTTATTCTTTCATCTGTCTGCAAACAAAGTGCACTTTGAAAACTCACCAGTTTGGCTTGCTCAAGTTGCTTATCCTGAGAACCATCCTGTGAGGACTGTGTGGTCGCAATTTGACCAAAGCCACCAGTTTTGACAGTGGATATACCATTAGTTCCAGTTAGTTTAGACTGGGTACTTGGGTTTATGTTAGAGCCAAGAGGACGGAGAGGACTTGAAGCATGAGTGGTTGTAACAGAGTTGGGTGTTGAAATGGGAGCCGGTGAAACAGGTGTCATGGATATTGAGTTGGTCATAATCCTCTGAACTGGCTGGTTTGACTCTGTACCTGGGCGAGCAAGTGCCACCGTCTGCAATAAAGGGACAAAAAATCCTTAATTGGAAAACTGGAACATCAACATCATTTAGTTTTACTGTATATACTGCGCAAATGATCATATGGATTTATGTAGACTGACCGCTTGTCCCGACTGTAGTATAGCCTGGGACTGCTGCTGCTGTGGTTGCAACTGGAGATGAAGACTTGGTTGCATTTGCTGCTGCAACTGTGCCTGGAGTTGTGTGTGTGGGTTTACTGTAGCCAGGACAGGCCCACTTGCCTGCACCTTCACCTGTGACTGAAGCTGACCACCAGGCTGAGCTGTATTCTCCACTAACTGAGGCTGCTGAGAGAGTGTCATAGGCAGGCCTGCCATTGGGAGACCACCTTGGGGCAACCTGCCCGGCAGCTGAGGAGGAGGGGTGTGCAAGCTGGCGGCATTCTGCACTGGAGGTCCTTTAGATGGATCATACTGCTGCTGATTCTGCTTCTGTCCTGCAATCTGGACCACTTGGGGAGTAGGCGGCATCCCGCCTGTACACATAGTATCCAAATTAAAGGACACACAAAGGGATGGTACAGAAAGCAAGAAAAATGAGGACGCTAAAAATTAAGTTGTAAATCTTGACATCTGTTTTGTAAATGCCTTTGTGGTCTCACTACATCTAATACAAAATGTTGTTATCATTTAGTATAGTATCTTTCCGTTAATCTATATTTGAGAGACCCCTTTAAATAGTTACATTTTTTTCCGTTACATTTTTTGCATTATGTACTACTAAGTACATAATACAATAGTTTTAATTGACTTGAGCTTTGGCAATGCAATAAAATAGTACTTTAATTTTAAATGAGTGTTTGAGCTTTAGCTGTGTTTGAGCTTTAGGGCTCCTCAGAACCTTTCCTTAATAATCTAGATTTACTGTACGAATTAAATACTAGTATACTACATTCTGATGATTAGAGCAGAAACTAATGGAACTCATATAGCAAAAATGATTACAGAAGAAATGAAATTAATGTGAGAATCTACATGTCTCCCAAATAAAACACTACATTGATTAATGCAAAACCAAAACATTGCATTTCAAATGTTGAGAGAATGTGGGTAAAAACATCAAAACTTGTACATGCAATAAGAGAGGTTTTAAGAGAAGAAAATAGAAATGTTAAAAAGGAAAATGAAAAAACAAACTTCTGGGAAAAGGGGACAGGGAGAAGAAAGGGGAAACAAAATACATAGCGGACACTCACAAAAACACCTTATGTTTTTGCATGCATGAAGCAATGTAATTCTAGCAGTAACCAAGGCATCTGGATGCCTCACGTGGCAACAGAGCACAGAAATGAGCAAAAGGACACACGTGGGGTCTTGCAGACAGCAGGTATGAGCGGAGCTGTGCACACTAAAGCATCGCCTGCCTTACCTCCCTGTACGTCACACCACCTGGCCTAGACGCCATCAACATCTGGCCCTGACACACCCACACCACCACAATCGCAAAAACCTGCTGCCGTGAACACAACTCCTCCACATGATTCCCCTCCTACTTAGACTGAGGGAAAGAAGCCAAGTCAGACCAAAATGCCATGAATAACATGGAAGATAAACAATGAAATGTGAACATGATAAAGACGGTCTTGAAGATTTAATGTACGAACTGAAGATTGATGATTCTGAATCCCATTGATGATATGAGAACGGACAGGAAAGGACTTGTGAAAGAATGACAATGGGAAACCAAAAAGAACCGTGAAATGTGGATTCATAAAATGGGAAAAGATGCCCATCGGAAAGTGAATTTATTCACACAGGGTTCCCACTTTCTGTGATCCACCTCCGAATTTGATAAAATTCCATCGGCACAGGAAGGTCTGTCCAAATAAAGATGATTAACAGTAACAAACTTCAGAAAAGAAGAGATGGAAAACGGTGATCAATAGCTTAAAAAAAGGAAAATCATAAGACATGGCATCTTCCCATTGAGTGGCTACTCTTCTTCAGACTTGGATTGTCTTCTTCCCCATTTATCATGACAGAGAGAGCTGGTGCTGGTACAGCTAAGCCTGAAATTCCTGTGGACTACTGAGAAATCCAGCAGATCGATGAAGACCTGTTTGTTGAGGCTGCTTGGAGCGCTGATTTCACTGAAGATGAATGATGTGATTCAATTTTTAAGTCTCCCTAGTTTGAGGAAGGGGATACTTCCAGCCGTATCGAACACAGCACAGAACGGCCTGGTAGTAGCACTCCTACCTTGCACAGTTGGCATAAGCTGCTGGAGTGGAACGCCAGGTGATCCTAAAGGAGCTACACCAGGATGCTGGAAAATCAGCCCATGGCGACCAACGTCAATCCGGGACCTCTTAGCCTGATCTGGGATTCAAAACACACAATACCCTCATAACGCAAAAAAGAAGGACTCGGCACAGAGCAATGACCTTCTGAAGACCATACAGGTCACCTCTCCTTCCTCGGGTTAAGACTTCAACACAGAGCGCTAGTAGAGGATGCCAAATATCTAAAAGCAGAAGCAATTAGAGGGAGAAAAGAAAACAAACAGAAAACAAAGCAAACGGGGAGGAAACAAAGCAATATAACAGACAGGAGTCAACAGTTCTTTTCCTACCTGCTTGCACCATAGCCTGTTGCCTCTTAAAGGCATCCATGTCTCCAGTATTTGTAATAGTGCCAGCAGTAGCCCCTTGATGTCCCTGTCAAAGCAACCTCTCAAAGAATTATTAAAAGATTACACAAGACATACGTTTTCAACATAAGAAAACAGCAATAAATAATTTAATTGCAAAAGAAAACAACCACAATAAATAAGTGCTGCCTCTATTACCTGAAACTGCTGCTGGGCAGAGAAAGCTGCAGAAACATTGGGAGGAAGCTGTGTTGCTATGGCAACTGGTGTCACTGCTTGCCCATCCTTTCCTGTAACAACCTTTACCTGAGAAAGACAACGATTAGAAACATGAACAGTACTCATCAGGTTAAGTTATTCAAATGTTTAATTCTGAACATATTTACCAGATCAAACATATAGAGTGATTCAGGGTACTACCTCATCATTAATAACCTCAGACTGCTCCTCTTCTTCCTCTTCATCTTCAAGGTCCAAGTCATTCTGCCTCAAGTAAGTATACAGGGGGACACAGGGCTTCTTCTTAAAAGCTAAGTAGTCCATCATGTTTCCTTGGAGGTGCTGCAGAAAGAAAAGTTCAATCAGGTATTCTTTGAACACTTCTTTTAAGCTCTCCATCTTCTTATTGTGGTGTTCCAAGCACTGTTTTCTCAGCTGTGCAATCTCTGGTGAAGAAGGAGCGATTTCCTCTAACTTCTTGGGAACTTGCTTCTTTACAGTGCCCACAGTAATGCTGGTAGCTGCAAGAGAATTGCTGGGGAACCCTTGAGGGGGACTGGTAATGGATGGGCTGGAAGGTGGAATGGAGGAGGGTATACTGAAGGATGCTGCAGCAGTGGTTCCAACTCCAGCTACCACACCTTGTGTCGTCTTCTCAAATATCATAGGCCGTGCCAACTGTCCTTGAATTATGCTGCTGATCTGTGGAGGTAGGTTGGAAGTGGTGATGTGCCCAGGGCTGCCCAGAGTTGAGAGAGCAGCACCAGTGGCCACTGGACTTTGAGGTCCAAGGTGGTGGATAGTGCCTCCAGTTTGTGAGTGAGGCTGAGAGAGCCTGCGTTCCCTTACAGAGCCTGGTGCCCCTGCAGAGGCCAGTTGTACCTGGCCAGGTGTGGCTGGGGCAATCTGGGCCAGTCCTGTCCCCTCCTGGTAAACAAAGTGGCCACTTCCTGATGGACTACCTAAACTGATTTGTCGCACTAACATACCAGCTTCAACAAATCGTGTTGGACTCTGTGCGCACACACTTAATGCTGTTGCAGGTGCTCCTGCTCTTGTCACGCCTTGCAGAGGGACTGGGCTATGCTGGTTGGGACTTTGAGGCTGCATGGGTTGGGGCACGGGTGAAGTGACCTGGATATAGGAGGATGGAGCATGCTCAAACCTCCACTGAGGTGTTGTATGCTGGAAGCCTGGGGATGATGGGGTCTGAATAGGGAGTGGGGTGAGGGTGATCTGCTGGTTACCAGTCACCATCTGACCCACATTTTGTAATGTGATGTTCATGTTCTGGCCAGTGACTGGGCTACGACTCATGATTATCTGATAATTGGGGGACTGGGGGGCTGAAGGGCTGGCAGCAGAGGAGAATGTGGTCACAGGTGACTGAGGGTGGTTAATTGTAGCTTGCTGCTGCGTAGCTGCCATGTTAGGCTGCAGCTGTTGTTGCTGCTGCTGCTGCGGCTGCTGCTCCTCTGCTTCAGACCCGCTGACAGACTTGGATCTCTGGAGCTGTCGTTGCATATTCTGTGATCCACTTCCATGGTGCATTTCGTGACACTGTTACTATGTCTAACCACAAAAATCTGTGAAAAGAAAAACGCAAAATAATAAAGGATTTTTATCAATTTAAGTATGACTAATGGCCAGAAGACTTTTTTTCTAGCTGGTCGTTTCACATTTTATTCTTAACCAAGGACGACTATCTGACTGTTTAGTCTGAAATGGTTAGTTTCTATTTGTAAGAAAGGTACTTTCTGCTAGTATTTTATTTCTCTTAAACTTTTTATATCACTGTGAATAAACTAAACTACCAGTCGGATATAAATTTTAACCTTAAAGACATTCCTGTATATTCACTGCCTAAAAAACAATTTAACTGAATAAATAACTAAACTGTATAATCTATAACAAAATATGGATATCTATCAATTGGTACAAATTAGAAAAAGGGATTTTCACAAATAACCAATATATTATATCAAAGAAGTCATTTAGATATATAGAGGGGCGATGAACTTCAAATTTTAAAGCGAATAGGTTCAAATTTAATTTAATTATTTAATATAATGTTGTTTTAATGGCAAAAAAGAAAGCTGTCACCTTTAAGCACAGAATATACTTGCAGTATATTGCATGCAGTAAGGCATAACAATGTATTAAATGAAAGAGTTGTTTTATATATTTAAGGAGTCTACATGTAACTAATACTGTGCCATGTTAAGACGAAATGAAATAAATGACACAACATGCTCAGTGATTATGATAATTTGAGCGATCAAATATACACTATAGAATAGCGTTGTGTATCAGCTGCAATTTAAACAATGGTGATTTAACATTACAGAGGCTAATTTGAACGGTTCAAATGGTGATTTCAGCAGTTGCTGGTTGCATTTTACAGTAAAACACAGCACACGCGATTTAAACAAAATAACGTTTACACGTCTCAGTCATGACACTGAACTTGCAACTAACTATAACGATTTTTCAGCGTACTTGCTTTACATTTTATTGTTTGATACGTGAACGTTAGCTCCCATTTGCAATTTAGCCCAGGGACGGCCGATATGATTACGCTAGCACACTAACAGCATGACAATAAGACACATTCGCTAGTAACTGTCAAGCTATACTAATAGGTTAGAAAATGTCTAGTAAATAAAATAATATATTCCACACACTGCACAACTCACAGCATCTGCGTAAACGCTGCCTATGAAATTTCTTTAATTACAACGACCCTTGTTGCGGGGCGCGTAAGAGCTAACGCTAATGATCGTAGCATGTCACTGCTAGAAGGCCAGCTGCTTGCCAAAAAATACATTTTATCACCTCAGCAATGGTACTTACAGGGACTGGGGCTTCTGTCGCAATGTCATAAATCCTAAGTCATATTTACAATAAGTCAAATGCTGCAACAAAGCTTATAACACGAAAAAATAAAATATTGATATTGCTAGCGGCTAGTCAATGTTTTGGAGCTAATTTCATTCAGCAACATGGCGACCGCGGCAACCTTTAGTGTAACCCGGATGTCGTTCTCCTCTCCAGGAAGCGGCAATAATGAGGAACGATGACGTTACCTAAAAATCGACCAATTCAATTATAATTTAGATGCATTTTTCATCCCACATCACTGGTATTAGTGCATAATCGACCAGGACAATAGATTTATGCAAAATCCAATATAAAATTAAAGGATTCAAAAGATTTATTGACATTCTATCCATGATAAATCATGACTGGAATGAAATCCTGTGTTTGTAGGTCCTTCCGATGCAAGTGGCAAACAAGATAGACAATAAAACGATGTACAATACAGTTTGAAAGCAGAATAGAATAAATAGAATAGAATAATGTTGAAATGACCCTGGATCTTTGGGGCATATGCAGCCATTTCAGTGGTAATGCATTATGAATTTAATATTATTACAAGCACACCAATATTTACCGTACAATATTTTTAAAATTTTCATTTTTGTAGGTATATTTGTAGGTTACTCAGTTACTCCAACTGCCATCTTTCTGCCGCCGTTCAACACCTTGGGCCCTTCAGCAAGGCCCTTGGAATGCAGTAAAATTAATTTCCCACCTGTGGGCTCAATAAAAGTGTGTTTCTTTCTTTCTTTGTTTTCTTTCTTTAAGTACAATGATAACATCGCACAATACTGTATGGCATTTTAAAAACTTATGAATGAAAGAAAACTCACTGTTTTCATAATAAATATTTATTATCATCTCTGGATGTAACAACTCATTTTGGCAAGTTTGGCTGGCTGCTGGAAAATGCAATTGATTAATTCTAATACACGTATGTTTAAACACTGATATTTTCATAAAATGTATGTAATTATTACAAATTGATGTATTAGACGGAAATCGTGTACAAATGTACCCACAAATTAATGTTTCACATTTATCAAACCAACAACTCTAAATTGAAAATAAGCACAAGTAAAAAAAAAAAAAAGCGTCTAGGGTGCACACATACACACAAACATAAGCAATGTGGCCAGAGTCACATTCGGTACCCCTTGACTAAGATTATCACTGCCTGAAGAAGATCATTATTTATCAAAAAAATCAATAGCTCAATAAAATGTAAAAAACATGCTTGTTGCAGTCAAATCTGCAGGTCTATATGTAAGACAATCATTATTCTATACTGTGATGACAAATATACATATTGCAAACATTTAATGTAATGCTACACACTGACAATATTTGGTCATCTCATCCAGAACATTGTGACTCCTGTTTGCCGATGAAGTTTTACAGTACATATAACACAAATGTTTCCAATGCAGAAAATCAAAAAAAATTAAACAAACCTTGTTTCAAGTATACCCATCTATTTGCTATGTTGCATATTCTTTAGGGTCAAAGGGTGACTGGAGCAGCTGAGATTGGGCAAAAAAGTGGGGGTGCACCCTTAACAAGTCACCAATCTGACATTAAGGGCAAAATACAGAAACAAACAACCACTCATGCCCTCATTCTTCCCTGTGGCCATTCTGGAATCTCCAGAGGCCTCACTTGCTGTGACGTGCCAGTGTCACAACAACCACTGCACCACCACATCAGCATTTCAAGTACAACATATTTAAAATCAATAATGTTTTTATCTAACAATTCTATGTGCAAAACATTCCAATACACCAGATATATAAAGTGACTAATTCTACTGAGCACACTGTACCCTATCATAGTAATCAATCAATCAAGTTATATACTCAAGAACAGTTTATAATAGGATTTCCAGTCTTTTCTGTGCATTTATCCTTCAGTGGTCATTCCCGTTAAGAAAAATCTGAATTTGGGAAGCCCGGTAGCTCACCTGGTAGAGAGGCTGCTCTATATCCTGTGGCTACAGTCCTTCCAGCCCTCCAATCTGTCCTCTCAATAAAGGCGTAATGATGACAACAAAAAATCAAAGTGCTTGTGTCTACTAAAATAGATGGTGATAGAAGGATTCATCGAGTACTGACAGTAGGTGGAAGTGGCAAGATAATCCAGTAGCTGTGAGTGCAGTTAAAAAGCTCATGGACACTGTTAGGTCTGCAGAGCAGAGAGGCGTCGCTCAATACATTGTTTACCTAAGAAAGAAAAAAGGAAAAAATACAGATCAGAATAAAATTTAGTCAGGACATGGCATGAGAATTTTTGTGTCCTGTCACATACATTTATCTATATTGTCAATGTCCTTTTGTTCTGTGATGACTCGGGAAAGGCCTTCCATCAGAAGAAGGGCTTTGTGGTAGCGCTGCACTGATGCCGTGCCATAGTGGAACATCTCATCTAAAGCAGCAGACTGTACCTGAAATAAAATACACATATTAAGGATAGGATATAGCACAATTAAAATAGACTAAATTTAAAAAATTTGATCTGGAGGGAACAACATGTCCTGCAGGCTCACCATGTGCACTGTGTGGGTATAGATGAGCTTCTCTGCTGTGAGTCCATTGAAGCGGTCCATAAGCTTCTGTTTGTCAAGCAAGAAGGTCTGCAGTCGATCATTAAGAGAGCGACACAATGTGACACAGCTCTTGTATGATTCATTCAGTTTCCTAATCACTGCGCAAAGGAAATAAAGCAAAGAAAAAAGTGTAAAGAAACTGTATTACTCTTGCCATAAGCCTTCAAGATGGAATTTAAGTTACAGCAGCTCTCTGCAGTTTGAATTGTTTAGACTATCAAAAGCATTTGTTCTTCCTGGAACTCTGCAAGTCTATAAAAGCAGTGCCTGATAATCCAAACCTGAGGTCATTGGTCTCACCTTGTTTGACTGTAGCAGATGGAAGAAGTCGGCCTTGTTTGATATTCTCTTTAGCAGTGTGCAGTGCTGATGACAGAAACTCTTCAGCCTTCATGTACAACACTAACTGCTCGGCATGGCTGGAAACAATATGCACATTAGAAACAAAAGCAATTTCATACTTTTGACTTGTGAAGGAAGAAAGCTGCTGTAAAGGTCGAGGATATGTCTAAAGCTTCATGCCTCTCACCTCCAATCTCGACTCAGAAGGCTTATCTGATCTGTCACCAAGCTCTGCTCCAGGAAGGAGACATCAGGACTGCTGATAGCTTCTAACCCTGGGTCTTTAGAAGAAGCCAATTCCATGACACAGTGAACAAAAGCCAGGGTGAAACGCAGGTCACTCAAGGCATCTGTATGAGCCTGCTGCAAAAGGCACCAACAAAATACTGTTCAACATGAATTTGTCTATTTTATCGTCATCTCACAACATAAGTGATGCCTGTAACAAGCTGGAGGATTCATGTCAAAGCAGAATCTGAGTGTTTATGTGTACCTCCATCAGTGTATCTTCAGCGAGCTCTGGAGGATGAAATACCAGGCTGCTGATTGGAGTGGCATCCATTGCTTCAGTCTCACTGTTTCTACGGCTTCCTCTCTGGGGAAGGCGACCGTTCAGTAGCCAAGTGGAGTTTATGTAGTTTGGAGACCCTGCATTTAAGACAAATAAAGGTTCACTGTGACACATTCAGGTAACACATTCTACATTTGACAATAACACCCAGATGGACACTTTGTATGTGTTTTATTATCATCATTATTATTATTATTACATAGTTACATGTTACTTAGTTACTGTATCTTACCTAGTTACTACTCTATCTATATAAAGGAAAACCTGTCTGTCCTTCCAAACTAAATTTTGACCTCAAATTTAACCTTGTCAATTAAGACACTCAGTGCTTGTGATGGGCTTTAGACTTTCCAATAATATTTTTAAACCATATTAATTTGCAAAATAAAAAATGTATAAAGAAAAAACCTGCCCAACAAAACAATCAAAAATTATGTTTCAACATCAGCATCTTCAACTGTCAATAAGCCAGAATTCATGATAGTCCAAATACATACCTGACACCATCCTAGACAATATGGTATCAGGAGGGGTGTTTCCTTTGGATGGAGAACCGACTGTGAAAACTGCAAGAGGTGGGCTATCTGACCACGCAAAATCTCTATTACAGCCAGTAGATGGAGCTATAAAAACAAACAAAAAAATTTAGTGAAATGGAAAAGTAACCAATGTGTAGTCTAATGTGAGCTGAGGCTATATGTTGCTGACTAACGTACAAAATGTGCAGCTTTTTTCAATATGTCGCTTAAACAATATATATTACTATCAGTAATCATTATCTGTAAAAACAAGACTGGTCTTATTTGCACTGGTACCTGTTATATCCATGCTTCTCTCACTGTTAAGGCTCTCATCACTTCCATATTCTGCTCCAACGGCAGCCTTCAACAACACATCAGACAGCCTGGCTGTGCTCAGTGCTCTGGACATTCAATACAATACACACACAATACACATTACATTTCCATGCCTTGTAATTTTGTAGGATGTTATTATTTTATGTGATGACACCAACTGCTATAATAATAATATTATAAAGATAATATAATATTTTCACCTTTTAAAAGGGCCCTTTTTATTGTCAGGCTTCCTGTTGTGGTTGGCCTGGCAAGGAGCAGATGGGTCAAACAACCGCAGGTCTGGTACTGTTCTGATTCGGTTTTGCTTCCTCGACTGAACCTGCTGTTGAAAAGCAAAGGGATGTTCTGAAATATACTCTCTTAGATGTACATAGCACATGACTGATTTGTGAACACTTAGATTGAGTTTTTGCTTTTATTATTCTCAGTGGAAGTGTAAAGAATTACGTCACTTTGGCTGTGAGAGAATTGTGCTAGGCATGGTGCTATTTGCAGTTTCAAACCAAAACCAAAGTGATTGACAATTCTAATAATTTTTAGATGATGAAGTAATTATTTTTGTAATAATATCACAATCACTTATCACTCAAAGCTAACGCAGAAGCTGACCTTTGGGCTGGAGGTATCCTGCATGTCAGGAGAATCACTGAGTCCAGTTCTTGAGCTGAATGGGAGAGTCTGCTCTGAGGCCGTTGGGCTAATTCCCACTAGAATATTAGGTATAAGAGATATTAATTGTTAGTATAGCAAGTGAATTAGGCACGATTATAAAGTCAGTGTGCATTGGAACACTTTGGCTCTTCAAAACAACATACTAAACTGAGTTAAACAGAGGGAAGCAGAGGGAACATGGATCCACTGAAAATCACGATGCCCACCTCGTGGAGAGCACTGTTGAGGCTGGGCTCCTCCTGTTGTCATCTTTGGGGAGTTGAGAACAGATACCGGACCTGGAGCTCTACAGCCTCCACACCGTGGTGAGCTTCCACTGCTGAGGCCTGCACAGCACAGTGTGATCCTGAATGATAGGAGACATAGTTAATCTAGGGCAGAGGAGAGTAACAAGACATTACGGTGGACTGGGTGCAGAGACAAAAGCAGTCGCGAGGCTGTACATGCCTGGAACCAGGTTGCAGTTTCTGTTCTATACGCTGGTAGTTTTGGATCTGTGTTGGGACAGGAATGGGCACAGAGGGGGTGCAGTTACGACCAACCCATTCAGTGGGCTTGCTGAATGGAGGAAGCATAGGAATTAGACAATGGAGACGTCAGGAGTGTTCTGATGATGTTATAAATCAGAGGAAAACAGTCATGAAATTTAATATATGTCAATTTATATTAACATGCCTGGGTCTCTCACCTAACAGGCTTGGATGGAGAGTGTAGCAGGGGAGAGGTTGTTTTTCCTGCAGGCCTTGGACCTCTTTCAGCAACTAGCGGGCTACTGCAGACAGCAGCAAAAACATATTTGTTTGCATTAGTAGATCTATGTGATACAGTACATTAGAAATAATTATACACATATTAAGGTAATTACACAAAAACCGGTCAGCAACCAATGGCTAATACTGAGCCACTGACAATACACTGTGCAACTTTAACACTGATGGAGTAAAAGAGTTATCTTTGGATGTGTGATTATTTTATTTTTTTTTATCATTAACAATATTTATGTTGGGTTTCACATGGCATACCCATTCTATTGTTCATGTGCCACTCACCCACTATATATAAGACAACTTTCTATTGGTGACCCGGTATCCACCTCACAGGTGTACTCACCTACAAATCAAAGAAAACAGAAACAGTCAGAGTTCAACAGATAAAAGTGTGTAAGAGCCTGATGTTGCGTAAGCACGCAAAAAACATGTAAGGTTTAGAGGTCATACTTGGAAACTGGGCGGCCACCATGACATAATCCTCTGTGTAAGACAAGTTGTCCCTATTGTCGTGGTTGGCCATTTCTTTGGGTGGGAAGCCAGCTGTGTTTTGTATTGGAGAGTACCGCTCTTTAGGCTGGAGTCGTTGGATCTCTCCACGGGAATGCTAAGACAGTGTAAAATAAAGAACTGTTTGTCCAGGCTTTCTTTTACGACATAATTACATTTCACATTTCACATCAGTCCACAAAAAACCCCACGTACCCAGGGTAAAAAAAGCAGCACCTTGCTGATTGTAAGAATATTATGTGTTGTAATATAATACAATGTAATGTGATATGAAAACCAATGTAAAGTTATGAGATGTGATGAGTTGTAATGTAATACATGGCAGTAATGCACCTATAAACTGTTTGCCAGTCACCATGAAATAGAACAAAGAAAGACAGTCCACAAGAAAAAGTAGTACGTACCTGAGGTGATGCATGTTGGGATGCGGAGGAGCTGCTAGAAGAACTTCCTAAGCCTGAACTGGGGAGGGGGAACATGGGCGCCGTAGAGCCTGTCAAAAAATGTGCTTGGGTCAGAACCTGGGTGATGCAACCTGATACATACTTACACAAACAAGACAACAATACATACATTTCTTTGGGGATGAGCTCATCTCCAGGAAAGGATGGTGGAAAAATTCATCTGCACATTGAGAGATTGAGATGTAAGAGATGCTTTTGGTAATTTAGTTATCAATACGGGTTCTGAAAGTTAAAGGACTGTTCTTTACCAAAGCTGATCCGTTCTTTGTGGTTCCTCTGCAGCAGCCCCAATAATAGGTGTCTCAAGTGACCAGATGTCTCCTTTGGGATGCTGTGAAAATACATTGTTTTCACTACTATTAACATAAATAATGGAACAAACAATAATAATTTGCTGCCTCAGTGACTTTTGGTGATTTTGACAAATAATATTTTTCGTATTCTCAGAGTGATTTGTAATAAAACGTGAAGTTTTATTTTAATTTATGAGTTCAGCGCAAAACCTCAGGGCATCAGGATACTAAGATTCAGTGCAGAGTATGAGTGTGTGTTTATGTCTCAGCTGAGCTATGCCGGTCATGTGGAAAATGATAGCCGTGCAGGACGCTAACTGGCTGCTCGGAGCAGGTTATATATAGATTAAAAGGAAAACAACAAACCATGTCTCCTCCCACACAAATAGGGCCTGACTTATCACCTGGCTTTATCACTACAGAGGATAAACATGGCTCTGAGCCACATACAGCCTGATAATGTGTACCAAGAAAACAGGGGGCAAACAATCTACAAATTTCTTTGAACACTTTCCATGTCCAGCTTAATAAACATCAGATAATCAGGGTTCAAAATGACTGGAAACAGCCATGAGAACTGATTGTACAGCAGAATATCCAGAGATAGACAAAAACTCACATTACAGGTGGACAACACCTTGTATGGAGAAATCTACCATACACGTAACACGACATTCAACATTTGTTGTTTTTCAAATTTCAGCTGAATGCAGCTGGCTGAACTAGAAAGTTCTCGATGATCAGCCACGTCAGGAGTCTATTTTTAGGGGCGGTATAAATCTTGCAGATTGTCCAGTGCAAATTATGTATGTGTATGCTATAAAACAGCCACATGAACATCAATATCAGTAATGTCAGTCATTCATCAGCATTCATTAAAACACAGAAGACAGGTCTCCCTGGATTGCCTCTATCATTTTATCATCTTCCGGTGTGTGTACATTGTAAATATGTGTTGGCGTGCGCTCACACAGAGGTGCACTCACCTGGGTAACAAGGTCCTGTTGCTCTCATAAAAGAGACGGAGCTCCTGTGGTGTGCTGGCCTAAACACACACACACAGAGAATATGAGTTACACTTGTAAATAATTATTCACACGCACACATAAACCCTTACCAACAAGCACTGAATAAATATCAGTGACATGTTTGAATATTTACTTGCCTACATCATTGCAACAATAAAAACAAGCTCTGCCAAAGTGCAATGACTCCAAACGAAAACAACGTGTGCGTGTTATATGATCCCATGCAGGACAACATGGAATGGTGCGAGATGCCAGCTAAGTAAACATCTTCATCAGCGTCATCGTCAGCTTACCTCACACTGACCCTTGGACTTATCTCAACTCACTGACCTGCCTGACAGAAATAGCAGCCAATCTTCCCTGTCATTCTCAGAGAAAACGCTTTCAAGGAAACTGTATTGTAAATAAGCTCAAAAGGCATGAACGGTCATAGAACAGAATATCTGCTCTCCTCTAAAAGGAATTTCACACAAAACAGAAGAGGGAAAACATTTGCACATGACTGCACATAAATCATAGCTGAGGCAATTTGCAAATAACCGTTCAACAGTTACATCTAAGTAGCCACGTGAACAGTGGAAAGTAATACCAAGTGTTGTGAAACTATGTTGACTCAGGGTTCAGAGAAATGGCTTACAGCCATTTCCACATGCACCGCTATCCGTAAACAAGGCTCTTTCCTAACAAGTAGAACAGTGTGGCTGTTCCAGTACTTTCCAACTAACAACACTAGATATCAGAGGATGTCACCCAGCAGGCAGGTGCTTTTTATTGGTTGTGGACTATGATGTTTGCAATTATGAGACTTCCTCCTCTGAAAACTAAAGCAAAACAATTTCATGAGTATTTGTAATTATGTGAAGGACCACAGTAAACATGTGTTGAGGAATATTACAGTTGTTTTACCTAAAGAAAGGAGAATGTGGCATTGAATATATCGCTGCATGTGCTTTTATGTGCCACTCACATAAAAAGGTGCCTTTCCAGTCAGACACTGGTACACAATGGTGCCGATGCTCCACAGGTCAGCCTTGGCATCATAGTTCTGGGACATGATGACCTCAGGGGCCTGTGTCCAGACAAAAACAGATTATAGGTAAGAGACATGGTGACATTACATTTTGTTGCCACAGGAAACCAGGGGAAGAGACCTTTAACACTCACCATGTACATGGGAGAGCCGCACAGTGTGGCTGCCATTGTGTTTGTCTGAAGATGACGTGCAAACCCAAAGTCAGCTGGAGGATTAGAGAAATAAGGTGAGGGATGCACATTTGTGTTTGAGTGTACAGTATATGTGTGCACTGGTGTGTGTTTGTGTGTGTGGGCTGTGATGTCATTACCTATTTTAATGTAGGTGTTGCTGGAAGAGGGCCTACGCCCCTCAGGGTGGCAGAGCAAGAGGTTCTGGGGCTTGAGGTCTCTGTGGAGGATGCCCTTGCTCTGCAGGACCTTCATTGCCTGAGCAATCTGCTGGAGGAAAACACGGATGGTGTCCTCACTTAAGGTGCCCTTGGCTGCAGAAAGATAAAACACATAAAATGGTACAGCAGAGCGTCTGCATGGCAGCATATAGACAATGTCACCATATTTCATAACCTATAGCAATTTAATAACATATTTATGATCAAATAACAATAACAACAATCAATAAGTCAATTATATTATTATTGTTGTTGCTGTTGTTGTTAATATATAAATACATGAATCTTCATTTATCAGTGGAATATAAATAATGACATGTGCCTATCACAAGTTACCAGAGCCAAGTTAAAAGTTACCAGTTAAAAGGTTATTACTGCCTATTATTGCATATCACACATCTTTATATTGCTTAAAAGTGACCAATCAATCAAGTCACTTTCTGAAAATAAAAAAAGCTCCTCAATTGTGCATTTCTTTGAGTTTCCGATGATTTTAAACAATCAATAAATATCAGGGATTATTGTTTTGTACTGTTAGTCAGGCAAACTATATTTAATGTGCTGTCTCACTCTGAGAGTTAACTCCAGCATGATCTGAGGTGGAGATTACATGAGTGTCACCACTGTCACTCGCCATGGAATTTTGTTTATGATGAAGCTGCATTTGGAAAATGAATGTTAATGCTCTCTGACATGCTTGCAACCCCCTCCTTCCTGTTGCATGCAGTATTTCTAGCAGCAGTGTTTTTCCATCGGAACACATGGGATAAGTGAATGACAGATGGTTAAGGTCATGTGGTGCTCCGTGAACCTTGCCAAGTGTGACTGAGTGTTGTGCTGCAAATAGCTGGATGTGTCCTCTTGGCACGGGCACAAAATCATCCAGTCTAACAAAATAAGAAGTGCTGGCAGGATGGCAGTGGACCATCTCTTGACATCAGCATTTAAATAGACACATAGACACCAAGAAGGTATATTTATCTTGACTAAAATCAGTTCCACCCCATCAGCCATGTGATTATATTTAGAAACAGGGTTTGAAACTTGAGGTGGCATAAGTTTGGTAACATGACCATCTTCTGAGAAAAGAACCAACTAAGAAGTCTAAACATGATGAGAACAGAAGGTGCTGGAAAACCAGTTACATAAAAAAATGTTTTGGTGTCTACATAATTTGTAGGAAGAAAAGAAATAATTGGATACAGGTCAAGATTAGGGGGATTAATGTTATCTGGGTCAAATGCCACAGAGTATTGGCAATAATTTACCCCCTGGCTTGGTGCGACCTGAAATCTTAATTCTGCTACGGTTCAGGCAAAATCCTATTATTCCTTCAAAACAATGAAAAAGCTCAGCCAAGCTTCTTAAAAGCCACACTGACCTGCCACTGGCTGCGCCAAACATGTTTACAACTAACGACCTGTGAGACTGACACGTTGTTCCAACAGTGAGGAGTGGTATCAATGTCCCCTTCATGCTCGGGCCACAGGTGAAATGGAAAACTTTACTGTAGTGAGATATGAACTATATTAAGCTCTACTTACAGTGAAGGTACTCTGCCAGGTCACCTCCATTGCAGTACTGAAAAGACAGGCAAGCAGTCTCTTTATAAAAGTGCTGCATTACAATGAATTATAACCTGATTTACATCTATACATGAAAACAGACTGTTACTAATATAACTCACCTCCATGACTAGATACACACATCCTCCAATTTCCTGTTGATATAATAAAATGGAAATTAACAGCAGGATAGTTACTGGATGAAACAAATTCTGGAGAATCACATTAAATGTGACATTTAAACTGATTTGTTGACTGGTAATATTAATATCAATATCACAATAAGTAATACTATTTAAAAGACATCATCTATATGTACCTATTAATCCATGCATTAGTGTATAATTATACAACAAGAGACAGCATGGCATCAAGTGTGACCATTAGAAATAGTCATTGAGCGGTGAGGTAAAATGAGGTTGGCAAGAGTGTGAGAAGTTTAGGGTGTCAGTCCCCCCTGACTTGAAAGGAAAGTGGGGGAGCCAGCTGAATACTGTTTGTCTTTTGCATCAAAATGCTAAAACTAGGAGGCTTCACATGTCAGAGTGAAACCCAACAGGTGTTAACCACTCGTATCGTTGTATAAAAACACCTTATGGCCACCGTCGTCGTAACAGATGTCAGAGAGCACAGGTTGTTCAGATAGCCACCAGGTGTATTAGCACCACATGACACATAATAAGTCATTATCCTTGTGTGTCGTTTGTGCCTGCTGGGTCACTGTTTTAAAAGCCATTGTTAAGCGGCTACACCCTGCCATCTGTCAGAAAGATAATCTCATGTCTGGCTGTCTGACAGGTGTCAGTGAGGTGAGAGGCAAACACACAAACTCCCTCAGCCAAACTCAAATCTACACAAATTCCCTGAGTCATGTGACACTTGGTTTAAAGTTTAACAATATTTATGTAATATCTGACATAACAGGAAATCACACTGCAGAGATGATCAATATCTATATACAGTATCTACATTTCAGGCTGAGGATATACCAGGAGATAAGTTGTCACTATTTTTGACTAATTAATTTGAATGATGAAACATTACAGCACTGGTTCAGGGTCAATGAGTCTCTGTTGGCTCTGAACAAATGACGTCATGTGTGACATGTCAACAATTACAACATGTGGTTACAGTGTTGCATGTATATTGCTGCGTGTGTGTGTATACTGTGTGTTTCTGTTGTGTGATATTCTTACCTGATAATCAAGCAAACTGACAATATTTTTATGTTTCAGTTCCTGGGGGAAATGATAAAATGACATTTTAATAAGGACTGCACTGTAGCCAGACACTTGTTGTTTGACAACATTAAATTATAAAGTGAAAATTACCTTCAATATTTTGATCTCTTTACCAAGAAGAGCCTGTGATTTGCCCAAGTTTTTCTTGTTGATACACTTCACAGCAACCTCCCAGTCATGTCTCTGAAAATGTTGTTTGTTTCAGTATCTAGGTCAGAAACCTGTACATGTAAACAATGATCAAACAAATCTAATATAAAAGTTACCTCTTTGTGTCTCCCCTTGAACACGACCGCAAATGCACCGTGGCCAATCAGGTCTTTCCTGCTGAACTCAAACTGCCCAACAGACTCCATGATTATTATTGAACAAATATAATAAAGAGATGCGTTTAGGTGTCCGAGCAGGATCAGGAGTTTCCCACGGGCACACACCAATTGTCCCACGACACTTGTTTACTGCCGGTAAGTCCCATCTCACTGGTTAAAAAACTTCACTCTTGCCAACGCAAGAAAATATCCATGACAACATTGCGAAATGTCAACACAAACAAAAAGTTTACACAACGTGCTAAAAAAAACAAAACAAAGTGTGGAAATGAAATATTAGCGACCCGCTGCTGTCGTTCAGATTAGTTACTGCCGCCTGTCTAACCGTGGCAGCGGTGACATGAACACAGCGGAGCTGTGACACTGTGTTTTTATTCAGAAAGTGAGCTCACATGTAATTATCTTCCTCACCTTTCTACCCATCTGCTCGTGTTAGTCAGCTCTCACAGCGAGCATGCGCAGACACGCCGGCGGCGCCTTCAGGGACAACTCGTAAAATCACATTTCGGTGTCGAAACTAAACTGGGACGAGCGTTTTCTAAATTCTACATGAGAAAAGAGCTAAAAGGAGTTTTAGTCTACATAGACATATGTGCTATGAAAGGAATTTGTTATTTATATAAAAATAAAAGAAACAAATGTGACCATTGCAAACTCATGCAAGAAAGTAGACACTGGTTTCTTGTCATAAAGAGTTTTTTTTAATAAAGATAATTGGAAGCATAAACAATAGTACCTGAAGACAACAATCATTGAAGGCCATATACAAGCTTAGAAATACTAAAATATTTAACTTTGAATCAACATGGCAAGTGAGCACAGACTGACTTACAGTAAATCCTGCCTCAGGAAACTCAACGTTGGTACAGTGTAATATCAATGGGACATATCAAAACATGCCATCTCCCTCCATTCTCACAGTATGTTAAGAAAAAGCCACAACCCTATCAAGTCCCTTGGTCATAGAACCGATTTCGTATTTTATTGTACAAAAATATATGAGAATGTAAAAAGAAATTAGCAACAGAAACAACTAAGGTTCACAGAATTGTGTCCACAACACAACCAGTATTCACTATTCTTTAAAAAGCATAACATACTGCAGCTTGCTAGAATGTGAGGTACTGCAAATGCAAATATACCACTCAGTTCATATCAGGAGAGAAAACACTCAAACACAGAATTTAACTGGAGAACATACTGATGGCTGAGCAATTTGTGTCAATTGCAAGAAGACACAATAAAGAGCTTAGACTCGCAAATAAATAAATACATTATATCAGAATTGCTTACGGTCTAATTCGCTTCATCCTTTGTTATATATTGTGATCCTCTGTTTAAAAATGGAATAATCAGGGGTGCTGGAGATTTAGTGACTATGGAAACAGCCAGTGTCATTTTTAACCTCCAGACATGACAAGCAGTATCAGTCTTCTCTATATCAGTCTCTTCTCTACACTATAAGTGTGAAAGGGAATTTTCCTTAAATAAACTGACGTGACTTGACCTGGCAGTGGTGGGTTTGCAGTACGTGTGTGTTTGGGATTGAGAATGTTAAGTGATTTGGCAGTAATGCACATTCCAAGTTCCATTAAACAAGAAAATAAGAAAGAAAAAGAAAAGTCTGACTCTAAATTTCTGGAGCTCTTCATTCTTCAGAGAATCTTTCTACTTCACAGACATTTCTAGGCTTGAGTTTGGGCACGGTCTGTTTTTATGAGACACAATAAAGGCACAGTCCACCAAGTCTGTTTGTCTTTAAAATGAGAAGTTATTTTTACTGAGCTATAGAACCCCGCATTGGGTGTCAGTCTCTCTTGAGTGAACGGGTATCCAATTCATGATATAATACAGTACTCTGGCCAATGTTTGTCATTCTATACTAGTGAGCTTCAAATTGCTGTGGTGATCTGTGTTTCTACACTGCGGACAGGTCGATGCGATTGGCTGAGTTGGTGCTTTTGTCCCACGTGTTCATCTTAGTGGGAATTACGCCGTCTTTGTTTCCATTCATCTAGATAAGAAGATGGGAAACAGACATTGAGTCAAGCAGTCAAGAAGACAGCTGCCACTTTTTTTTAAATTTAACATCACCACTTACAATGTCAGAGTTGAAGGGCTTCACATTGATGTTTCGGATGGAGCTGCTGGTGAGGGACCACACTTTGGTTTTGTGTTTGAAAGCAGCTCTGACCTACAGACAACCATAATAGAGACATAATGAAAAAAAAAAAAGCCACACAAGGCTTTTACATACACACTCTCACTCCAAACCAACGCAGATCACCACAAAGAACAATTTTCCAAACAGAACAATAACTAAAACACGTATTCACCATATTTATTACCATACCTCAGAGTTGAGAAGACAGTGGAATAAGAAAACAAAGAATCCCTAAAAGAAAAAAGGAAAAAATATACATTTTAGGGGAAAATTCCCACGCAGTTGCTCTTACTTTCGAGGACAAACCGATCCTGACGCAAGAAACCTACTTGTAAAGAGTTGAACACAGCAAAGATATACAGGAACGGCAAAGAGTGCGAGTTGATTGCAAGAACGCCAAAGATCCAGGAAATGCCCAGTATAGGAAGAAGCACAGCTACTGCCTTTGCGGTCAACCTTGAAACACAGCAAGAATCAATCATGTTTATATCATTAGCTATCGATAAAAGTAAAATAATTGCTTATCCTAACAGTTTTGGTCTGATCATAAAATCAATCTCACTTCACTGCGTTGGCATCTCCATGAACCTTGTAATTCTCTCCACTGATTCGAGATATGATCCTGGTCACAGATATCAGGATGCCTATGTTCACCTAGGAAATCAGAACAGTGTTTTTTATTTAGCACAGTGGCACAGGAGATATGAGAGATATAGTTTCAAATAAAAACTTGCAGTGAATCTGGATTCAATTGTCTCAAAGGGACTGTATTAAAAGGAAACTAATTGGAAACTGTAAAAAAAAAGACAAATGCTTATTTTTGCAATTTCCTTACCACAATTACAAACAGAGCCGGTGCCACAAAAGCCCAGATGGCTCCATTCTTCAGCGATAGCCAACAGCTAAAAACAGATGCAAGAGTGTAAAAAAACAGACTGCGTTTTCTTACCAGGCAAAAATGCAACAATCCTGGAATGTGAATATGGATTGATGTAGATTCAAAATGTCACAGCAAAGGCACTCGAATAACATTAACAACACAGTTTTCTATTTTCACAGGTGCCACCAAGGAAAGAAAAATGAATCACACACACACACAGGCACACACACACACACACACATATCTATTTCGTTAGGCGCCAGTCAAACTTACTTGTCAACCTCACCGTAACTGCCCAGAGCTGATGTCACTGACACTATGCATATTACCAATGGAGAGCCTAAAAATAAACAAAGGAAATAAATACATTCGTGAATGTCATTTAGCCACCATGGCCGAATTTATCTGCTCTGGAACAAAAATGTGATGCGGGGCCCAGTTCACCTCCATGTCTGCCACCCTCTTTGCACTGTAACCTGTTATATTTAGTTTGTGAGTTGAATGCGAGTCGGATCCTTGCCAGATACATTTTCTTCCCGTTCATTTGCCCACAAACGTTTTTCACCAACATGTTTAAGTCAGATAATGATTATAAAAAAAAATCATAAGGTGTTTTGAATTTATTTCATAGCATCATTCATATGTACGCCCCACCTCTATTTAACTTGTGGACCTTTTAAATGTTCAGTGCAATATTGTCCATTGTGTTTAACACATTACACAGTATCACCTGTGTTTGGACATAACTCAGCTGCGGTTTTATTTATCAGCCCTGCTGCTAATTGCTCACTTCCATGAAAATAAATTACTTTGATCCTTTAGTTCACCAAACCCAAAGGTTTCTAGCATGCTATAGTACAAGGAAGCTTTTATTTTGCCGGAGGAAATGAAAGCTAAAGTAATCAACAACCTTTATCACAGGTAATCGCAGCAGCAATTCATTATTAAATGAGTATTTACTTTTTATGTATAACAGTATTACTTCTAACTGTCAGACAAGTCTCCAGCATGTAATTTGCTGTTGGCCACACAAAATGAAAAATTACCCTGGCCAGAAGAAAGGAAGTAATAAAAAGGGATCGTTTTTCCCGTAATAGGTTCAGCATGTGAAAGAGAGACTATGCATTCCCCAGCAGCCAAAGAGAGTATACGTATGTCCCAGGTTCTTTTTATCTGTCCATCAACTCTGGTTCACTGTGATCATGAGAGGCAATTGTTATGCTGGAATGTAACTCAAAGCAGATTCAGAGCTCACAGCAGGGCCATAGTTATTTATTTGCCACAAATAATATTTGACCAGCACTGTGAAACAAAAAATACTGAATTCATATTTACAATTGTGTATTGGCCCATGGTGGAGACAGAACACTGGGTCAAATGAAGGACAGTAAAATAAAATATGGAAAAGTATTTTTAAAACAACAAAAAAGAAAAGGAGAGGAGTCACACACAAAAACATCACACGAGGAACACATTGCAAAAGTCAGGCTGAGCGGGCCTACCCCATCCGATGCCATAGTAGTAGAAGTGTTTGCTGCCCTCAGAGCCGAACACCTTAACCACCATACTGTAGAGGTGGAGGCCTTCCACCAGCATCCAGGCAAAGGCGCTCAGAAAGAAGAAGTGCAGCAGGATGGCCATCACCTTACAAGGCAGCTGGGACAAGGCACAAAATCCAGCTTTTGTCATTATTTGTCATTAAAAGACATTTTACCTACTAAACTTTTTCTTTGTTCAGTTTTTTTCCTCTACTTTTTTTTCATTTAAATCTTTTATTCATAATTTTAATAATATATCTGTAGTTTCTCTTTACCATTTGCATTTTTAAAAAAAATCATGTTATACAGAATAATCCTGACATGCCTGGGAACATGTCTGGAATAATTCTTAGAATCACTAACATAATATGCAGTGTGTACTTACAGTGCCCGGGTCAAAACGAGCACTGATGAGCAGTAAGATCTCAGCCACCAGTATGGCGAAGGACAGGTTGGCGTGAATGTGGTAGCGTTGGTTACGGATAGTACTCACTGACCTGCAGAACAGAGGATATACGACATACGAAGATACATATTTGTAGCATAGGTTACAATAAACAATGTTTAAATAGTTTTTCTGTCATTCTGACTGATACTCACGACAGGACTGCGAAGGTGACAAGCGTGATGGTGAGACACAAGATGGAAATTGAGCAGCCAACATAACCGATGGTTGATAGTGCCACCTGGTGGCCAGTCGTGAGCTGTGTAGAGACGTGTCACCATCAACAATAGACAATATAACATGCCCAGATGGTGGATAAAGGTGGATTGTTCCACTGACACACATGCAAAACTAGTTAAGCCCATTTAATTTAGCCTCTATCATTGGCCAAGAAATACAAAGGGGCACTGTAGACTTTGTAGAGATAAACACAACACTGTCAGAGTCGACTCTTAGCAATAAAAACTGATAGACAACGTTTTTTTTCGATATAGTATGCCCTTACATATGGCCTATAGTGCACTGATGCTGTTTTGGACTTCACACTATTTTTGGGTGTGGGTTTGATTCTCTATTAACTGCCCTCACATGTGCCTTGTCATTATGAGTGCAGAGGAGACTCAGCCTTCCAGCAAAAGGATATGTGGGATGTTCCATCGCAGCTGAGGGATAAGGCAGCCCACTAATTAAAGAGTGGCTGAAGGAAAGTATAGCATCAAACAGACTTCTGCTCCTTAAAAAAAGCACTGGCCCACTTAGCTGCAATAAGAGGTCCTTTATTTAAAGGAGCCAGTGTGCACATATTCTTGGATAACAAAGATTTAGACTGTAGCGACCGTGTGCACAGGACTGGTTCTACATGTAATTAACGTGAATGTAAACTACGGTGCAGGGCAGCGTTCAGAGAAGTGAATGGATCTTTATTCCAGCTGCTTCAAAAGGACACTTTTTTGGAGGATGGTTCAAAGGGACAACCTGTGGTCTGCTGAGAGACTGTGGTTATTGGGGGATGGACCACTGACCTGTGCAGCTACCTCAAAAGAACCACATTTAATCATGGTTGTCCAGAGTACTTCTGTATAAAACCGCCAGTGAAACCGATATTGTGACTGCGTCTGCTTACATCTCGACCTGGGGAATAACGATAAGCCGCCCAAAGGCTGCAGTACAGGGCTTCTGTTTGCTGGGTTTCTGTGTGGTAAACCACTGCTTCCCGGCCAATTATCTCCATACAAATCCACAAATTTTCAAACAACCTTGGAATATAACTGACGCAGATGGATGCAATGTTCTCTATGTGGTTCAGAGCTTCTGAAAATGTACAAGCAAACAATTTAACAGCAGACATTTGGACTTGGTCGCCGGAGAAGAAGAAGAAGAACATACTTTATTAATCCCAGATTTGGGAACGGTGTAACTGGTAGCTTTCATGGTTGCTTATTCCAATTCAAGAGTCCCAGTGAGCTATATGCAAAACACCAGGACCGTGGGTGATTGTTACAGCTGGATACTAAAAGACTAAACATGGCAACTGTTCCCTCAAATAAAAATCGCTCTCTATATTGTCCCCCACACAGCTCACATGTTTTATATTGAGATGACATTTTGCCTCTTAATCAAACTATTCGCGGCTCAGGAAGATTTATAATACAGCAAGTCCCGACTGACCTCGTTTTTAGATGGATCTTTCATACAGGTGTTTTAGATTTCTCTTTTATGAAGATGGCTTATTGTAAAATTACTTTTTGTTCTGCAGTTCCCCATGTGGCCACTGGGCCACAGCAAGTCTGAGGTTGTGGTTGTGTCGCGTCCATATCTCTGTGCAACTACACATACACAAGAGTATGACCCTGAAACTGAAGCAGCTCAGCGGAACTAAGCCATCTTGTACTAATTTGACATTGGGTGGTATTATGGGATAGCAAGCAAGCTGTGAATACAATGGTGACATATTATCACCTTATTAAGTTGATATGGTCAATATGCGAGTTGACTATTACAGAGTAACTGGCTTAACTTAAGTTCACTCTTCTCCTCTTTTGTCTCTTTAATGGAGCTAAATGCTTGTCGGCTTTCACCAGCACACACTGGGCCCATCACAGCCTTTGTTGATAAAGCTGATAAAATCAGCGCGCATGTCTGAAATGTACATTGTTAAACCAAAACAAGCTGAAAGAAGCTAAAGCACAGTGCCGCGCTGATAATGTTTTGTCGGTTCATTAGTATAATTTCACAGTCATTTAATCATTCTATATAATAAATATTAATGAGAGCAGCGTTAAATTTCTGCCACAACGTTGTACCTTTAATGGCACCACTTGCATCAGGATGGCAAAGTTGGTGAGGTGGTTGCACAGACATACAGAGTAGGTCATGTTGCCCTCTGACCGTACACATCCTCTGTTCGACCACTCTCCCTCCTTCGAACTGAACAAAAAAAACACACGGCATTAGGAATTCTTCACTGAGAAATATACTAGCATAACACTGCTATCGCGAAGATGAAATGCAGAATGTAGGGAAACTAAAGTTTTTATAGGAACACAGCTGGCAGGGATCACTCAACACGATCCACTGTGGGAGACACGGGGAGAAATTTAACAGGGCGTTCTGACAGGACAATCTAATCGTTCACATTTTTCTTGAGTTTCAAGGCAAAGAGGAGTAAAGAGAGGAAGCTTTTGAATCCAACTAACACACACTCCACTTTCAAATGATTTACGCCCTCTAAATCATGCTTTGGCCTTACTTATCAGATCACCATATTTTAATACAGTGCTATAATTCAAGATATGCCAGACTGAAACAGCAACGCATGCAACGCTGGACGATTTCGATTTGAACGAGAAAAGGGGAACTACCCCTTTTCCATATCATTCTTATGACTTAAAGCCTCAAGATAAAATCTGTCTGAATGAATTACTGAGACACACTTTATTCAAATCATGAACGCAGACCCACCTGTAGTCCAAAAACGCACAGTAGAGGAAGACTTTATTGCTCTGATTAAGTATTTGCTCTTGTTGTTCTTTAGTCTGAAAAAGAAGACAAACAAGAGAGAGATTTCTTAATTGTCAAAGAGAAGTATGTGATATATGTGATGCTGATGTATTAAATGAAGTGAAACTGAAAAGTGGGGGGAAAAAAACGGCTTTGAATATTTCGGCCAGAAATGAGCAGCAGTTTTTCCCTTTCTCCATTCATACACTCAACAACTCATCAGATGTTGATGTATAGATAGATAGATAGATAGATAGATAGATAGATAGATAGATAGATAGATAGATAGATAGATAGATAGATAGATGGATAGATGGATAGATAGATAGATAGATAGATAGATAGATAGATAGATAGATAGATAGATAGATAGATGACTTTGTACAATGCCTAAAGAGAGTTAACTGCTTTATTATTGTTACTTGTTATATAAAATTAAAAAGCTGTGTGAGAGACTGAAGACTTCAAGTGCAGAGGTCTGAGATCATAGTTTGAGAGACGAGTCGCAGATCAACGCTTGGTAAAGGTGATTATTACACAAAGTGGAAATCCCTACTGTCTTCTAGAATCTTATTTAATTATAATCACTTTTTCCACGTCACTTCTTAATATGATATTTGGAATCCCGGGAGACAGTGAGCTAATGGCGACAGTGTAAGAATGCAGTAATTGGTGCTTGGCCATGGTTTCAGGTCAAACCACTGCCCTTCTCAATCTGTCCTCTGAAGAAAACAACACTCCTGTTGGCTGGTTGGGTGTATACTCAGAGACTCCACACCTCTACTCGTTCCCTGAGTCTTGACTTTCAGACTAAGTGTATGATTAGATGGACTGTGTCTGCACCATTTCCTTCTGGAAAAAGTGAGCGAGAGAGTGAAAGTGACAGTCAGGCTGTCTGTTTCCTGGCACACGGGCCCAGTGATTCATATTACAAAGGATCGCACAATACGTTGACTTCATTGTGTAACCAAATCGCTGCTCTCATTCTGTCTGTTTTGCACACGCAGCTCTTTAGTCATCATGTACTGGGACCCTCAGGATGAATGCATTAAATGGATATTCATTTAGTGCGTTAGAGCAGGCGGGACAACGTGTCAAAGAGTCATGAGAGAGAGTGGTGCGTACACAACGTCTTCTCAAGGCAACTTCACAAGCGACCCCTTGGGTGAATTTACTGCTCCGCTGTGGGCTTCAATAAAATTCATATTTTGGTGGTTTTAAATGGAAGCAAATGTCTGAGAGGCAAACTGTAAATGGCACACAGTTCTAAGTTTAGCCTTTTCTTAAATTTGATCTGTACACTTGCCTTTAATGTGCCTGTGCAATGTAGAAAGACTAATGAGCCACACCGCGCAAAAAATGTAAACCGAGGTTCATGGGAAACAATCCATCATTCTATGATGTGTCCCAGACACAGGCTAGCATGTGTGTGTGTGTGTGTGTGTGTGTGTATGTGTATACATATATATGTGTGTGTGTGTGTATATATACATACATACATACATACATACATACATACATACATACATACATACATACATACATACATATGAGAGACTGACTTGTATATAAGTTGTGCTGTTTGGCTATGCTTCCTCTATAGCAACTGTCTGTTGTTGTGGAACATCCAGCATGTGTTTTCAAGCTGATATCTGAGGAGACGTGCAGGAGCCTGAAAGTCACTGTTGAGTGTTAAAATGCACTCGGAGATCTGGCCTCACTAAATGCATATGCTGTTGGTCCCCCATGCCACCACCCCCCACCACCCCACAACCGCTCCAAGGCCTCAGCATCTATACCAGCCAAGATTACAGCTGGCGCTCCAACACTTTATTAGCAACAGAAGGCCAGCAAACGCCGCCTTGGAAATCAATCTGAGCCGTGTAAGGAGAACAGACACAGAGGGTAAGAGAGGAAGAAGAGAGAATGAACGCTAGTGACAGGAAAGAGATGCAAAATAATGGGTCGATAAAGGGGAATAAATGAGGAGCGAGAAAGATGCTGATAAATCATAGATAGTGATGGTGCCTGCAGTTTATGAATGTGTCTGCCTCGGTTTAGCTGTCAAATCTATTAACACTGCCTATTTTGACCTTTTACTTATGTTTAAGTACCAATACAAGTGTTTCCATCACTGCAATGTCTTTTTCCATACACCACTGTTAGATGCATATTTTTCGTGTTCTGCCCCTGCAGTAATGTTTCCTACTCTTTGTATTCTATAATAGGAGTAGGAATACTAGAGTTCATGTACTCGGTTACTTTCCATCACTGTCACCTAATGCATGGGGTAAGTCCAGGGTGCTATTGACTTGCATTTATTTGAAACAGATGCATGGGAATAAAAAAAAATCCGTAAACATGAATAGCGGTTGCCATGTCATCATCATAACATACCTGTAATATGATAGCGTTCTACTCAGTAGCTAGTTAATGGTGCATTGTGATGACTTGCTAATGGAAACATGGCCTGATCAGTCAATTAGACCAACACACAAATCCTTTGTTATTGGGAACAAAAAGACAGAAGAAGGCCATTATATCTGATGTCTTCTACACTGTATATCCTCCTCACAAAAAGCACATAGCTTCCAATTGCTTTTAAATGACTGTGTTGACCCTGCTGGGTAAAATGATGGAGGTTTAAAATAAACACTTGCATGCATCACAAAAGCGTTTAAGTTGTAGATGACATTCTGAACCCAGCAATTTGTATAAACCCAAGCTCCTCTGTCCTCTGTGGTGTCTTTCAGACCTCCCATGACTGGCAGAGTTAGAAGCTGGGGCCTCGCTGTGGTTTAAGCATATGTCTCAGCCAACCCCAAGACGTGGGCAACTCCAGGCCAAATTAAGTCTTAGCTGTTGACATCTGGTTCTCAGGAAAGACACAAACAATGAAAAGATGGGAAAAGCTACACAATACTCATCAATCTTTTTTCCAGCTGTCAACACAGGCAGGACAGTGCTGTAACCCAACGTGTTTAAGTACAGACACACACGCACATCTGAAATAACAATTATATTGCTTAAGTAAATGAAAAAAAAAACATCTGAAATAAAATGTATGTATTTACGTCAATGAAATGTATAGACCTACAGACATTCCTAGGATACATATGAACTAGAGATTATGGGATGTGGTTATACGTAATGAAAAGGGTTTGTGAGGACACGTTGAGATGAGATTTTTTTTTTTATTTCAAATATAATTTATGAGTCAGTCACACACCCACTCATTCCATCCAGCACTGGTACGACAATATGCAGCCACGAGAGCCGTCAGGCATATTTCAGGAGCATAGAAGTCTAAATAAAACTTTTGGTTGTGCTACATATTTCCAAAAGAAAAAAAAAACAACAACAGCGAAACCTTACACAACTGTGTGAGTGAATAACCAATCTGATCCTATTTTCCCTCCAAATGTTTCAAATATTTGAGCTAGGGTGTAATTTGGCTTGTATTTTTACATTTGGTATATATATCCCCGTTCAACAGTGTAGCAGCCATCAGGACCCACAATAACACAGAGAGTCATAAAGTTGAAGTGTACAGTAGGTGGAAGTGTTAGAATATGAGTCAACAGAATGGCTGGCTACACTGAGGCCAGTGTTTGACAATGGCTAAATTATTCTGAGGGGCCATACATGTGTTTCCCAAAATCTACACTGAAAGTTAAATTTAGTATTAAAAGGAAACTCTTTATTGCAGTATGTCTGGGAAAGGTATGGAGGAACATTACTCTAACAAGCGGCTTTGGACTTTGAGCAGAACCTTGCCAGGGAATGACCCTCGGGTTACTGTATTGAAGTATCACACTGATGGAGCACAGATGTCATCTGTTGTAACAGGGCTTTTCAATCAGAGGCCAGATTTAAGCCGATCCACGTACAGCGTGTGGAGCAACACATCAGAATCCACGCAGCTGAACACAACTGGCCTTGGGTGAGATCATGCTGTCAGGGGAAATGCAATAAGACGTGCAGCTGTGGTCTCAGCTCCGTCTGTGAGGTAGACCGCGAAAACAACGGGACGTGCTGATAGGCACGCAGGGTGGAAGCAAAACTAAGGGGACAATTAAACGACCCCAAATGTTACGGAACGTTCGATAAGATGAGAGGTGGACGTGCAGAATACGGCACCTATTGTTATTACTGTGCTTTAAAAGAACAGTTTTGTCCGCCCCCCGCCCCCATTGGAGCGCACATGACTCACATGACACTGGGAGAGGTTCTCCATGCCTGAATTCATGTGTTCAACCCCCATGGGTTTTCATATGGGCCCCGCTGTAATGTTTCTCTGGCCCGTTTCCATGAGAACGAGTTTGCATTTGAAACTTGAGGTTTTGAGCCTGTGCAGAGAAGTTTCAAATGTGGGAAATGTGTTTCGAATAAGGGTCATCAGTCATCATTTCAGCTGATCACGTTTGGGGATTCTTTCGACATCAGCGTCAACATCAGCACGTCATCATTTGCAAACTTAGGAAAAAGTAAATAATTATTATCAATCAATTAATGGTCCAATCATTTTGATCATACCTTTCGATCATACCCCCATGTTAGCCCATAGAAACACAGGCATAGTCAGCATTAAGACCTTTTGCACTTTTCTCTGGCTCTGAGCTCCGCTCTGTTCAACAAGAGGTGGAGGTTGCAAAGGTTAGAGCAGTGATACAGAGGGACGCTTGATGGGAGGGGCCAAAGAAAGAGCCCCAGAATCTTTTGGAGATAGAGGCATAGCAATAGTTGGACTGCCATCTGTGATTGATCAGTATGTTGGCTCACACAGCCTCGGCTTGTATGCGTGTATAGATGGGTGTGGGTGAGAGAGGGAGGGGAGTCTCTTGCCCACAGCGTGTTAGTTGGGCGTGTGCTGGGAGTTATAAAAAGACTGGCAAAATAAAGAGCAGTTATTATCGTGGCAGAGAGAGCTGATACCAGCGTTGGCGTCGGGCGATCAAACGATGGAGAGCGACGGTATCAGAGAGAGCGTGTGCCTGTCTGTTTTCAGAGTTGGGGAACAGTAAGTCTGATATGTACCTCGTGGATGAGAAGCTGCAGTGAGTCTAGACGTCTCTGTAAACACAAGCCACACACTTTCCCCTCACTGCACCTGACCTCTTTACTCACTTTACCCAACAACAACAACAACAACGTCTCTGTCTCACTGTCAAATTATAGGAGGGAATCAATTAGTCACCAACAGTGTTTTGCAGTCACCTGGTGAATATTTGTACTTTTACATGGGTATTTCCTTAGTTATTAAACTTTTAAAGACAAAAAATATATAAATTCAATTACTGCTACTGATAGTGAAGAAGTGGTCCTGCACATAGGCTCTAGTCAAACAGTGTAATAAATGAATGAATAAGCTTCAAGAGAAGGCCACTGCTGCAGTTATCTTCTATGCTGCGGCCTCCTGGACAAACAGGTTTAATTATATATATTCATAATATTTGACATCAAGCTTTTTTCCCATCTTTCGCTCCACCAGAAAGCAAAAGGGAGTCTGATGATGTATTTGTCTGAGATTAATCATCCGTTGAAAGTCTTCCAGCGCTGCCACCTCGTTCCACCCTTCACCTCTGCGGCCGTGCGAACACGCTGCTTTATAAGCCCGTGAAGTCAGGCACCTTGTCCCAGTCTGTTTTTTAGATCCTCTCCGTTTTGACCCTATAAATTGACTTTGCTCATGAAATCAGTCTTTCCATTCATTCACTTCATACCATTACCGTGATGCTTTGACAGAAGACGGGGACAGGGAGGAGGTGTCAGCCTTTTCTAAGTATGTATTAATGTTTAACTAGAGACCCCGGTGCCTCCCACCCTCTTTTTCCTTCTCTTCCTTGCCCCTGCAGCCCTCTCAAACTGAACCGGACTCAGACAGCAGTAATAAATCACCGATGGAGCCAGGCTCCAATCAACACCGCAGCTGAATGGCGTGAGAAAGCACGTGGGCCTCCAGCAACCTTGATAACACCTTGGATATCGGCATATCAGACCCACTCATGAACAACATGAAACGGCGGCATCTCGGCAGTGACTGAGTCAGCTGGGAATGGCATGACCTCAGTGGGCATCAATCAGGACTGCAAGGTCACTCAGACCCCCACCACACAGCTCTGACCTTCAGCGACGAGTACCTGCCACAACGCAAGGTGTGTTTTTAACCAGCTCTCTGCCTCCATCAATACACCGTATGATGCTTTTCTCATGGAAGGTGTCAGATAGAGAAGGATGGATGGTGTTTGGGTTGAAGCCCTGATAGTAGGCGACTGTTTGTACGCTGCAAGAGGTGGCACACAGGACTTGCTGTAACCATGACAGCATGACAAGACAAATGAGGAAGCTGACATATTTCTGCTTTAGACACAGTCAGACCCCCTGCTGGGTTTTAATGAAGTCACTGGGTGCTTGTCTATTCCCAGTGGATAAACAGAGAGGTCAGTTGCAAATCACTTGCTTTAGCCCAGCGAGCCGGTGCCATGGGAGGACATCTTTAAGGATGAACTTGTGCAGACAGTAAAGAGCAGCATAAACAATGGCAGGAAAGGTCTGCCACATACTGCGTGTTAGCTGCCCTCCCTGCCTCCAGGCTAGGGAGGCGATAAGTATCTACCAGCTGCCAAAGACATTAAAACTCCCAAAATAGTCCCGTTTTTGACTAAATGCAACATCAGGTCTGTGCTGCAATCCAGCTGTAGCTAAACAGCCCCTTTCCAGGGTGTGTTCACAGCCAAAAGCGCTGTGTGCAAAATAACGATCCCAAATATAAATCATCGTGCAAGCGATGGAGCCTAAGTAACGCTGAAAAGTGCTGGCATGGCGCGATCCAATCAGAATGCTTTAGTAATAAGCATAATAGCTTGGGTTGGAGAGGAAGGAATGTGAGAACCCCGATGTATCCTTACATCAGAGGCAAAAGCCGTCCAACAAAAATAGAAACACCTTGACTCCACAGACAGCGGAGCTGGTGAGCATCTCTCCCGTGGTGTCTACTAAAACAAACAAGGTAATCACTGTAACAGAAACCAGGCCAAACTATTGAAGCGTAAACATTTAGTCCACCAGGGAAAACGCAGGTAAATAACTTGCCATTGCCAAGGTTTCATGAAGCTGCATGGCTTTGATTTGTATTATTATGAGTGGGGAGAGGGGAAAAGGAAAACACTTGTAATTCAATTCAGTAGAAAATAAACAATTCTCATAAATCAGAGCAACATATTGGGGGTTTGTTCACTGGATTATTAATGCCATTGTGCATTGTTCATTTAGATCAAATGCATTACTTCAAAATCAAAAAAGGAAAAAAAAAAATAGACAAGCTGCAAAGCACACTGCCACATTGCTGACTTTATGGGGAAGGAGGCTAATGTGTTACACATTTTTGAGTTAATATTCATGATGAGTCTCAGCTCCACTTCCCATGGAAAACTGGCACAGCCCCCGCCATAAAGCAGCAATGAAGACTATGTTGTTCATAAAATAAAGTTATTGTTCCTTTCAAAGCACCCTGAGCCTACAGTTCAAATGTCCACAGTCAGTGTGCTTTTTGGAGGCCACATGCTCTGTGAGGGAACATTTCAGCAGGCTAATGAAAACCAAAAAAGGCTTTGCTCTTGGTGCTGGTGAGCGCCCAGCTGCACAAGGCACCGTCAGTGATCGACACTCGTCTGCTTACATAAGACAATGACAAAAATAGAGCTGATCGGTTTCATATGAGGGATCCAGCTACTGTAGCCACAGGTAGAACCACGGCCATCTTTCCACTAATAATGTGCAACCCGATAACTGTGTCTACCGACTGCCAGCGCATTTCATTTCCACAGTCTGACCAACTCACACATGAACAGATGAAAACATGACTCGGGTGAGAGGAAACAGGGCAGAGGGATGGAGTGGGTTAAATCTTACCAGCACGTGGGTGAGGACTATCTTGATTAGTGGTCCTCCAGAGAGTTTGAGCGAAGGCTCCACTTTCAAGGAGATTAGAAAACTTGCTACCTGGATCTTGTGATCTTTGAAACCAGCTGCTTCGTTAATCCTGAACGACGAAACAAGAATTAGAAATGAAGAGTCACAGATGTAAGGAGGCATAACTGATATCACAACAGAGCAGAATAAACACTTACATAAACACAGAAGTGTTACATATGGGTGTAGAGGGGGGGGGGGCTCTGTCTGTATAATCAGTCACGCAGATGACGGCTGTATTGGATGAGTAGTTTTTCGAGATCATCTGGTATGTGACATAAGGATCATACATGTGTCACCTCCCTGCATTAGACAAAGGCAACGTCTCACCCACAGAGGAGCCCGTCACCAACACAACCCCAAGTTGACTGTCACGTGTCTTATGTTCCTGTCCTCCAATATGCTTTAAGTGATGTGCAAAATGGAAAATATATTGTTAATTGCTTTTACGTCTGGTTTGGTGAAAATAAACAAGTGGAAAAATCTGGTCCAGGGATGAGAGAATGAGTAAGGGGATGGGGTGGGGGTGGATGTGTGGAGATAATAGCAGGGTGTATCAGTCAGTGGAGGTTGAGTGGTGAGATGACAGATAAGCGGGAGGACAGATAAGGCTCCTGGCATCAGCTGTTCCGTGGCTCAGGAAGCGGGGGGCTCTGATTCCTCACACAGGAAGTATCCCATGCCAAACCTAAAACTGTTCCTATGAAGCTTTTAAATTTGGGTGTGATCTAATTGGACTGGACTACCTTCAAATTCACCTTTGACCCTGTGTGCTGTCCCTTCCTCTTACCTGGTATTAACAGGGCTGATCTCTTTGTAGTAGTTGTGCATGTTGTGGTAGAAGAGGCCAACGATGGTGGTTTGAGCTGAGGGAAAAAAACAAACAAAGTCACAGGTGAATGTGGAAGACTCAGGCAAAAGGCTGGGAATGTAAAGCCGTGCTGCTAAAACGCTCACAGGGACGAGATGTTCATTAACACTGACCTGCAGCCACACGCTGACACTGGCAGGCTAATGGGACAACTGTATACTCGCACAACAGTGAGAGGGAGAGGGATGAAAACCACATGGATGTGGGGAAGGCTTATGAAACCTCGGCATGACTTCACTCGGCAAGCAGGGGGTCCGATCCCTAATCGGACCTACGATCTAGCTCTATGCAAGATAAACAATTAAATTGGAGGAAATCCTTAATGGTCCTGTTCCTCCTTTCAAAGGCTGACTACCCGCTGACTGCGACAACAAAACCTTGCTGATGTCAAATAAATACACAGTGCACGGTATAATCTCCAGGGGGGTTTCTCCTCTTCCAGAAACTGTTTCAACAGAATGACCCCCAGGAAGTACCACACGAGACGCTGACGTGGCCAGGAGGAGAGTGAACTGGAGAAAATATAAATATAGAATCCAGAAACAACCCACCAATGTTTTACATTCTCTCACCGCACTTCATAAAGCCAGGTATTTAAAGCATTGAGACAACTCTGTTCTAGCGCTAACGTGTCAAGCAATGATTTATTTTCTATATCTTTTGTAATAGTCCTTTAATGAATTGTTAAAATAGCGTTCGTATGGCTACACCAGTGTGTCGAGCAGCCAGGTGGAGCCAAGGGAATCTGACCTGAACGCAAAGTTAAACAAACAGAGCTGTAATGCCCGGTGTAATTACTGCTCCCCGTCACTCCGCTGTGCGAGTCCGTTCTTTTTAAATGACAGAGGAAAGTGGAGAAAGCGTTTCTGGTTTGAATAAACGGGCCGGTGCCAGCATCAGAGCCGGAGCTGGACCTGTACGGTGCAACATAAAGCCATGGAGAAAGCTCTCATGGCAGTTCCTGTTCCTGTCCTCCGCTTTCTGCCTTTATGTCAGTCGCCCTAAATCACAGCATAATAAATCACCGGCCGTTAATGAGACTCTCCCTACTGGACAATTTACTCTTGGCTGAATCGGAGCGCAAAGAATGAAGCCAGCTTCTGGTTTCTCCACAGACAGTGGAGGAGAAGATAGGAGAAGTCTTGTTTAGAGCATGGCGCACATACTCACTCTGCACGGCGAAAGCCTCCCCAGGCACAGAGATGTAGCTCTTGCCCTGCGTGGGGAAGCGGTAATGTGGCAGGTTGTAGTTCTGTGGAAGCTTCATCAGAGAGTAATCTGTCGGGGTCAGATATTAGAAAGGGTGAGAAGTGCGGAGGAAAAACAGGACAGACCGTTGTACTAAGGGCGGATCAAAGATAGCAAGCGACTCTTGGGAGAACGATGCAAGCAGACTTAGTGGCAAACAAAATATTATGCGAAAAAGAAAAAAAGAGCTACACCCAAGAGAGGCCAAGTGGACGGTCGACCCCTGCTTATCTGACCCACTTTGTCCTCTCAATAAGAAAACAAATGATGTCAGCTGGACGCTCCCTGTCTTTCTATCATAACCGTATCCAGGCTGACTACAAACAGTGAGTCACCTTACGCAGAGCTGGCACCGTACTGACCCGCGACAAGAGACGTTCCATCCACGGTGATGAGAGAGTCGGAACTGGGCTCCAGGTTCGTCACCATGTGATCCATCACTCTGTCCACGGTCTCGATCAGGCCGCTGACCACAGGGTTGGACTGCTGCTCAACAGTGACCCACAAAAAAACAAAAACAAGACCACAATCAACTCAGTCTCTTCTTTCACTGTTTAACACTTATTCAACTAAATGAAACTTTGCCTCATCTTTTCTATTAATGAGACATTTTTTGAATTAGTTTAAAGGACCACTCCACCACTTTTAGACACAAAGGTCAATTTACTTGTAGTAAAGTTCCCTTTATGTAAAAACAGTCGTCCGTGGTGGTGTGGTTATGGAGTAAAACCCTCTCACACCAGAGTTACTGCATAGTTGTGGTAACATCACTAAACACAAGGCATTTGACTGCTGTCACGTTGCCAGATAGATGGCTTTGGCTTTCTGTCGGAATTGAGTGTGAACTGGCGAAATGGATCTGTCACTTCTCATTAGCTCCTTGGTGCTCATGTCAGTGTCTGAGGCTCCACGTGAGAGGCAGTAAATGTGTTTTTATAAGTCTTATTTTCAGGGCTGTACCCGCGTCAGCATATTCCACCGGTTTCATAAAAATAAGGTGTAATTGCAGCGTATCTGGTTTAACAGCAACATGCGAGGGAGGTGACAGGTGTGTGTGTGTGTGTGTGTGTGTGTGTGTGTGTGTGTGTGTGTGTGCTCTGAAAGATGGAAGAGAAGTATCCACCCAGATGTCATGTTTACATTCCTGCCATTATTAATATTTTAATTGACATTAATACTTGGACTACGGCAGAGTCACTTGAACCAGGAATGACTGTAGCTTCTCATACAGGGGACAAAAGCCAGATGTTTGCGGGTGTTACTGTTTTTTTTTTCCTGTGAGATCTTGTGATGATGTCATTAAGGTAATCTCAGCTCAAACTAGGACAGTCTGAGCTGAGATTACAAAGTACCGTAAGTGTTGCAAATGGAGGAGTATTTATGTGTATTTACCAGGCTGGACGGAACAAGGAAATTAAGCCTGGTTGCATAATGGCAAATGCAAGATTTTTTGAGTTTGACCCAAAGAGAATAAAAACTTTAGGATATATCTTCCTCTTTTTGCTACAGTTTTCCTTTTTCTTTTTTATATTTGTTTAACTTAAGTGCAAATTAAAGCTGAGGTTTGGCCGTGAGGAAATCCAAATTCTGACTAATAATCACTTGAAGTGGGATCATTAAACTGACCTTGGCCACATTGTGTACACATGGTTGCTAACATTAGTTATAATTAATCATACAGCCTCACGTAATGAGATAAGCAAATATTATGCATTGTTCCTCCTTGAGTTGGTTGCAATAATGTGCAGTACATGACAAGGATATATTAATCCTGACGTAACGATAAAATTTAATTGGATCAAGTATAAAAATGCAAACTAGTTAAACTAAGAGCCAGACAAAATCAACAATTAATAAAGAGTGAAATTTTCCAACTCTGAGCAACAATCTGATCAGAGAGAAGGTAATCACGAGATCACAGGCCGGTTTGCTGAACACCCTGTCTGCAGTCCAACTTTTACATTCCTCTAGGGGAACATCTGTTTCAGCTTGCTCCTACTAAAATAAATAAATAATTAAAGCGGGCTCGTTTTGACCAGTAAATGTACTGAAACCACACACTTGCTCACAATGTCTTCCGTATGGCGATCATGTGTTTGTGGATGAGAGTGTGAAGATTTGGCCAGAGCCAGTGTCGGGGAAGCTGGGAATTTACATTCAGAGCCTTGTGTTGCAGCGCACATGACACTTAGCCGTATGGTATTCTGCATTGAGTGTAATCCTGTGCAGGCTCACTGCAGGATACTGTTAACGCTGTTGGCATATGCCTAAAATATGTAGCGTTGAAATCCAAAACCCATTGATGTCTCAAATGCCTGGGATTAAAATATGAACAAAACTGCATATTTGACATTATGTCATATTTGAAAACTGCACAACAGCATGAACTCATTTACCTCTGGCAACCCCGGAGAGGACAGCACTTCTTCCACACTTTTGAGAAAAGCCTGGGTGGAAGAAAATGGACATCACGGAACTGTTGCGTCATGTGCACATGGGTGGGCATTGCGTTTTAATGTGAACTGGTTCTGCATGTGAAAAGTGCGTGTGCGACTGTGCTCTGAGACCTGCGTGAGGTTGCTGGCAGTGTTGTGAGGAATGGTCCGATTGGGCAGAGCCTTCAGGAAGCCCAGCACTGGCATGGACTCTGGGTCCTGGGAGCTTTTCTCGTCATGCTGACTGCTGATGACAGGAGGAGTCCCCTCGGTGAATCTCTGGAAAGACAGGTTTACCACTATAAAGAGGCACTTTCTGAAGGAGCACCAGTTGCCAACGCACACAGGATGTTTGGTGACTGATGAGTTCAGGGAATACTCTTTGGACAAGACATTCAGTGTTGCCTTTTTCAGTTTAGTGCCCTGTGGGGAACCGATTTGTGTGTAGTGTTGAGCAGCTGTCTCCACTTTCTTCTGTTTCTTTATTTGTTTTCTACCTCCAAAGCCCTTTTTAATCAACAGTAGTCTATTCACATATGCGCTCAGTATCCTTTTCCCCGACTCCTCTATCGTCTAAACAAAACAATGAGACATAACTTTTTCCACTGATTCATGCGAGATGACTCAATTACACCAATACAACAGCCACAAATCAAACAAGGATGCTGTTTTGTGAGGAAAAACTACATAGTACTACAAATATCGTATAAAATTATGTTTTGGTATCATATCGAGCTCAATCACAACTGACAAACTTACAACTGTTGGCGCTGTTGAAGTATCTTCTTTGGAGAATCTGGGTGTCGTAGCAGAGACAGGAGTTTGACCTAGAAAAGACAGATAAAGACAAAGCAGGATAATAACCACTCGGGTACTATGTATAGATGTGTTTAAATGAACCTTTACGTCTGGTTTATCTCAAATACTCTTTTGTGATCCCGGCCTGTGTGTAACCGGACTCTGCTGAGCTGTTGTAGCGAGTACAAAGTTTACAACAATTAATAATAATAACAACAACAACAACAACAATAATAATATTATTATTATTATTAATCCCAGAACAATCTCTGCATTTACCCCATTTTACGTATGAGGACATGATACATGATTAGAAACCGGGGTCATAAACAGGGCTGCATAATACTCTCTCACCAACTTCTGCTCAAGGTTTAGACACATTTTATGTCTTTGCTGTCATTTAAGAGGAACAGTGCTTCCTGGCAGCCAGAAAAAGGCCATACATGGACATACATTGGAGGTATCAGTGTGAACCCTTCCTCTAACTCTTTGCTTCAATGCAGCAATCTATGATGAGTCTGCTAGAGATGTAAAAATATTTTTTTCTGTAACCATAACACCCGTGCTCTTTGTGTCTGGTTATGGTCTGTGGAATATATAGCTTTTGGTAACAGCTGTGAAGAAGAAATCAGGGCAGTTTGCACTTTATGCTTCACACACTGGGACCAGTTAAAGCTCCAGCAGCAACCAATAATAGTTTTCCTTACTCTATCAACAGTCACACGCAGGAAGAGGCTGCGTGCCCCCTCAGGACACAGTGTTTCATACACACCCAAATTCGATGCAGCCATTGTCAAGCCTTCGTTAGACTGAAAAGGTCAAGCTTAATCAGGCCTTCGCAGGCTACGGTGAAAACTGGTGATATGGATTATCACACATGAAAGCAATAACTCCCAGTTCCCGTAAATGTCACCGTGTTTCTGTCCATTTATGGCGATCTTCTGACCATCTTGCTGTTTAGAGGCGAAACAGACAGGAGTTGAGGGGTTTTGTCTTAGCGTGTTACAATCTGTCACTTTAAATCAAACTGATCAGCCCTCTGCAACGCAACCTGCCGACACTAAATACTTATAAGGCAGAACTATGTGAGCCATGGCACTCATTAGGTGCAAGGTCATGAAAATTGGACGGGGAGGTGGGGTATATTTGTACAGTTTAACATCTTGTTGTTATGCATGAATGCTGTGGACAGAATGTGAGAAGGAAAAGGACGGAAATAGCTCTTTTACTATGAAGATTTACTATGAAGATTGTTGTCATAGAAAATGCCGTGTCCCGGAATGACAGGAAACGGTTTCCAGTGCACCGCGGTTTCCTACCTATGGCTGCGCGGTAGTAGAGCACGATGTCTTGAGCAGAAAGGGCCCTTTCCCAGATGACAAACTCATCAAAGGCGCCTGTTACGTAGTGGCCATACGCCCTGTTGTTGCCAGTTCCGATGACAAGGTCAGGGTAGGGGTCACCATAGTTCTTCGAGACGTTGCCAGTTGTGTCAGCGGCAGTGAAGGTCCCGTTGATGTAGACGTTCAGACCGTCCTTTTTCGTCCATGTGAAGAGAATGTGGGTCCAGTAAGGCCCTGGGAAACACACCAGAAAAGAATAATAATAATGGTTCAGCTAGAATCCTAAGCATTAGTATTATAAAGTAAGTGCTGCGACTGCCTCTCACTCACTCACTCACTGAATGTAACACACAGTTAACGTGAGCCTTGAATGATCATCACTGGCTCCAGCAGCCGGAATCGGGCTCAGCGAGTTCAAGAGTAATGTCTGTACCAGACTGGACCAGTTAAAAGACTTTCAGGACAGTAGAAATCAAGAAACACACTGTTCAGCGATATATAAGTTCAGTGAGTCGGACTCTGCTGTCAGATGCTCTGCCATCACTCCAAAGAGTCAATGAGAATTTTTTTTTTTTTTAATGAACTGATTGAAAATAATAATAATAATACTAAGACAATAGTTGTCCCCGCAACAATTTGTCCCGCAAAGTGGAAATTTACATGTCACATCTGCCGGGAAAGTAAAATACTGTACATAAAAATCAAGGGATAAAAAATATAAAATACTGATAAGATTAGCAGCAGTAAAACACAGATCGAGAGATTAATGTGGCATGAGTATGCAGGCTGCCTGTAGGTTATATCTAGATATAACATAACACAGCAAGACCAGATGTGCAATTGATGTGCATATTATTGTATTGTGAACATTGTGAATTTGCTCTAATTTGTTAATTAGATAACAAATTAACAAATGACTTTCATTATATGTGATTCAATCTATTTTCTTGACCAAACCTTTATCCTGTGAATAAATCCAGTAATCTGTGTGGACTGTGAAGTGTTTGATTATCGGTTCTTGAAATCCTGACCTGCACTTAGCAAGAAAAACCATGACCCTCATTGGGCAATTTATTTGTAACACAGCTACATGATGACAGGTACACGCTGAACAGGCTAAAACAAAGGCTAGCTGTAGTTTGAGAAAATGTCAAATGCTTATTGTAGTGTCCCAAAGAATAAGTAATGGAATCCAAACATTTATCTTAATGTCAATGACTACAGCAACAAAGTCCTTACCCTTTGTGTTGAAGTCTACTCCTAACACTCTGTGAGCCATAGTAATGTGGTGTAGCTAAATGCTGAAATACAATCGCAGTTTGGAGTGATAACATGCGTTGATCAATTTTAACACTAAAAACTAATTGGCTACAGTTGGAACATCTTTAGGGTTTTGCAGATGTTGATTTAAAATGTGAAGTGAAAAGTAGTCATTCACTAATTAATGATTAATCATGAATTAATTAATAATAGCCTATTTGGTAATGCATTTAGATCCACTAATAGAATAATTTACGATAAAATGTTACATCACTTTGCACATAAACCCGAGGCCTAAGTCAGTTCTGTTCCTCATGGATGGTCACAGTCAGCGGGGACTTTCTTCCTCTGACAATAAGGGAGGTCCTCAAAAAGACAGTACATCCCTGTCTGTAAACACTTCTGTCAGAAGAGCAACAAAACCACAACACATTTGTGGTCAGAATATAAACCACATGTGTCTTTCACACATCTCAAACAAATCTCCCTTTCAAATCAGGACGCAGACTTTTATCTAAAGTGTGAAAGTCTTTGCGTTTGTTGACAGTAAGATGGGCAGCTGAGCACCTCACTGTCGCATTATTCACTCTCAATGTTTTCCTTGCACAAACACGAGCTCGGTAGTGAGCCAACGTATTCTGACTAAATGTGCTGAAAGTTGGACATGGCCCACCATATGAGAAACAGATGACATTTGATCTTCTTGAAACTGAACACTGAGATCAAAATGACATGGCATCTTTGAGCAAATGCAGCAAAAGCAAAGCAACAGAAATCATCTGGTCAGAAAATACTGACCAGCGAAAGCCTCACATAATGTAAGGCCTCATGCGGTTTGTTCTTTTCTTTTTTTTTGTCAAAACAGTTTTCTGGCTTTCAGAATGCAAATTTTCTTTTCAGACGCAAGTTGAAAGAATAAGATACTGAACATTGTAACTTAACTAGAATTTACTCACCAAACAATATCGTATGCATTTTGCATTAAAAACCTATAATGGTACAGTTACGTTATGGTACAGCGTACATATTTATGAAATGTATCCTTTGCTGTCTGTGTGAAAAGACTGAGGATCTGTTAATAAGAAAAAAGCCAGTACCTGGGACTCTGATGTTTGCCTTCCATCTGTGGTTGTTGCCTCGAGTGTAAAACTCCACATAGCCCCCGAAGGGATTAGTGTAGACGGAGAAGCCATTGGAAATAACTTTCCCTCCAGAGGCTACGGCAAAACGGGACTCTCCCTCATGGTTCTTCCAAAAAAAGGAGAAGGTAATCCCTGTAGAATGATGGAAAACCAGTTTTAGCCATCGATCTAAAAATAACATGGATATGAAGTAGAGTGCACTCACCCTCAGGACCACACAAAGTAGGGTCACTAATGCAAGAGTTCTGGTAGTTTCCAAAGTGAAGAAAGGTGCCGCCGTTATCTCCATTCAGGAAGATGCCCTTGTTAACCATCCCTTCAACAATATCTGTGGCAAAGAACAAATCAGGGACGTAGTTCATAGCATCGAAATGGGGAGTATTAGCAAAATATATTCATTTGGTTATCTGCTCATTTAATACATGAATTTACTCAAAGCCACTGAATAGTGAACCAGTCATTAATGTTTTTTTTGCAACTAGTGAAGACCTGAGTTGTTTAAAAGTATAAAGTCTAATGAACTATAAAAAAAAATGTGTGTTCTCATCTGTGCACAACAGACGAGAGACTGAGGCAGGTGAAAGTATGAAACCCTCAACTCAACCGTGTGTGAATACAGGCCACAACACAGAGCAGTGGATGATGCCGACATGATTATCAGGGAGCAGAGAGTGATTGATCCTCACCTACTGTTGCAGAAATGTTAGTGTAGGCAGAGTCATTGGTATACACATAGGAAGAGTTATGGGAGGAAGGGAGCACAGTGTGGTTGTGGATTCTGAGTGCTGGACAAAGACAACGGAGAAAAACAGTGATTCACACCTACATAGAGACATGACAGGAGACACAGGAGAACCGTGAAAGGAGGACAACAGGAGGGACGTGGTGTGCAGGTATGAGACAGAGTGATGCTGCCAGCACATGGAGTCAGCGCTGGAGGACGCCGCAGTGACTCCACACATCATGCTCGAGTCTATACCTGATCCCTCCGCAATATTTGCATTTCTTTCTTTCATATCATAACACAACACATATCTACAAACTCAGTACACCTGATAGAGGTCATTATCTCTCAGTCATAGAACTGTATGATGCAGATCTGTTCTTTGACATCTTTTATAAAACGTTTACTTTCCAGAACACTGGATACTACATAAAACGAATTGCATAATTTCAGATCGAGTTACTTCACATGCTAGATATTTACATCTCTGGCAGTAGGAATACAATAACAGATCTGAGCACATTGGCACATTTGAAAAGCATGATAGCTGTGGCTGGAAGGTGGGTGGTGAGAAACTGCTTGAAACCATGCAGAGTGCAATCACAGACAGACATTTAGGGGAATTCATCCATGAGTTTACAGTATGAACATACATATGTTAGATCCATTAACATAACCTGGTCTGTTTCCAATCTGATCCCACAGCTCGTGGATTCCGTCCACAGCATCAAGAGGCCAATAATGTGACGCTGTGGCGAGCACCTCCCGGCCTGGACACAGAGTTCACGGGTAAACAAGTATCCGCAATGGGCTTTTCCCCCCAATCAGGCACATTACTAATTTATTTTCCTGGCACTCAACTTTGAGACTGATAGTATAAAACAACATCTGTAAAAGTTGTTTATTCAACCAACTTTACTGGTTATTGGAACAAGTAGTAAACAAATCAATAAAAGTCTGGTCTTGCTGTTCACTGCACATTTCCAATCAAACACAGTTTTAAAGCCGGCTAACACCGCTGTATTTATAAAATGGCAACTTAAAATAAATAAATTTTAAAAAAAAAAAACGACAGAAAAGCAAAAGCAACGGTCCCACCCGTACAAAGCTGTGTCACTACCTGGATGCTTCGAAGGTTCTGCCACTTGAGCATAAACCTGCAAAGAAATCACACCTCTTTATAAAAGCTGCAAATACAAACAAAACAAAATACAGCCAATGATCAGACTGTATTAAAGGTCAGGAATCTAGCAGTGATTCCAGGAGCTTACCTTCATACACGAGACGAAAAGTGTTAGAAGGTGAATTTGCCAAGAAAACTCCATAGCTTTTGGAAAAGGGTACCTCACAGTCTTTAACTCAAACAACTGTTAAATCCCCATATAAACATGAATCCAGGAGGAGTCACTCATTATTCCAAGATGTCCATATGTCCAAACTTAGGTAACAATGCCAGTTGGCAGCTAGAACACATTAGGACTCAGTGTAAGAGGTTGCAGTTTCATGCTGAACACCTCCACGCAGACAACAGTGATCCGTGATCAGTGTGGCTTTGGGGCAGTGCTGCTTGGTTCTCTGAGTTCCTGTGGCTGCATCTGGAGACTGGGCTGAGAGGAGAAGCTTCGCACAGAGCTGCTGGACTGAACGTGGGAAACGCAAGACGTGATGTCATTGTTGGATCTTGTGAGGTGGGGCGTTCGAGCTGTGCGTAAAATGCGCTGTTGGTGCGTAATTGGAGATTGCGCAGGGAGCCGCATGAAAGAGCCCCGGGATGCGCGCTGCGCAGTCCAACTATTGTTGTAATAAAGGGACGCGTATTAACATTGGGTTTCAATAAGTAGATGGAGTGCAGGGTTAAATGACAGGACAACACCCTGAAGTCTCTGTTGTCAACAGGCATGCTGCTGTGATTGGCTGGTTTTCTTAACAGTCTTCTGCGAGGCAGGCAGATCTGGTTTCACACACACACACACACACACACACACACACACACACACACACACACACGCGCACACACACACACACACACGCACACACACAGCATCTGAGAGGACAATGATCAATTTTCATTACAAAGTTACCAAAACAAGGACGATTCACCAGTGATTACTTACCGTCATCAAACACTGGAGCAGCACGTGCTCAGTGTCAGTTGAATGTGTTCATTACTATGTGGGTCGGAGGTTTCTCCAGTTCTTTGCTGTTTGTGAAAAGCAGCGATGATTAGTTCGAGTCCCACAGGTGGTGAAGTTCTCAGCTCTGTGGCAGGACCTGAACACAGCCCCCCCCCAAACACATATACTGTGGTAAACAGCGCCACCGTGTGACCAAGTAGCAGTCAACCAGTTCTGCCTATTCTTTATTTATGAAAGCCTCTTCTCATGTGACTCTGCCTGCTGGTGTCTCTGCTGTCGTCATCTGATCAAGAACACAAGACTCATGCTGGCTCCTGCTGGCCTCCATATCCTTTTCTTATGTCCATCTACCAAATATACATCTATATATATATATATATATACATATACAAATGTGTATACACACACACACACACACACACACACACACACACACACACACACACACACACACACACATATATATATATATATATATATGTATGTATATGTGTTTAGCGTAATGGCCAGATTGGATGTAATTGAGGGTGGACTAGTTTATTCCCCCTGAGGCAGAGAGAGAGAGAGAGAGAGAGAGAGAGAGAGAGAGAGAGAGAGTGAGAGAGAGGGGCGTCTCCCATGGTGAGAGGTGTTGTGGATCACTTACGGATCCTTTGCGCCACAGGCTGGATCAGACACAGTGCCTGTAGATTTTTGTTGGTTATACTTCAGGGCTGGATTTTAGACTCCGTCTGGTCAGAGCTGAAACTTTTAGACCTGCAGTGCTCTGTTCATCTCTCCATGCTCTGTGTAACGCTGTGACTGCAGCTCCACTGGGCTTTTCAGCTCACTCGGTACCACCCCGGCCTCAGCCCTCTGTCAGCTGGCTCAGTGTTACTGGGTTACACATGGAGACTCATAGGATAAAGCAGTGGATGCTGTACTAGGCGTATCTGGTCGGGAGACGAGCTGATCGTTGGGATGAAGGACCGACTGGCAGAACTGTCAGCTGTAAGAGTCTTTCCTTACTTTACCCGCACTGTAAATGATCCTGACCTCATTACACACACACACACACACCCATCTTTCGTCCCCACAGAGCAGGACCCAAGCAGATGAGGAGGCTGCAGTGACTGTAGAGAGGGATGGCTTCATGGAGAGCTTCTTCAGGAGGGTGGGTGTCACTCCGGATGGCCACTGTGTGTTTGTTTTGTTTTCCACAGTGAAATGGCCGAGACAGTGAGAGTTTGGATGTGTTACTTATTGCTTACTTTAGGTGGAAGAAGTCAGAGGCCTGATTGATAAGATCTCCTACCAGGTGGAGGAGATGAGGAAGATGCACAGCATGATCCTAACTGCACCCAACCCCGATGACGGTAAGTGTCTGTCTTTCTGAGAAAAAGAAACAGCATGGAGAAACGCAGTATTTGGATTTTAATGTTGACACGTCTGTAGTTTTTGATTAAACTGTGGTTAAATTGTGCATTCAGTTGTCAGTTTCAGAACCGAGGCACAGATTGAAAATACAACACTCCCTCACTTCCTCCTCAGCAAATGACTCACTTCCTCTGAGTTGTAAATCAATGGCTGGCCGGAAACCATTGAAAGAAACAGCCATATTTTTACCTGCAGAATGTTTTGCTCTGAGCTTTGACATGTCCTGTAATTACACATTGAATTCTGCGTTTCCTGATTATGTACAATTAACTCTTTTAAACACAGATCTGCCACAACATTAAAGCCCGTTAACACTCCTGACGTCATGGCTGATAGGTGAACATACTGGATGTGTGACTTTATGTGTCCGTGTTCAGTGAGCTGTGAGCTGCAAGACAAAGGCTCTTCAGTCCACAGCCATGGCATCATCAGTAATTGTGTTTAACGTAACAAATTACGTGATGGGAAGTGACCTAAATTACATGATGTGTGCTGGTCACTAGGGACAGAAACTAAAGGCTTGTTTTTTTTTGCCATGTGATCTGCACATTGTTGATACAGGGTTGTTGCCAAGTTACGTGATGAAAATACAGTAAATCCAATATTTACAAGACGGAGGGCCACAGTGATAAGCTGGATGACATTTATTTCCCATCAGCAAACCCAGTCTGATGTATCTTTTTTTTGTGTGTGTGTGTGTGTGTGTGTGTGTGAAGGAACAAAGAATCAACTGGATGCCCTGAACAATGACATCAAAGGGAACGCCAATGTGGTGAGAATGAAACTAAAAAGTGAGTTGAACTATGAGCGACTTTATTGACTACACTACTCTGAAGTTGACATGTTGATGTGTTTTGTGTAATGTTGTCATCGCTCTCTCCACCTGAAGCCATGGAGCAAAGTATGCCCAAAGATGATGTCGCTCACAGATCCTCTGTTGACTACAGGATCCAGAAAACACAGGTCAGATGAATGAAATGAAAGACTTTATTAACTGTCTCTTCACATATTAACTCACATGTCCTACCCATATAGCCATATGTCATTATCTTCACTGATCCGTCAGTACATAAATACTGAAAGAAAAATGGGGGTCATTTACCTTTTTAAAAAAGAAAAATGGTCAAAATATTCACAATCAGATACAAACACTGACCTTCATTGGTTGACAAGATGGATGCACAGATAGTCCATGGCACTGTGATTGGTGGTAGTTGTCAAGTTTTGCCTGGAAAAATCAGCACAGCTCACGTTTATTTTCAATCATTTTGACAGTGGGTCAGATGTGGGCTATTTCTGCAGTGGAGAAATAAACTCATTCTCTTACCCTTTGTCCTTGTGTGTTTTCACTTGTCTTCAGCACACAGTCCTGTCCAGGAAGTTTGTGGAAGTTATGACCCAGTACAATGAGACACAAGTCTCCTTTCGGGAAAGAAGCAAAGGAAGGATCCAGAGACAGCTGGAGATAAGTGAGTGACAAATAATGGCCCCTGGCCCGTCATCAGACCACACACCATGGTTCACATTTAGTTCGTAAAGCTTGTAGAAAAGACTTCAATGACGTTTGGTTGCAGAGATGAAAGAGTTAGGACAGGGTCCAGGAAACAGACCCCACCGGTTTCCTCTCTGCTTCTCTGGACACAAGCCTAGTCGTTGATAAACAGACACGAACACAAGCAGGCAGAGTCCCCCCACCCCCCAATTCAAAAACTACACTTACAGGGTTTGTGAGTTTCGATGGAGATTTAATGAGGTGTAGTTGGATGGATGTAGAGAGAACAGAAAAACAGCAGAGCACCGGCCAGTGTCAAGATACAAACAGAATCCAGACATGCAACAATGTGTCTGCAGCAGTGTAATACACACACTAACCCATATAAATATATATATGTGTGTGTGTGTATTGATTATTTATATATATTATATATTTATTATTTATACACACACAGTGTATATCCACCACATGATATTTCCTACCACCTTTCTACAGAGTTGACTTGGTCATTTACAAAATCAAACATGTGCCGACAGACAAATGCAAAGCCAGTGTGTATCAAGTGCATTGTGTATGTATGAGTAACATGAGACGGTCGGGAAAGGAATAAATAGGGCTGTCTCTCTGCGGTCCCAGCGGCCGGCATTAATGAGAGGCTCCAGTTCTCCACACTGCAGCCGGAAGAGTCGATGCCTCGCTGTGTTTGTGTCGCCAGGGTAACGGGCAAAGGGCTCAGCGGCCCGTGTAACAGTAGCTCACCTGTCTTTATCAGCCACATGGAGCTCGGTCTGCGCTGTCAGACTTACACCTTTCACTGTCACTGTTTAAAAGTGACATGTGTTTAGCTGGATGTCTGTGTGGTGGTGTGTTTTTACTGTGTTCGTGTCCGTCTCTCTCTCTCTCTGAGGAATAGCTATAGGGAAAGGTGTGTGACATACAGTAAGCCCTGTCTCCAGGGAGTGTGTTGTACAACAGGAGGCCTGGCTTCAGGAAAAGAAAGCATTGTGTTGATGGAGTTCCTTTGTTCCTCAGATACTAATAATCTCACATCATAGTATAATAATCAACCTCTTATCTGTGAATGATCCCAACACCGCATATGGAGACGACTATAATTTAAACAGCAAATGATCTAAATGAGCAGTCCTCTGATGGGTTGTATTTGTAAAGGTAAAATCATGTTTGTCTAGTTAAACTATAAGATATGACAACGTGGGCGGTGTCGGCAATGTCCCTTGGGTGAATAACATTTTTTTTTTCCTGATACACAGCGGCTTCACAACACTGCCATACAAGTGAATTATCCAGGGATTAAACACAGAACAGTGTATAGTACAAACACACAACGCTATATAGTACAGCAATCAATGGAAGGTTTGCCACTAATGCCACAGGTGTTTTTTTTTTTAAATATACACACATGAATGATGAGCACAGGAACAAACGTCTCGTGCAACATCATAATGCATCAGAGAGGTAATGTGATTATTATAGACAGAACTCAGTCGACTGGCCTTCCAGCTATTAGTGGCTGCAGCCTTTCCATATAAAAGCTTCGAAAATTGTCAGGCCGATACGAAAACAGGACCCAGGAGCAGAGACTCGTTCCACAGGCTTTATTGACAACAGTCTCTCGTTACAGAGTGATAAATGCAGAGCTATGAAACTTAAACTAATCTCTCCTTAAAACTAAAACTACTATAGAGGTACAAACACAAAATCAACAAAAAACGCTCCAAAAGGGAGGAAAACCTAATCGCAATAAAAAGTACAAAACAAAATCGCGCTATTTGAGGAAAAGCTAACTGACTGACACAAAACTATGGCTATGACAAGAAAACATAAACTATGAAAGTTACAAACAAAAACTCACTCTTAACGAGGAAAATCGACTTACAGACTGTGATTGCAAAGACTATGGCTTGGAAACAGAAGGCTCGTGATATCTGGTCAACAGACAAAGACACACTGGCACAAGACAAAGGGAACGCAGACTATTTAACACATGAAGGTAAGGGGAACAGGTGGAAAAAATCAAGGCGGGGATGACAATCAGACCAGCGGGAAACACATGAAGGGAAGTGGGAAGTGACCTAAAACGGGAGGAGAGTAGGGTTACAAAATAAAACAGGAAGTCACCTGACAACACAGACAAGACATGACAGAAAATTATACTCAGTCTCTTCATTTTTTAATTATTGCCCGATTTTCAAATAACAGCAGCTTTTCAATTAGTTTTTTTAAATTCTCACCCTCTTCAAATATATAAATAAATAAATAATATAAATAAAACATTCATAAAATGGGGTATGACTAGCACAGCATATAAATCGCTCTTTCTTTTGCAATTGAAACCAAAACGTATTCTAGGAAATAATCATTGCTTTTTTAAAAAATGATTTTAGCTGGAAGAGTAACCACTGATGAAGAGCTGGAGGACATGTTAGAGAGTGGAAATCCCTCAATCTTCACATCTGATGTAAGTTTCCTCATAGGGTTCTGTGTCTGTATGTAGTCATTGCAGGACGTGATAGTTAACAGTGCCAACTCGTGGTGTTGTAGGGAGTAAACAATCAGGGGTGGGGTAGTGCTCTTCCAGGCCTGTTTCTCTCTGTATAGTACTGCCATAAATATTTGGTCATGTTTTTGGGTAAATAATTGTTACTTGTTTCGTACCCTCTCCCTCAGATCATTTCTGATTCCCAAATCACACGTCAGGAAGTGACCTAAAATGGGAGGAGAGTAGGGTTACAATATAAAACAGGAAGTCACCTGACAACACAGACAAGACATGACAGAAAATTATACTCAGTCTCTTCATTTTTTAATTATTGCCCGATTTTCAAATAACCGCAGCTTTTCAATTAGTTTTTTTTAAAATTCTCACCCTCTTCAAATATATAAATAAATAAATAATATAAATAAAACATTCATAAAATGGGGTATGACTAGCACAGCATATAAATCGCTCTTTCTTTTGCAATTGAAACCAAAACGTATTCTAGGAAATAATAATTTTTTTTTAAAAAATGATTTTAGCTGGAAGAGTAACCACTGATGAAGAGCTGGAGGACATGTTAGAGAGTGGAAATCCCTCAATCTTCACATCTGATGTAAGTTTCCTCATAGGGTTCTGTGTCTGTATGTAGTCATTGCAGGACGTGATAGTTAACAGTGCCAACTCGTGGTGTTGTAGGGAGTAAACAATCAGGGGTGGGGTAGTGCTCTTCCAGGCCTGTTTCTCTCTGTATAGTACTGCCATAAATATGTGGTCATGTTTTTGGGTAAATAATTGTTACTTGTTTCGTACGCTCTCCCTCAGATCATTTCTGATTCCCAAATCACACGTCAGGCCGTGAATGAGATAGAGTCCCGACACCAGGACATCATTCGCCTGGAGTCCAGTATCAGGGAGCTCCATGCCATGTTCATGGACATGGCCATGCTGGTAGAGACTCAGGTAACAGACGACCCATTAGCGCTGGCTCCTCATCGCGAGGAACAGTACGTCTTACTCATGTTCTCTTCCTTGTCACAGGGAGATATGGTTAACAATATCGAGAAGAACGTCTCCAATGCAGCCGAATACATTTGCCGGGCAAAGGAAGAGACCAAAAAAGCAGTGAGATACCAGAAGAAATCACGAAGGGTATGTGTAAAACCAAACGTTTGTGTCAGTTATACAAGATGTCAAAGTTCAGGTCACTTGTGACCACTTAACTGTATGAGAGGTCGTTTCTTAACCAAAGGACTAATAACAACTTCTTCTTTAATTGACAGAAATGCATTATCCTTGCCTTCGCTCTATTGATCCTGCTTGCTGTCATTGCATTAATTGTCGGCCTGTCTGTTGGACTAACCAAACCTCCTGCATGACAGTCGACTGTGATAACTGTGTGAGTTAACAACACATCCACAACGTCCTTTCCTTTAACAAAGCACCATGCAGCCATTCATCTACATAACCATGAATCAATTCATGCCATAGAACTACTGAACAGACTGAAGGCTTCGTATCGCAGGTCTCTATGAGAAACCCCTGCTGACTCCTCTTTTGTTCTCTCCATGACAGAAACGTCTCTGCCTCGCCACATGCGGGCTTTCAGGCTTCCTCCTTTTACTCATCATCATCATCATAGTCGGATTCCTTGAGTGATGGATTGCATGGTTTACAGCCTGAAAGCAGGGGGCTGCTCCTGTGCTGAGGAGGCAGGGAACAGCTTCATTGAGAGACAGTCATTCACTATGCAATAGCATTACAGAGACGATCTGTTCATCAGAGCGTACTAAGTATAATGTGTGTGACTTCTTTGCACCGTGACATCAGACCTCATGATCTAGCTTAATTGTATACAGGTAGAACTAAGTGTGCTGTCTTCTAGCCAATTTTTAAGATCGGCCCGTTGAGGCATTTTTAACTGACCGGTATCAGCTTGATATCTGATCCATTGTTTTACACCAGCTGTCACACAGGTGTCAATAGCGGATAGCACAACAGCAACAACCTGCTCTGCATATGCATGTAATGCATGTTCTTATCATTGAATCTAAGCACTAAACGCATGTGTGAAGTGAATCATGCTGTACGATATGCAACACCTGCACAGGAATATATATTAAACAGCAGCTTGGCAGTTTTTTCTTAATGCATTGCAGAGCTAATTAGATTTGATTAATTTTAATGTGTGAAGTGCGCGCTGTGCAGCTGTATGAGTTAAATGCTCAGATTGGGATTGGGCAAAAAAGCTTTAACGGGATATCCGTACTGACAGCACATTAGATGTATACACTGGTGTATAATCCATATTCCTGCCAATTTTTTCATATTGTCTGTCACTTTCAGATATGTTTTGTTCCAATGACTTTAAAGTTAGAGTTTTACATTTTGGGTAATAGAGAGTTAGATGAGAACACTGGTCATGTCTTGACTGTAAGTATGAAACTATGCCACCAGTAGCATCTTAGCTGTTGATTGCAACATCATTTTTAGTGTACAGACATGAGATGGGTATAAATTAATGTGTCCCTCAAAAAATGTCTTTTATATATATATATATATATATATATATATATATATATATATATATATATATATATATATATATATATATATATATACACACACACACACACACACACACACACACACACACACACATATATATACATACATATATATATGTATATATATATACATATATATATATTTCAAGGCTTTCTAGCTAACTAGCTCACACAGAAGACATGCTCAATCAATCAATCAGTTGAATTAATAACTCTTATTTAAGTGCCTTCATGTCATTTCTAATGAAACCTTAAAGTGCATGTGACACCTCAAAGCAACATTTCTTAAATAAATAGAACAAAGGTGGTATTACACAATCGATATATATATGTTTATGAAAAATATCCACCGTACGCTTGGTAAAATCAACATTTAAACACCGCGCCACTGAGCTATCAAGTTACCGCATGACTTACTTCTGCACGCGCTCAAAACCGGCAATGACGTAAGCGTAGGAACTCTGTTGCACTTGTTCCATTTGGGCGCTGAATTTCCTGACAGAAAAGTTTCACATTTTCTCAGGGAGCCTACGGCCATTTCTTAGGGATCTGTTTGTTGGTGTGTTGCAGCATATTGCTCGAACGTCAGTTCCCCTTCTTTTAGCCGTTTCAAATTTCCAAAAGACAAGAAAGTACGCGAGAAGTGGGTGCAGAATGTGCGTCGCTCAAGAGGTCCTGAACCGGGAGGGAAAGAATGGACGCCGACCCCATACTCTTTGCTGTGCTGTGCACATTTTGCAGAGGATTGTTTTGATCCTGTCCCAGTGATGAAGAAGACGCTTGGGCTGAATGTACAGCGCGGTAGGATTTTGCTGCCCGGTGCTATTCCCAGCATCTTTCCCCGAGGCTCAGCGCCGCCCAAGGCCAAGCCGGCCAAGAGCAGCATTTATTCAATAGCAAGACCATTGTATAAATATACTGTATATATATTATATATATATTTAGATACATTTACCATCTGAAGTTAAACACAATTACATTACAACTCACACCTACTAATTTTTTCTACCAGTAGGTGCATTAAGATACCAAATATGGCTAAAACACTGGGCAGAAATCTTAACTGTGGATTAAATAAAACATTTTCCCAAACTCATTGAGCATAAACCAAAACAAACGCAGCGTTCAAACTAAGAATCTTATTATCGAATTGAGTGATGATTGATCATCCTCTCTTTGGACTTCTTCATGGGATCCACTCTGAAGCTCTTCCAAAGGCGAAGCGTTTCATCTGCAGCAACGGTTGCGATGGTCGAGCAGTCTGGACTCAGTGTCAAACTGAGCACTCTGTCCTCGTGGCCTAAAATAAACAATTGTTTTATTAAAAAAAGAAGAAAGCCTTGTCATTACACTATACAACAAAATTTGGTCTCTGCTTTTAACCCATCTCACACACACACACACACACACACGCACGCACACACACACACACACACACGCACGCACAAGCAGTGGGCTGCCATACATACAATGTGTGAATGTAGTTCATTCGATGCCTTTGCACATATACTAAGTGTGAACAGTCAAAGTTAGTCTAGCACCTCTGAAAGGCGCTATATAAATTCTAGTTATTATTATTATTATTATTGTTCAATTAACTTATTTTACCGTTGTGCTCTGTGACTCTGCTTAGAGCTGGATACTTCCAGATGACAACGTTGTTATCGGCATAACCATGGGCAGATACCAACTCCTTGTAGTTTGGTGCAAATACCAGTGATGAGATCTGAAAAGAAGCAATGTAATGCAATGTAACTATGTTACTGTCTCCATGATAAATACTTTAAATTGAAAGTAATTCAATTATCTAGTAATTATCACTGAAACGCAAGCGTCTAGAAGTCTTAATCACCTGAGACTGTGTGTCAACTGAATTGATGCAGGAGCCACTGTTTACGTTCCAGATACGGATCTGGCGATCATTGGTACCACCTCCAGATGCAAGGATCTTTGGCTGCCACTGACACCAGGCCAAAGCCTATAACAGTAATGTCACATCAATAACTTTGTTTCACGCATCACAATACTTTGTGTTATTCCGATTTCTGAACGAGTATAAAACTGCTGACCTTGACAGCTCCTTGATGTTCACGCCATCGGTGAACAAACTGGCTGTCATTGCTGGCGCTGCCCTCCTGCACACGGGGCCATACACACACCAAGTTGTCGTTGCCTCCACTGGCTAAGTATCTTCCATCTGGGGACCACTTCAGACCACACACCTCCTCTGAGTGACCACTGAGTGTCGAGATGTGATGGTCTGCCAACCTCACATCATGATGATGAATGCGTCCTGATCGGGAGCCACTAGGGGGGAAAAAAATATTTAGTCTAACTAAATCAGAACCACTGCGATTTTTACTTTTCAAATGATACAGAAAAACTGTACCTAGAAAGAATATGGTCATTCCAGCTCAGGCTACCAACTCTTGCTGTGTGCCTGGCCATGGTGCGTAAGCGCTTCTGATTTTCAACATCCCACAACTAAGGGGGAAAAAAAAGAATTACAATCAGTTACTTTGATGGCGTATGTCCACAGGAAATAATGGTGTATGTGTATTTATCATCACACTGACCTGAACTTTGCCGTCACTGGTGCCAACAGCCAAGTGCCTTCCCTCTTTTGTCCAGGACACTGAGCAGACATAATCCTCCTCCTGCTCCATCCTCATGAGTAGAGTGATGTCTCCTTGAGTGGCATCCCACAGATACACACTGTTATGAAGAGCCACAGCAAGAACATTTTGACTGCTCCAATCAAGCAGGTTCAAATCTGAGAAAAAAAGAAAAATACAGAGACACAGTCAAACAAAGTTCACAATATTTAGAATTGAACAAATGTAAAGAGTGTGTGTGTGCACGCTATTAGAAGGCATGTAAGTGCTAAACCTACAGAAATCATTTCGAATGTCAGGAGCGTCCAAGATCCTTTCTGGAGCTGAGGATATGTATCTCGTCTTCTTGACTGAGGCTGGAGTTGCAACCTTAGTGTAGAGGGCTTTCAAGTTGTTTTGATAGCCTGTAAATTCAACATAATACATGTACTTTAAATTTCAGAAATCCTTACCACCTATATTCATGCTGAAAATGGTTGCAGCAAGCAGATGTCCTTACACTGCTTTCATTGCTCAATAATAGCCACTGTGTCTGTCATTGTGTATATGCCAATAAATATCTGGAATCTTACCTTCTGGTGCATTCAGTGGTTTCCCTCCGAGATGCAGGATCTTTGCATCTTCAATGTTGTATCCATTCAGAGACAGAGACCAGGCTTTCTGGTTTTCCTGTGAGGCCACAGAGCATTGATCAAAAAACGTCTAAACTCACAGTGATCAATGATCAAATGATCACTGGAAGATGCATCAACAACAAACCACTTACTGATGCTACGGCTGTGATGTTTGGGTCCACAGGCTCATTCTCCTTTGTGAGCAGGAAACTTGCAACATCCATGTGGTTGCTGTTTCTGATGGGAATATAGCGATCGCCTCCCACCTTACAGGGCGTCTGCTTTTTACTTTTTCCTACAAGACGTTAAAAAACACACACACACACATTAATACGACAGAGAAGGCAACATGCGTTTGACTGTAATGTGCGTCCACACACACGACCTGGTGTTTTACTCTGTGTTTTTGAAGAGCTCAGTGACACCTTACTTGATTTTCCGGGCGACAAACCACTCAAGGCGGATGTGTTTGAGGAGCTGGCCTTCCTCTGCCACCTCGCCATGGGAGCGTTTGTGATGGGCATGTCCAGCTTCAAGATGCTGCGGATGTCGTTCTCCAACCCAAACTGCGCCATCTGACAACACGTTTGCACACGACCTGGACACCGGGGACAAAAGCGACCGTTAAAGAGCGTTTACAGACAACAACAACAACAACTGGTCATGTTGCGTTTCAGGGTTGTTAGCTTGATGTAACTAACATGTTAGCGATACTTTAGCAGATATCGTTTTAATTGAAATAAAGACATTTGTTACTAAAACATTTACGCATTATTACCAACGTTTTTACTGTCAGACATAACGATTAAACTGCTGTGAAGGTAGCTACACGTAACATTGAATTCTGTAGCATTAGTCGCTAATTAAAACAAAACTCAGCTAACTACATGAACCAAACTCATCATTTATATAGTCTAAAAGTAAACATGTTGAAGTCACCTGTTCCAGAAAACATGTACATACACTGGCGAATCTCTGGTCTTTTTCTCTCTCTGTTTCGTCTGCCTGCAATGTTTGTATTTAGCGACTAATGACACCACACGGTTGCTTAAGCGTAAAGCCCTCCTGTGATTGGTTCGTTCAACAAGCTGCCGTTGTCGCCATGGCTGCATCAACGTGATTGGTTTGGGGAGACTTCCTTGATGACCTTGATGATCAACGTTCTAAAACGCTACACTCACGCAAAACCGTTATCGCCATCTACCGGGCAAATGTGGTTGTGACTCGTGAAAGAAGATCATATGGATAAAATACACTGATACATGTGAACTGATTAACATAAACAGAATTATACTGCAGCTTTGGTTAAAATATGTGTGTTTCCTGTTTTGCCTTACAGTCAACTTATGAATGTATTTTATTCGCTATTACTAGATAGGGAAGGTACTTGCCATAAGTCAGACTGCTGTGTGGCAGGCCTGCTCAACCATTCAGTATCATTTCCTTATTAATTAAAAATTTACTACAATGGGAACGTGCCACTCTCACGTGATCAGGAAGGAGCATCTGTTTCTGCAACAATGCTGGAAAAACAACCGCAGAAAAACCTGCACTCGTTCCCAAAGCGACTGCTCGTTAGACTCTGGTCTATAAAAAACACTATGTGCTCCAGTTCAGTGTTCAGGTCCAGTCAAAGCAAAGTGGGTCCAACTTGGTCGAGTAGTGTGGGAGGAGGCCCTGAAGCTTTGTGCGACACTGAAAACCTGGTTTCAATCCTTGGTGTCCTAAAAAACCTGGCATGGATTATAGTAAAGGATAATTCAGTATAAATGCAGCTGAGCAGAGAATCAACAGGCAACACACCACTTTATATTGAACATGCTGATTAGGTTTCATGAAAACATAAAGGACAGGTATGTTTTGATAAAACATTGGTAGACAAAATAGTTTAATGGTTTCAAATGTGTCATCCGCCTCCATAGGTGCACACAGCAATACAAAAAAAGATTTCCACAACATGAGCAAATGAAGAATATTAAGGTGAAACATACAAAGAGAGAAGCAAAGGGTCAATAACAAGTGGTATTAGAATCCATAGAAAACTTCATTCACTTTTATTATCTAGAAAAGTTAATTTAAATCTCTGGTAAGTACCATTTCAGAGTGGTAAAATTCAGAAAGAGAATATTATGGAGTCAGCTTCTTGTAGCAACTGGCATCATGCCGGGGTTACTTAGTTCCGACTGGAGGGGAGTGCCACACTGCAGAGCTGGTGCGTTTAAAATAACGAGGCTTGCTTTTATAAAAGATGTTTTCCAGCCTTGGAGGTTCAATGTCTCCGAAGAAAGAGTCGAAGTCAGGAGGGTTGAAATACTGCTTCATAATTATCTGCTGCAGGTTGGGACCTGGACAAAAAAAACCCAAAACAAAACATGACACCAAAATCACATTCGCCAATTTATGTTGACAAACCTGTAAAAAAGAAAAAGAAAAACGAAAAAAGAAAAAGAAAAAAAAAGGGCCATTGATGTTACTTTAATGGCTACATATACTGTGTGACATCATGTTAAAAACAGCTAAAGCTACATTTCAAATGAAATGTCAGCATCTTCAGCTGATGGTCCATGCACAGCAATGTTTTCCACGTTACATGGGTGGACCATCCAGGCATATTAAATTAGTGCAGCATTGTCCAGATATGGTTGCTAAGATGTGACTAGACAGTAGGGATTTTGTGAACACTGAATGTTATTATATCACTAAACCACAATAAATCACTGTGGGAGAGTGAAGCAACTCAATGTCATCACAGCAAATGACAATTTTATTAACTTATCCATACCCTCTGCCCAGGATGGAATAGGTTTCCTTGGGGCAGACTCATCATCAGTGGAGTCGTCACTGTTTTGGTCCATCCCATAATCTTCTGGATTATGGGATGGATGGGAGTCAATCAGAGGTTTGTTGCCACCCTTTGGAGTCATGGAGTATGACTGTGGTGATTTCTGGAGAAATAAAAAAAAAGTGGCAGTGAGGGTTTAATTTGAAAAGAAATCAGCTCATGGTTTAAGGTAGACATCAATTAATTATCTGCTCATAATTAAAAAGTTACCTCAATATCCACAGTCACATTAAGTCCAGCACCTTTTCCAACTGGTGTACTCATCACACAGTGCTGAAAAGACTCAACAGAGACTTAGTAAAAGTATTGTCACCACTACTTCATATGTATTTACATGGTCACTATTATAAGTGTTGCATCATTACAATTCAGTTCATGAAAACCAAAATCCATTTTTTACTGCATACACACGGTGGGAATATGTTTGTGAAATGACATCTCTCTTACCTCAATATCCACAGTCACATTCAGGGCAGCAGCAGCCTTCAGTGCATAGGGCACAGAAAATGATAATGATGAGTGTTTAGTTATTCAATTATTCATCATGATTCAATTGTTGATTATAACCAATGAAATATAATATATGTGAATTCTTCTGCCCATAGTTTTGCAATATTTTTAATATAGAAAGATTCCAGGAAAGTGACTGCAGTATTATGGAGGTCAAAATCTGCTCATTCTGTACTACTTCTGTACTTTTTGTAAACTATGACAAATTGTAAACTATGACATTTCCTTCACTGGTTTACCTGTTTATTAGCAGCCTGTTTAGCAGCTTCCCTCTCTTTAGCAGCTCTCTCTGCAGCTAATCTCAGCTCTTCCTCCTGCTGACACAGAAAACACAGTAACAATCAGTTAGGAAGCCAGAGAAATAAATACAGACGCTTTAAGTCATGGCACAATATCAATACGTGGCCACTGAGTTGTTTAGATTAGATGCACACATGGACTTGGTAAAAGGGTATTTGGACAAGAAATCAGCAATAACTCAATAAACACAGTGAAATTGTATATATATTTTTTTAATCCAATGACCATATTTCTTCCTCCTGGACCTGAATGACGGGTGTAAAATTCCTTGCAATTTATCCCATATTTAAACAGAATCAGTTATTCTGACTTATAATCATTGCTAAAAATACATTACTTGAGCACACGTTTTCAATTAAAACAAAAAAGATTGAGGTGATGATCTCTTTCTAACATGCAATTCTGAATCTCAGTATTTTACCAGTTTTCTTTTCTCCTCAAGCGCCCTCTTCTCCTCCAGTTCCCTCCTCTCTTTCTCTCTCGCTGCTCTCTCTAATTCACGCTGCAGAGCGAGAGCTTTTTCCTTTTCAACCCGCTCTCTGGAAAAACAAAACATCAACCCCATAAAGCAAACAGATGTAAATGTAAACCTTTTTTTAAACAATCTTAAGCAGTTTCCTATACATATTAAAATAATATTTGGTCATTAAAGTATAAAGTACTTATGACAGTATTGTAATGACAATAGATGACCTCTCGGCAGCAGCTTGTCGTTCTCTCTCCAGCTCTCTTTCTCTCTCTTGCTCCCTCTTCAGCTCCAGAGCTTTGCGAGCTTCAGCCATCTTACGGGCTCTCTGTTCCTCCTCCTCAGCCCGCTTTTTGGCCAACAACTCCTGCTGCCGCCTCTCCTCCTCCTTATTTATAAGAAACACATTACATTGAAAGCCTGATTACAATGTTGTTGTGGCTAAGGGCAATTTTGTTCAAACAGAATTATGACTCTGCTTTTTTGCTCTTTAACCATCACCCCTGCTGACACAAGCATACACACTGACACTGGACACATTTATACAGTCAGACTGGCTGAAAACACAGGAATGACTTCTGTGTGTATTTACATAGAGAGCATTAGAATTAGAGACCAGAGCACAAATGGACATAGAAGACCAGAGCTACCCATGTGTGATGAGATCTCAGTGACCACCGTGTGCCTCTAAATAAACACAGTGATATCAACAGAGATGACGATGTAAATAAAAGCATCATCTCACTGCTTGCTGAATCTTCTTCTTCCTAGCCTCTTCCTCCAACTTCTTTTTCAGCTCCAGCTCCTCCTGACATTTCATGGCCACCTTCTTTGCCTTCTCCTCTGCTTGGCGCTGCATTAAGAAGCACAATGAGACATATCTGATTGTTGGTTACAAACATAATGGCAAATCGTGAGCATCAGTTAAACAAATGGATTTACTCTATTTTGGGTTGAACATACAAATTCAGGGCCACCATATTTGTTGCATACCTTGTCATTTTTTTCATCAATCTGGGACATTTTTTGCTCAATCTTCTTTTTCTTTTCCTCTTCCTTCTGCTCTTTGG